>JARHVA010002113.1:2440000-2600000 GCA_037957365.1 Torreya grandis
GTTACCTTACATTAAAAGGATAAGATAATTGTATAAGCTATGTATGGATAATGTATCATATAAGAGTAACATGTCTAGGTAGATATAGAAATGAGGTACATAGTATGTGATCACATCAAGTCTTAAGATGCATGATATGACTCATGAAAACATTTAGAGAGTAATAGTCAAATGTTCAATGAAACCTCATACAAGGTGCATGTTCAAATGACACATAATGAAAGGGACATGACTTAATGAAATGTCTACAAAGCATATAATGAAATATTAAAAAGTCTACATACAATAAACTATGACATGTATAGATGCTATAATAGGAAAATCATAGGCATGGGGGTTTGAAATTAATGGAGCATATTAAAATACTTGAACATGCAATATAATGTGATAACATATAATAGAAAGGAACACATTCAAGTAAGTGCTAACAAGAAAGACATGGAATCATAAATAGCCAAAAAAAAACATATCATACTAGTCCCTTGATATACATGTTAAAAAAAACAATTAAATACATAATATATCAAGAACACTATGAAAGATATAAGCATGGATAAAGGCATGTGTAATTATCCAAGCTCAAAACATGATAATGGAAAGTGATATTACCCTAGGTGTATCATGATCAAAGAAGTACATGCCCCAAATGTACTAATGACCTAAGTAGAGAGAGGGCCCAACATTTTTATATGTATATATTATGTGCTTGGGTATGATTTTATCACACTAAAAATGAGTGAAACATATGTGTGTATATAGAAATAAATGATATTTTATCCACCAACATGGAACCATAAACATATATTCCAAGGAGTTAATAAGATATAAAAATGCTGGATATTTTTGGATTTTTATTTTTTTTATTTTTTTGGTATTTTTAGAAATTAGAAAAGAAAATATTATCCTATGATCTCATCCAATGGATGTTCATAGGTATCTCCCCACTAAGAACCCAATGTAATAAATGGGTTTCACTACCAAGGATCCTATATGTCTAATACCTATAGCTATAAGATTTGTGATGCTCTATATATCTATAATAGTACTATGTGGTCACAAGGAAATAATAGAAGGAATGGGGGTTTGTGGAACCTATCATTGAGTGCTTTGTGGTTTGTTTTAAATAGTATAAATATGAATATGTATAGTTTTTCTATGTGACTAAATATGTTGTGTAATAATAGATGAGGATTCCATGGACTCCACTATGTATCTCTAATGCAATGGTATCTCAAGTACTAACAACCTAAGAAATGGGATTTTATATTGCATACCCTTTCATAGAGTATAAACCTTGGTAGGTTTGATAATTAAATTATTGGGTATAAACTTATTTTGATCAAGTGGATGTCTATATAGAATTACAAAGATTGTAATTGTAGAGTAGATTATGAAGAGGATCAATTCAAAGATTAGTCATGAAAAATCACAAAATAATGCATAATAATTGAAAATATGAGCCAAACTATTCATGTGAGGGTTGATAATTATAACAAGATACAAATGAAAGAAATAAACCAACCATTACCTTCCAAAATGATTCCATTAATCAATGGTGACTCCAAGTGTGTTCTCCCCTTGATCTAGAGCTCTAGTCTTTGTCAATAATGGCTTCTTTCCTCCTCCATTTCCTCACGAACTCTATGTAATACTTAGTCTCATGATATAAAATTTATATTTTTCCTATCAATGAAGCTAGTACAAATTAAAATAACACAATAATAAAAACACAAATGACTTGTGGAGATATTTTAGCATTATAAGTTTACACGATTTTAGTTAAAAATGGTAGTGTGAGGCCTTTTATTTATAGATTTTTGAGATTGGTCAGGATCAATCATGACCATCCATCTCAAGATTAATATGTGTGACCATGAATTAATCTAATGTAATTACATCCATAAATATCCTCATAAATATATAGAGTAAAGAGGCATGGGGAGACATAGGTAAATCATGATTATGTCCTCCACCAAATTCAAATATTTGATCAATATTTTGACAAGTTAAATTGATGATGCAAATATTAGAAATAAATTTCCATTAATTAAATATTTAAAAATTTCCATGTAATATTAACTTAATCTTTTGACTTGAATTAATTAGCCTTAAACAAGATTAATCAATATTGGTGCAAATCTTAGAAATTGGCTCTCAATTAATCAAAAGGGTCAGAAAGTCATATTATTGGGTTGTAATTTGACTCGAGAAGAATTGGAAGGTGATATTAGATGAATTGGAAGTGTATTCCCATTTAGGATATTTAAAACACAAAATAACAAAGTTACATGATGTGTACTAATGAATTATAAGAAAAGAGTGATCTAGAGAATGAAAAGGAAACATCATCATCTTGAATCAAAATGAATTGATCAAAGTTAGGAATTTCATAAAATTCATTTCCCTACTTAGGGATACTTTGGCTTAAATTATAAATTTTAAATGATAAGTTCAAACCATTTTAGTGAATTTTAATGATTTTTGATCTAAAATGTGCATTTGAGTGCAATTTGACTAAGATTGACAATTTCAACACAAATGGTGTTAGGAATTGGATGTCTGCATTTTACCCTAATTTGAGAAGGTGTAATAAGATATTCAAAGGAAGTAATGTCTCTTAAAAGAAAATAATTTTCAAGAATAAATTATAAATGACCCATGATGCCCCCTCAAGAGGACATACTAAGATTAAAGAGAAGGATGGACTCTTAAAAAGATATGGATAATGAGAGATTAACCCATGGAATAAATCACATATTAATGAGCTAATTTTTGCACATGTGGTTACCACCAATGATCAAAATATAATTAGAGGTATAATGGGCCCTAATGATGGGTAGAATGGGAAGGATTCAATCTAAATGTAAGTGACACACTTTGAATGCACCCAATTTGAGAGTGTAAGCTACACACTTATGACATTGATCAATCCTGAGACAATTTAAACACTAAAATAGTTCCATCATGGGCAAAAGTGTGGAGATATTAGAATTAAAGGAAAAGGATATGTGGTCTCGAAAGAGATGAAAATAATAAATTCCCTTGTAAGGCATATGTGATCATGATAAAATAGGTTTACCCCAATAGGGATAATTTTGATCATTGATAAAGAATAAATAATGGCTTTCCCCTATAGGGTTGACTTAGATTTTGTTAACTGGTTTAAATTTTGTGCCCTAACATGGACGAATTAGCAAGTAATTAGCTTAAGGATACAACCTAAAACATAAATTAAAGTGAGTAGATGCAAACATATATGTAATGATACAATGACTTTTAGAGCCACAAAAACCCATGCATATGAGGATGCAAAAAGTGATTAAAGAGATGAAAATAAGAATAAAGATGGTTGAACTAACCCATGATATGTCATGTATCCAAGAGTTGCCTACATAGTCCAAATAGACCTCAAGCTAGTGTAGTTCACCCAAAAGTAGGAGATAATAGAATGAGGGATGATGAAAACTAACCAAAGATTGACTAGACTCATGATGTATGTAAAGAGATGCAAATATAAGCATAGGGTCAGGTGCCAAAATGCATATTACCTAGATTCTTATTTTCATATCATGAGCCTATATTATGTATAGCGATATTGAGAACCATTCATTAGAGCTTTTTTAACATTTAAGACTTTGAAACTAGAGCACAAAGTGATTGCTATAGAAAAATAAATTAGGCATAGCAATTATGAATAACTTAGAATGACATGGAATTTCAAGTTCATAGAGATAGTTCAAACATGAACACTTATAACTAAGGATAATGGTAAAACAATGACCAAGACCAAAGTTACAACTATTTACATTTAAATAAAAAAGCAAAGACAAAGAAAAAGATAAACATAAATGAATCTAAATTGAGATCAAGATATGAAAAATCAAAATTAAAGTAAGAAAAAAAAAATTTAAAACATAAGACAAGAACAACTTGATAACATGAGATCAAGATATAAATAATCTAGATCTATGTGGAACATCAAGATGTACTAGGAAAATAAAACAAAGAAGTAAGACCAAACAAGAAATCAAAAGACCACATAGAACACACAAAACAATACAAATGTTTTTGGAATTTTCAAAGTATCTCAACTCAATTGAGAATTAGGAGACACATAAATATCCAACTTGCAAGATGGTGAGAGCATATACGAGTGCTCATGAAATAATGAGAGAACGCAAACTTAAAATTATCAAAAAAATAGTGAGATCATATGATTAGAGGGACTGAGTTGACCTCAATGTCAATCAAACATGACTTACATAACCCCATAATAATCTTAAGTCACAATAATTCTATCAACATAAAGGTGGTGAAAAACTGAGCAGGTCACAACAAGTTTGTAACTAAAGGCAAATGATAATAGTAATGACCAAGTGATGTGAGAATGCATGATAAAAAGACATTGTGCCTAATTTGCCTATAAGTGGTTATAATTAGGGGTACTATTGACTTACCCATAGGGTTTATAATAAATGATACCAAATAAGATGATAGATAAAAGATAACCTACCAAATCAAATGTCACACTACTAATATAGACTATCATTCAACACAGAATTTTAAGATTATTAAAGTTGGATCAGAATTCCCCCATATAAAGTGTAAGACAAACTAAAGTAACCAAGATAAAAATGGGAAAATAAGCCTTGGTTAATAGTAAAGAAATGGTATAAGGAAAATGATCAGAACAAAATTGGTTATAGTGGTAACAAAAGTGCCCCCAAGTGATGATTGGCATAGATTGCTCAAAAAATGGTGAGAGTGTGGCTTAAGTTGCTCATAAAATGGTGAGAGTTTAGAACATGATACTTGAAAAATGGAAAGATCATGAATAAAGGGGTGATCGAGTTGACCTCAATAAAAAATTGAGTGTTACCTACTTAATCCCAAAGGACCTCAAGTCAATGTAGTTAAAATAATGAGACAAATAAAACACAATGGTTTAAAATGCTTATAATGAAATAGTCTATAGGGTTTCCCCCAAGATATAAGGAATGGTAAATGAAAGGGTAATGGAAAATAAAAAATGGTTTTACTACTCTTGTTGACATGGAGATGCACATCCTATTAAACATTGGAGACGACAAACATAATTAGTTATAAATTTTTTTACCTAATTCCCTTTTGAAAAAGATTCTGTATCAAGAAATTGTTGCCAATATAGATCTCAATAATGTGTTTATGATGTTCATTGGTCAATGAGTTTATTTCCTTCAAACATTTACACAATTTGTCTTTGTAGCCTCTATAAAAGAAAGTGCTACCAAGGATAGTAAATAATGTTAGGATAAATGATATAAGTAGGTAATGAATATGAGGATGAGAATGAAATGTATAATGAATGGGAAATAAATGAAGATCAAGACTTTCAGTCACAAGTAATGTTGTTGATACTAGATTTGACATAATTTTGGCTATGGTGGGGCTGAATATCTCTAAATATTCTCTTGATATGACTACCACATTTTTATGTTGTTTGATCCTGAGAGTAACTACCATATGATTATGTTGTAGATTAGAAGTTAAATTTATTTGATCTTTGATATTGTCTTTAGTATGTAGTGAAGAAATAGTGTGCTCAGGTATTGGCAACTAGATAAGGTTTTCACTAATGAATTTGTCTTGATTATCCCTTAGTGCCTCTAAAAAGGTTTCATAAAGAGATATTAACATTTGAATTTGATTATATTCTATCACCTTTAAAAAGGTTTCACTAAAAGATGTTGAGTTAAATCTTTGATCATCCCCTATTACCTTTGAAAAGGTTTCACTAGGAGATTATTCTTATTCTACATGAATTTGGTCTTCATCCCCCTAATATTATGCACCTGTTATGTTGCCATGGATGTAGTTCAACAAAGTGTGATTTTGTCAGTCTTAATCAACGTTTGTGGGAGGTAGAATGTTAATATAATGGCTATATTGGGTGGGAATAATGGAATGATGAATGGCAGCACAATCCTCATAGAATATACTAGGAGAACCCATGTCAATGCTAAATTAATCATCTTCAAAAATCATAGAAGGATCACAAATATATTTAAATTGATCTATAAGGAAATTGTAACCAATGTTGTAGCAACCAATAATGTATTTTGTTTTTGAATCTGATTTTGATACAAGGGTCTCTTAATCCAATGTCATAACTAATGTTGATTATATTTTTGATGCTAAATCTGATGTTAGTTTAAAAATATAACTTGAATCTAGTGTTTTTTCTTCATCTGATATATTTTTTTCTTTAATGTTCTATTGAATGATAAATTTTAGACAAGTGATTCATCTAGGAAGGGTTCAACATAGACTGGCTCATCTAAGTGAATCCCCTCAAATAGAGGGTACCACTCGAGGGATGACTCCTTAATGAGTGTAAAAAGATAATGAGACAACTATGTAGAGACTGGTTTGTCAAGGAGATGAGGCTCTTTAAAAATAGGTAACATATGACTAGGTGATTCATCACAAGTTGAATTATCATAAATGGTTGTTTCAATAATAACATCATGGTTTTGGTTCATAATTGGTTACAAAAAATCAACTTTGAACACATTTTGGTCCTCAAAAGATGGCTTTTGAAGAGGTAATGGTTCTTATTTTAGCTCAAAATTTCTAAAGTGGGGAACATTTAGTTTAGTGGGAACATTGGTTTGTGGCTCAATAATTGGATATCATAAAATTAGACTATTAAAAAAGGGATCAATAATAATTGGTCTATCAAATGGACCCTCTTTGAAAATAGGTTTAATAAATAGAGGTGATGGTCCTAAAATGGTAATAATGGGATGTTTCTTAGTTTGTGTTAGGATTGTGGAGCTAAAAGCTTCACTGATGCAGACATGGAGGAGGTTGCAGAATGAGTTGCTAAGTGTCAGAAGTGTTTGGCGTTGGTCTGGCCAACCGACGTCGACAGGGCAAGACAGGAAGGCAACCGACGTCGGTCATATATCGGCCGGCGTCGGCGACCCCAGGCGGACAGGGACCGACGTCGATCGCCTGTGTAGTTCGACTGCGAGTTAATTACGGGCAGTGAGCTAACGAACCAAGAGTTTGCATGATGAGTGCTAATTTTAGACTCATAGCTGCGGATCTAATTATTGTAATTAGATGTCTAATCATTGTTTGGATGAGATCTATATAATAGACTCATGGTTGTATTGGAAAAGTGTGCTAGGGAGTAAGAGAGCATAATTATAAGCTCCTTCTGTGTGTGAGGTAGAGCTATGGTGCGTTCCTCCTAGTGCCGCAGTACCAGGTGTGTTGGTGCTGGATTGGAGAGCCAGCTGGGTTCTTCAAGAGTGTAGGATCTTGGTCACAGTTGCATGGCCTATATAGGAGATCTACATGGTAAGTAAGATCGTTGATCTGCAGGTGTATGTGTGTGCAAGGTCGAGGTTCACAGGTGAATAGAACCATTGATTGATTTGTAGGTGTGCAAGGTCATACAGACAGCAACACAACAGGGAGCAGTATCAGGCAGGATCTACTTGGAGTACAGGTGTGTACTCGGATAGAGCAAGAGGAAGGCAAGGGAGTTCCTTCCATAAGTATGGTCTGTTGAATTGCAGGTTGTTGCAGGTTCATGGGAGATCTACTTGAAGTACCTTGAGTACTTGTGGAGCACGTGGAGTGCTTGTGGAGTGCGTGGAGCACTTGTGGTGTGCGTGGAGCACGGGAGGTGAACACCAACTCTGTATTTGAGTTGGGTGTTGGGACCTGTGAGAGGGAGAGCTTTGGGGAGAAGAATTACTGTTCACTTGAGGTGTGGGAAACCTTTGTAAGGTGGTGGAGAAGAAGTGGCATCTTCTTTATTGTATTCTTTTCTGTATAAAGTGTTAATACAATTTGGTATTGTCTCTCATATGCTGTGTTATTCTGAATTCTAGTTACTTGGTGAATCTGGTTAATTTCCACATATTAAGTTGCTTGGTATTAGTAATCAAATTGTGTGCTTCCGGTTTATCCAACCCATCCTCCCAACAAGTGGTATCAGAGCCTTGGTTGTAGGTTCTTGAGCTTGATACGAACAGGTGGTATCTGAGCTGAGGTTGGAGGAAGCAAGTTTTGTGTTTGGTTACAGGTCACTCTCAGGGGGTTCTGATCGAGTGGGAGAAGAGCAACTGCAGATCAAAGTAAGCTAAGAATGGAGGAGTTGAAAAGCACAGATGGTCACTCACGGTCCTATGGAAAGAAAGAGCAGGTAAAAGATTATTATTGGTTGGTAACAGATCAGCATGAAGAATTTGAAGATACAGATGTAGCCGGTGTTGTTGCACAGGATGTGTTTGCAGGTTTCTTGGATAAAGTTGAATCTTGGATAAAAGATTCGGTTGCCTCTTTCCATGCAGTTCCAGGTAGAGGAGCTGGTGAGCCTTGCCAAAGAATTGGCAAAGGGGAAGTGAAGCTGAAATTACAGGCGGCCAACACACAGGTGTTGATGAAGGTCATGCAGGTCCCAGGTTTGGAGATATGGCTAATTTCTTCAGAAAAATTGGGTGATGAGAGATGCACAAGAACTCTCACAGCGGATGCACTTGAATTAGCTGGTGGTAAGAAAATAGGTATCCTTTATCTACTTGTTTATATTACTGATTCTTCTTTTGTTGCGGAGACGTGGCTTTGTAGGCTTGGTCACATGAGCAGGAAGGAGATGCATGTTCTTAAGCGGAAGACAGACATATTTGACAGGCTTAAGAACTGGAAAGCCTTGGTGTTTATGGAGGAGATGGCGGACAGAACCCAGTGGATGTGGCTGGATACTTCTGAGCAGGGCAGTTTGGACATGGATTTTGATTCAAAGAAGCTTGTGGGTAAAAAGTCATCACTCACAGGCGAACACAGGTACCGATATCGGTCAAAAGGAACCGGCGTCGAACAGACAGGTGCCGATGTCGGTCATGTGTAAACCGAAGCCGGCGATGTCGGGCAGGGTAAGACCGACGTCGGTCAGAAGACCGACGTCGGCATCAGGTAAGACCGATGTCGGTTAGATAAATCGACGTCGGCAGAAGGGACACCAGCGCAGGCAGGTTGGTAGTCAGGTACAGACACATGAAACCGATGTCGGTCGGATGCAGACTGTGGAGTGGCCGAGGTCGGTCACTGTAAACGGATTTTGGGTGGACAGCAAGCTGTCAAGGAGTCTCAAACACCCATACGGAGGACTGAAGGCGTAAGTAGGCCCTCAAATTCATTGTTCCTCTTCTTTATACATGTTGCTGATTGTAGAGCAGGAAGGATCCAAGAAACAGGTGTGAGCTTGGCATGGATGAGGATGTGATTCCTTGGAGGAGAACCAGACAGGTGTGTCTTGGTGGAGATGCCAGCAGGTATGAAAAGCACAGAGATGAATGGATACCTTAGTAGAAGAATGGAGAGAACGGATACGTGAGACGGAAGATCAGGTATATGGTCTTGTGGAGCTGCAGGACAGTGGTACAGGTTTTGACAGGTGGAGGACGGAGCATGGCTTCAGTCAATGTCAGGGTAACTACTGTGGTTTGGCTTACCAGGGGGATGATGAGTCATGACATCATTCTGTTGCTGTATGTGGATAGTATGCTAGCTAGCAGGGGTGTACATATAGGGTTTTGCTGAGCTAAGGGTAAGATTAGTTCAGTGGCATGTCAGGAGGAGTTTGGAGCAACGGAATTCTTTGACATGGGAGGCATGGAGATCACAGGGTGATTTTGTCTCGAGTGGGAGCTGATGTGAATCAGGTGTTGGTGAGGTTCAGGATGCAGAGCCGGAGCACACTAAGGGCTGGACAGGTACAGTGTCCGAAATCACATGAGGTCTGGTATAGACCTAAGTATTCCCATGTAGTGGGAGCTGTCAGAGAGTTAGGAGCCAATTCGGGGAAGTGGGTTCTCAGGTTTTTTTGAGAGGGACCGGTAGCAGGTGTTGCTATGCAGGGTCAGGACTTCACTACATGTATTTGTAGGTTCGGATGTGGCAGGTTACTCGGATGACAGGTGGTACACCACGGGATGTGTGGTGGGTTGTCTTCAGGTGGGAGCTTGAAGAGGGATACAAACCAGGAAACAGATTAGACAGAGTACAGGTATAGGTACAGTGCAGCTGTTTATCTCCAAGTGGGAGATTGTTAGGATTGTGGAGCTAAAAGCTTCACTGATGCAGACATGGAGGAGGTTGCAGAATGAGTTGCTGAGTGTCAGAAGTGTTTGGCGTTGGTCTGGCCAACCGGCGTCGGCAGGGTAAGACAGGAAGGCAACCGACGTCGGTCATATATCGGCCGGCGTCGGCGACCCCAGGCGGACAGGGACCGACGTCGGTCACCTGTGTAGTTCGACTGCGAGTTAATTATGGGCAGTGAGCTAACGAACCAAGAGTTTGCATGATGAGTGCTAATTTTAGACTCATAGCTGCGGATCTAATTATTGTAATTAGATGTCTAATCATTGTTTGGATGAGATCTATATAATAGACTCATGGTTGTATTGGAAAAGTGTGCTAGGGAGTAAGAGAGCATAATTATAAGCTCCTTCTATGTGTGAGGTAGAGCTATGGTGCGTTCCTCCTAGTGCCGCAGTACCAGGTGTGTTGGTGCTGGATTGGAGAGCCAGCTGGGTTCTTCAAGAGTGTAGGATCTTGGTCACAGTTGCATGGCCTATATAGGAGATCTACATGGTAAGTAAGATCGTTGATTTGCAGGTGTATGTGTGTGCAAGGTCGAGGTTCACAGGTGAATAGAACCATTGATTGATTTGCAGGTGTGCAAGGTCATACAGACAGCAACACAACAGGGAGCAGTATCAGGCAGGATCTACTTGGAGTACAGGTGTGTACTCGGATAGAGCAAGAGGAAGGCAAGGGAGTTCCTTCCATAAGTATGGTCTGTTGAATTGCAGGTTGTTGCAGGTTCATGGGAGATCTACTTGAAGTACCTTGAGTACTTGTGGAGCACGTGGAGTGCTTGTGGAGTGCGTGGAGCACTTGTGGTGTGCGTGGAGCACGGGAGGTGAACACCAACTCTGTATTTGAGTTGGGTGTTGGGACCTGTGAGAGGGAGAGCTTTGGGGAGAAGAATTACTGTTCACTTGAGGTGTGGGAAACCTATGTAAGGTGGTGGAGAAGAAGTGGCATCTTCTTTATTGTATTCTTTTCTGTATAAAGTGTTAATACAATTTGGTATTGTCTCTCATATGCTGTGTTATTCTGAATTCTAGTTACTTGGTGAATCTGGTTAATTTTTGCATATTAAGTTGCTTGGTATTAGTAATCAAATTGTGTGCTTCCGGTTTATCCAACCCATCCTCCCAACAGTTTGGTTGATTTTGAAAACCAAAGGAGGAGGTCCTAAAATGGTAACCTTTGCATGTTGTGGAGCTATATTTCTCACATAAGCTAGAGGAGAATAGCCTAAAATGGTAACCTTCACACATTATGGAGGTGGATCATTTTCACAAGCTAAAGGGGGATAGCCTAGAATGGTAGCCTTCGAGCATGGTGTGAAAATCAAAGGAGGATATCCCAAAATAGTAACATTTAAGTGTGATATGTAAATTGAAGGGGAAGGATGAGGATGATTCACAATAATTATCATAGATTAGAATGGTTTTCATCAAATAGGATCAAAGAAGGATACATACTCAAACAATATGAAATACTCATATCTATCATAACAATTCTTTACCTTGTAACTAAGGCCACAAGAGACCCCATTATGAGTGTACCTTAGTGTCATGTCTATAAAGGGTTGCTCTATATGTTTGACTAGATTTAGAAACTATTTTAAAAATAGTTAAGCAAGTTATGAATTTTGATCTATCTTCCCAATAAGTGACTAAGGTACCAAAGAGACTATAAAAGGAGGGTGGCTTGGAGCCACACATAATTAGAAGAATGTGTTCACAAAATTATTCAACCTTTAGGTAAAGTTGAAATAATATGAATTGGAAGAGGGTATGATAACTCAAAAATCCTAGAGTGTCACTAATACACTAAAACATAGACTTTTGAGATACATTAATACCATAAAATCTAGTTCAAATTCAATGATTTGATAATAGAAAACTAGAAGAAAGGCCTTTAGATTAGAAAGGAGATAATGCAAACCAAAAAACTCATGATGTGGAAACATGCAATAATTCCTAAGTATAAAGCTAAAGCCAAATGGGAAACACAATGTCACCACATGGTAATATGAATGGTAGTATAAAATGTGTTTTAGGACTCAAAGTGTGAATGATATGCAAGATGACTTGAGTCCACCAAAGATGATAATGTGATAATGAGTGTATAAATGGCCCTCAATTCAAATAAAAAATTGAACCCAAGTAAAAACAAGTTAAGTGTAAATGGAAAACACAATTTAACACATCAACCTTTAAAAATTAGAAAAGTCCAATTCTAAATTTAAATTATCAATGAGGGACTTGAGAAAATTTGTAAAATGATCTAGACTAAGATGGAAAGCATAACTACACCAAAATGGATGATATGACACAATATTTAAGATGACAATTTGAACAAGGAAAAAGATGATTTTCACTTGGACAACATAACACCTCCTTATTCAATAAATTTGTGGAAAATATGTTTGGTTTATGACATTTTGTTAAAAAGCAATTTTTGACCCAAAACAAGACCAAGTAATCTAAGACAAAGTCAAATCAACTAATTAATCATCTTAAGCCCTAAACTGATAAGGTGTGGTAAAGTGGGGTTAACTAAATTAAATTTTTTTTGAACATTTATAGATGGATCTCATGTCTACTAACTTTCACATAAAAAAAAGAGAATTAGTACATCATTTAGGTCTACATCATATGGTTTATAAAAAGGTCTTTCCCTTTTTACAACCACTACATCTATCACTTGCTTAGTGTAGTGTGATGTCTAACATGATCATACATCTTAGGCTTAGCCCTAGCAATAAGAGATGGTTTAATCAATTAAACCACCATCTTATTAGGTTGATCCCAATTTATATACCTTTCCATGGAAATTGGTTAAATATGATGCTGGGAGATGAATCCCTGGGTCAAATCTTCCCTAAATAACTTATGGGAGGTGATGAAATCCCTCTCACAAGCCAAGATGTAATGAAATAAAAGACTAAGTAAAAGATATTTATGGTTGTTTCTAGATCAACCAAGCCATTAAGGTCTTAGGGAGGGCATTCACAACATCTCTTTTATGCCTTTGGACTAAGGCAATTTGTAATGAATATGGCACTTTTGATCCCACAAGTTTCCTATAGGGGGGAAGGAGAGCATACACACACAACTTTCTTTTTGCTCAAACAAATTTAAACTAAGCAAACAATGATAAATAACTTAAAACAAAAATTTGAAGTGAGTTCATTTTTGAATCACTAATTTAAATTTCTGGTGGTGTTCTTTGGCCCCTTGGCCTTACGTTGCAAAAACCTTTAAAGAACAAGTAAAAAAACATTCAATATAAACAAGCAATTTTTCCTTACGCAAATAAATGGAAGTGTTCATAATTATTTTAAAGTACCCAAAAATAGGTTAAAAAGACTTAATTAAGCAAAAATGGATCACTTTACAAGTATAACTTTCAATAAAATGGTCATCATGTAACTTAACTTTGAAGCACTTTTTCAAATGAAACAAGCAAACTTAAAAAGTATGCTCTTGGATTTAGATGACCTGTCGACCCAAAGGCAAAACCACAAAAGATAAATATGTTAGATCAGGTAATAGTTATAAAAAATATAAATAAAACTCTTAATAAATTTAAAAAAAAACATCAAACCTATGAAGCATGCAAACAAGTTAGAAGGTTAAAACAAATAAAACTGAACACATAAAATATTAAAACCTATAGTTAGTATTTTAATCATAAATTTTAAAATATATATCAATTTGTCATTAAATTTTTACAAGTTTTAAATAACTCCAAGACACACCTCTCTATAAAACATCATATCCAAAAAATCAATAAAAAAAAATTATCAACTCTTTAGTATCCATTTTTATCAAAAAAAATAGAAAACAAAAAGTGATAGTCACTAAAAAAAGTCAACTTCTAAACTAAAAATCAGATTTTAATGAAATTTTAAAAGAATGAAGATGAAACCATTAAGAAAAACCTGTCAAAAATTCCCAAAAAAAAATTAAATACATTAAAAATAAGATCTATTTTAATAACCATTTTTTTTAAATATGTCAAATGCACAATCGGGTCCCACCAAGCATGCCAAAATGTAGAGTGGATTATAAAGAGGATCAATTCAAACATTAGTCATGAAAAATAACAAAAGAATGAATAATAATTGACAATCTAACACAAAATATTCATGTAGGGGTTTTTAATTATAAAAATATATAAATGAATGAAAGTAATCAACAATTACCTTCCCAAATGACTCCATTACTCAAAGGTGGCTCCAAACGTGTTCTCCCCTTGGTATAGAGATATAGTCTTTGTCAAAAATGGATTATTTTCCTTAATAAATATATGAAAAACCTAGTATCATAATATAAATTATATATTTTACCTATCAATGAATCTAATCCAAATGCAAATAACACAATAATCAAAACACAAATGACTTGTGGAGAGATTTTAGCATTATAAGTTTTCACAATTTTAGCTTTAAAATGGTAGTGTGAGGCCTTCTATTTATAGGATTGGTCAGGATCAACCATGACCATCCATCTCAGGATTAAGATGTGTGGCCATGAATTAATCTAATTTTTTTAATTACATCCATAAATATTCTCATAAATATCTAGAGGAAAGAGGCATGGGGGAGACATAGGTCAATCACGATTATGTCTTCCATCAAATTCAGATATTTGATTGATATTTTGGTAAGTTGAATTGATGATGAAAATATTATAAATCAATTTCCATTAATTAAATATTCAACAAGTTCCATGGAAAACTAAATTAAGCTCTTGATTTGAATTAATTAGTCTTAAACAAGATTAATGAATATTGATGCAAATCTTGGAAATTGGGCCTCAATTAATCAAAATGGTCATAAATTCATATTACTAGGTTGTAATTTGACTCAAAAGTAATTGGAAAGTGTTGTTAGATACGTTGAAACCATATTCCCATTTAGGATGTTTCCAACATAAAATAACAAAGGTATGTGATGTATACTAATGAATTAGAAGAAAAGAGTGATCCAAATCACGAAAAGGCAAAATCATCATTTTTAATTGAAATGAATTGATCAAAGTTAGGAATCACATAAAATATATTTCCCCATTTAGGGATAGTTTGGCCTAAATTGGAAATTTTAAATGATAGGTTCAAACCATTTTAGCGCATTTTAGTGATTTTGACTTAAAATGTGCATCTGAGTGCAATTCGATTAAGATTGATAATTTCAACATAAATGGTATCAAGAATTGGATGTCTACAATAATTACCCTATTAGCATGAATGTATTTAACACACCTATGCACTATAATAGGTAATTCATGGAGTTTATGTATCATAGGTTATCCCAATAACATATAAATGACTCATGTGTAATGGTATGACTGAGAATGTAGTGAACACATGTACTAGGCCAACTTGTAAATTCAATCTCACCAAGGACCTACTATGAGGTTACATTGAATGATCTGACCACTTTGGTTGAAGGGTGTAAATCATTATGTGTATATTTTAAATGTGTAAGTAAGGTCATGGTGTAAACATTATCGCTAGCACCATTATCAATCATAACATTGTGTATAGGTTGATGATCAAGGTATGCTTGAATTAATAATGAATGAAGATTTGATTCATCATCCATAATATCATTGTCATCAAAAGTAATAAAATATTTTTGAACCATGGTATGTGTATGATATGTATAAATACAAATAATCCCATCTAATTAGTGTCCATAATGTGGTGGAGGATGTGCATTATATTCCATTTTCACTTATGATTCCTTCTTAGAATGGTCTTGCAAAAGATTGTTAAATATCTTCTAATTCTAGTGATAACCAAGTTATGAACTTGATTCTTTTAGAGGATCATCAAATGCAATTTTTTGGTCATCAATGAGGTTCTAGATCTTATGCTTCAAGGTAAAACATCTATTCATAGAATTCACAAGGCCTTGGTGATAGACACAATAATCATGTGTGTTATATCCTTTAGGTAGAGTTTGACTAATATCAACCATTATAAGAGGAGGGAGAGATATGTGGTGATATTCCAAAATATTTGAAATTAACTAAGTTGGAAATTCATGTAAGTGTGAAAATTGTCTCCTTAGTGCATTATATAATACAGGATAATTAAGTTTATGTGACATTGCATTAACTGTAGTAGTTGTTTCCTTTTTAATTTCATGTACGTTTTACCTTATAGCATGGTTTGATAGTAAATTTAGTACTAGATGTATTTAGTGTGTTTGTTACATAATTAAGTTTGTTTAATGAGATAAGTTTCATTTCATATCATGAATAATTTATAATAAGTTGTAAAAATATTGATTTTTTTAAAAATAATGGACTCATGCAATGGGTCAAGGAAACTTTTATTTAAGATGTATTTAAGATATTTATCTACTATGGGATTGGTAATTTATCCAACATTGTCTTTTATCTCAAGACATATTAATTTATAGGTTCATTAGTTCCTTATTTGATCTTTTTAATTTGGGCATATGAAATGTTTCCACTAATATTGATAGATAATTTTGCTAAAAAATGATTGGCAATAGGTTTGAATGATTTTACCAATTGGATTGGTAATTCATAGAGCTACCTTAGAGCATAGTCATTAAGGCTCATTTAAAATAGTTTGGTCAAAATTTTATCATTATAGGAAAAAATCAAGGCATGTTGTATAGAAAGATTTAGGATGCTATTCAATATCACCCTTGCCATCATAAAATGCAAACTTAGGTGCAACAAAACTATTTGGCAAGGGATGAAAATATATTTCAGGTGTAATATGATTATGTAAAACCTCTTATGAATCAATAATATAAAGTGACTTCATAATATTTTATTCAATATTTTATAACTTTAGATTTCAAAATTTTTATAGTTTGGACATGATCTTGCACATTTTGATCACTAAGGCTTGAAGTTTAAGAGGTCACCAAAGGAGATGTACCCATAGTTTGAGTTAATATAGGCATTTAGACAAGTAATTTGGGTACCGCCTAAGGATTCACCATCATGAAATGAAGAAGCCTTAGCCTTAACATGTTTCCTTATTTCATCTCTTGTAACATTTAAAAATACATCCATTAAGCCCTTGTTTTGATTGAGATGAGTACCTAATGTTTATTTATCTTCCATTTGAAAATGAGTTTTGTGATTAACATTTTCAATTGTTTATAAATGAAAAATTTAGAATTTTAAAAAAATTATAGTAATAAAAAAATGGGAAACCCTAGGTCAATGCTAAGGGTTTGAGATCAAAGTTTGGATTCATCAAATGTTTAACCCTAAATTTTCATAGCATCATTATACAGGGTTAATATTATATAAGTGATTAAGCACAATGGTGATACATATATCTATAGGAAGATAATTAATTTTTAAACTTAGATAAACAATATTTTAAATTTAAATATTGAGATGTGCTACAAATAAAAATTAAAATTATTAATTGATATTTAAATAAATTAAAAATAAAAATACTTAGCTAGTTTACTACATGCATGCATATCTAGGATGAAATAGGTTAAAAGTTTATTGGATCAAGATATTGGAACATTCATCACATTATACAATTTTTTACTCTATGGCCTTAGATGTTTGTATTATATTTGATAGTTGTGTCGAAACTAGTGTCTATGTTGGATGTAGGTGTCCAATACATAATAGTGACTACATCTAGGTGTGACCATCTAGAGTCTTCTAGGTTTTCTATCACCTTTCCTCTAATATATAAATATCATATATATAGGTTGTTAGTATTTTTCAAATGATCAAACCTTAGATTCCTCACCCTTGGAGTGATAATATATATAGGTTTTTAGTGGGCACATGGTGTCAAGCTACCCTAAGGAACCCTCTATTAATGGGCACTACCTACATATCCAATACTCTAAAGAGGGCCTCATAATTATGTAGTTCTCCTTTATACATTGGATTGTGTGTGCATAAAGATGTAATTTTTTATAATAAAGTACATATAGTGACCTAGATTATGACTTAGAAAATATGGATCATGGGATGATCCTTCAATACTTCATACCTACATGATTACTTCTCCTATGACTGATATGGAATTAAGTATGAATAGGGCATCTTTTCTCAATTGAATGCTTGACTGAGTGCTTTTTGGTAAGTTTCCTTGTGAGTTGCCAATATATGCTATGTGAGGAATGAATGGGGTTTGATCTTGTATATATACCAATCCATTTTAGAAATATCTCACACTAAATAACTTAGGTTGACCTTTAGGTTATGTTTCATTTTTAAATTAGATGACTTTTGGGCACTAGACACTTAGTTTAAAAAGGGACACTTGTGTCGACATAGGCATCTACCTGGGATGCAAGTGTCTAGGAATCTAGAAAAATTGTATAAGTCCAAAACTAGCAAAGAAGGATGATGATCAGGTTTGGATCATATTCCAAAGTAGAAGGCTTGGTTAATATACTAATAGTGGTTAGACTAAGTGATAAGTAATTTGGTACAAAGAGATAGTGAATGTGAGCCTTTTGATTATGGGAAGGTCTTAGAATTGAAGGGTACATCCATGATAGGTATTTTATAAATGTAAAATAATGAGGTGTTATATAATTTATATTTAGTGTCTACATTACCCTCCTTTAGTCTAGTAATGAAATTACTAGCTTAAAGGAAAATAAATGTGTACACAGGTGTGTATAACACACTTTGCCTTTGTGTGATTTTTTAGTGTCTAATCTACAGCCAATAACATGTTATAATATATAATAAGTGTGTATAATTTAGAATTGAAATAATTTAAAATGTTTAAAAGTTAGGATAATAAGGTTATGAGTACACCTATGTATCAATGCAACCATCTTGCCTTTTAGAAATTTAATTTGAAGAGATGGTTCACTATGAAACATTGAAGCTAAGACTAGGAAAAATTTGAAACCTATAATTACATACATACATACATATATACATACATGCATACATACATACATATTAGAGGATAACATTCCCCCCACCTTGGTGAAAAATGTGAGTTACCACATGGCCATTGAGCTTATCTCAATTTGTGCAACACAATAATAATTATAACCTAGTGAGTGTGAGTGATCAAATCAAATCACATTATATATTTGGTGAGGGTGGATGATTTAATGATTCCATCCTATGAATTTAGTGAAGTTATATGTTTTAATCAAGTATAATTTATAAATTTGGTAAGATCAAGTGATTTAATCACTTGAAACTTTCCAAAAGGTGAAAAAACTACTACACTATATTGACTCAATAACAGTCTATAAAATTACATCTTGGGCATGGAAACAGTCCATAGTAGTATTTAAAATCTAGTTTTTGATGATTTTACAATTTTGAGGTGATCTTTGTATTGCATATGCACCTCATATATGTCTCAAGATGAAATATGGGTATAATAATGATACTAATGTATAGAATGCTTCGATAAATGTGCATCTAAATCATATTATTGTGATATTTTCCCAAATTTGTTCTTTTTTGCAAGTGTGAAGGACATGTTCCCTTGACATGTCTCCAATAAATCTAGAGAATCTAAGAACTAGTGCAAGTGTGGAGAACATATTTCCATTACATACCCCTACTATAATATGACTATGAAAATGTGGAATCCATGCCTCTATGACATGCCACCAATGATATTACTCTCTTTTTTAGGTTAGGAAAGTAGAAATAAGGAGTTACCATACCTCAAAAGGATAAGATAACTATATAATCTATATATGGATCATCTAACACATAGGATAATCATGTATAGATAGATATATCAATGAGGTACATAACATGTGATCACATAAAGTATTAATATGAATTATGTGAATCATGGAAACATTTAGAGAGTAAGATTAAAATCTCAACAAATAATCAAACACACACATAAGAAAAATCAAAAGTAAAACAAAAGTCAGTGGTCCAAGGAGACCTCATACAAGGGGAATGTTTAAATTCCCCAAAATGGAATGGAAATGACTTAGTCAAATGTATATAAAACATAGAATGATATATTAAAATATCCACATACTACAAACTATAAAATGTATCAATGTTATAATAAGAAAACATAGGAATGGGTTCCATAAGTAATAGAACATATTAAAGTGCTTCAATAAGCAATACAATGTGATATAATAACAATCGAGGAACACAATCAAAGAAGTAATAAATGTAGATACATGGAATGTTAGTAACCATCATAAACATATCATACTAGTCCCTCAATATATGTGTTAATAATTTTTTTAAGTACATAGCATATCAAGTACATTGTGAAAGATATCATCATGTATAAAGGCATGTGTAATTACTTAAGCTCAAACATGATAATGGAAAGTGATCATATAATGATATGACCTATGTGTATTAGGATCAAAGAAGCTAATTCCCCCAATATATTGATCACATGATTAGAGGGAAGGACTAACATCTATAATTGAATATATCATGTGTTTGGGTATGCATGTATCCCACTCAAGATGCATGAAACATATGTGTGTATATAGAAAGAGATGAGATGATATCTACCAAAATGGAACCACCAACATATATTCCTAGGAGATAATAAGATATGCAAATGTTAAATATATTTTTTTTGGTATTTTTGGAATATTTGGAAAATAAAATACTATAGTATGATCTCATCCAATGGATGTTCATAGGTATTTCCCCACTTGGAACTTGGTGTAATAAATGGATCATAATACCAAGGAGCATGTATAGGTATAATATATAGATTTTTAGGATCTATGATGATTAGCATATGTATAATAGGACTTCATGGTCATGAGGAAATAATGGGAGTGGGAGGTTTTGTAACCCATAATTGAGTTATTTATGGTTTCTTTGAAATAACAAAAATATGAACATGTTTGGTTTCTCTAGGTAACTTTTATAGCCCAAATTTACACCATTAGAATATTGTTCAAGACTTATAAATTTGGGATAACATAGAGACAATCCTAGGCTATGGGTGACCTTTATGTTGATAAAATCTCTAGCTTAAAGGGTTGGATCCCCTTGATGTATCACTTAGGCTCATTCACTAATATACCAAATTATTAGGAAAAAGGATAGAAACCTACTATAATGGAGGTGATGCAACAAAATAGTTTGAGCATTACCAACCAACTATATGTGCACATGAACCATGATATAAACATGAAACAAACATGACTCTTAATTTGCCTCTCCACATCAGTACTTCATTGTGGAGGTAGTGAAAGATGCTTGGTCTATGAGGACTAATAAAGAGGTCATATGATGACACCAATGAATAGACAAATCAATAAGCCTTCAAATTTCACTTGTAAACTTCATAAGACTTGAAAAAAGGCTTTAAAACTAAATATGAATGCTATAAAAGGATAATATGCCAAGGAAGCTAAGCTAATCATTTGACAAGATTAACTAGTCATGCACACACATTTAAACTAGTCAAAAGAGGAGGTAAAACTAGAATTTTATCATTGATAAAATGTTTAAAAATGGGTAAGGATTATCCATACCTAGGTGGAGGATGCAGACATAACCTATCAAAGCTATATTTATAAATAAATGAGAGAGAAAAAGAGAGAAGGGCATATGAGAAAGAGGTGACAAGTGTCTAGAAAGATAGTTACAAAGAAGAGAGGAGTTATGTAATAGTAAAAATATATTTACAAGGACATGTTTTCCTCTTTTGAATATGATTTATCTCCCAAGTAGTGTAAATATCTTCATCTTACTTGACATCTTGCACTTGTTCTTCAAAACTACCCTTCTCTTGGTTCAGATAATGACAAGTAACACTCCTTGGTGATCAAGTCATATTGAGTACCTATTTATATGATATTTTACACCTTTAAAATTTTTAGGAGTCTTTATAAATGACTATATAATGATGATTACAACTCCTTAGGTGTCTTGAAGCTCAAATGGTCTTACTACGCCTATCCTTGTCCAAATGGCTTAAAATATGATTTTGACTATATGTGTGAATTATATATGGAATATTTATACCTTTTTAGACCTGAAAAAACTCATTTTAAATACTAAATCACTCCCAAAGATCTCATTTTTCACCTTAGGCTCTAATTAGCCCTCAAATCCTTGTAGCCTAAAAACACACAAAGGTCCTTGTGTGTAAGGATGTAAAAATAATTTTGAAAAAATAAGGATAAATTTTAGTACCCAATATACCCTTACATATCCATAAAAATTTTCATGACCTGAAACCAAGTGCAAGTGTCCTTTTTCTACTGATCTCTCTCTCCAATTAGGTCTCCATTAGCCCCTAAGCCTCAAAATTGAGAATTTTCTCCAGACTTATTCCACATGTGTGAAACCAAAAAAAGTGTGTGATTAAATTTTATTATCATATAAAAATCCTCCATACTATATTTTAACTTTTGATCCCTTGTGTAGATAAGAGAACCATGAAATGGTCTAAGAAGCTAGCCTTTCTTAAGCCTTTTTTAGACTTCCTTTAAAAATCAAACCTGTAAGAGAAATTACAAGGTTTAATGTACATATTTTTGGGATTTATTATGTATAAGACACATAAATCCATCAAACTTAATATTTTTCATCTATCCATGAACTTTTATATCTTATTTGGATCTCAAAACCTCATAAAAGTACAACATTTATTATATCAATACAATTATAGGTACAATAAAATATCATATTAATGGTCCTCATAGAGTAAAGAATAATTTTAATATGGTTTCAAGGTAATTTAAATTTATTTTATGTGCTTAATAGATCAATCTCTATCAAATGGTCAAATCTGGTCCTCTAACTAGCATGTGAGTGCCTTGTACTCTTAAGGATTGTTCATAAAGCTTAGGCCTTATATGAACATCCAAATTCCATTAATCATGAGTGTATGGGTAGCCTATTATGAATAATATATTTATCCATAATTCATCCCATCATGAAATATATTATCATCTCAAACTATAACTTAGGTTGGTAGACTAAGTTAGTGAGGTCTATAAGAGAAAATAGGTTTAGAAGTGTTATTTTGGAGCTGGTATTGAGTTTTAGATGATCTATCTAGGTATTTAAAACCTAATTTTAATTATTAAAATTATATTTATACCATTTATATTCATTAAATCTTCTCAAAAACCATTAGTTGATGCTTAAGGTTTATAATCCGATTGATGTAAATGACCCTAGTAACCTGTATTAACCTTTTTCCTCTCTATTATAAGGGTTTAGGACCTCATAGAGTGTTCATGAAGTATTCATAATATATTTATATAATTTAGGTCTCAACTCACCCTCAAAAATCCTTCTTGGTATAACTTTATACACAGTCTTGTGTGTGTATGTCCTCAGGGTTATTAGGCTTAAACAGACCTATCCAAATTTACACCACTTTATTTACCATGAAGCTCATTTGGAGTAATGATGACATTAGAGTATCATTATCATGCATTTTATTATTCATAAATACCTCATATTTCAAACCAATTAGGCACCCTTCTTATTAATACTATATAGACCTATAAGATCACCTGACCGTGTGAATGCAGGGTTTATAGTGACTATTTGACCATCCTTATCTAACCTTCATTTGGGTTTACTTTAATATAAAATTAAAGTTAATACTATTTTAATTAACTCACCTAAAATCCATTTTAATTATCATGCATTAAATTTTCTCTTCCAGCTTGAAATGAGACTACTTTACCTAAGCAAACATGTAGGTAGTCATTTAGGACTTGAGTACATTTTGGAGTTATACGATATAAATTCAAACCATATAATAATTTAAAGGTATTTATTTAAATTCTAATATTTTATTTTTTCTCTTTTTAATATATACAACCTTTCCAATACTTCACAACTTCACAAACATGCATACTATGTCTCATGTCCTACTTGTAGGTGGTGATTGGGCTCTTTACTTCCTCCATGTATTTGGTCATCACATGAAAGTGATATGAGTTTAAATATTTATTTAATATGATTTTTTTTTCTAAAATTACCTCTTACATATCCATCTTTACATCTCTTTAGGTGATGACTCAAAGCTTTACACCACTCAAATTTGCCAATTCTACCTTTAGGTATACATTAGGTGATTGGATAATTAAGTCTTGAGAACACACTCTTTATATTGATATATAATTATTAAAAATGTAGAGAAATTAAATTTACCTTAATTTTATGTTTTCAACTCAAATTTTGATGCATAGTTCAACCAATTTCACATAAATGCAGACTTACATGTTTGCAAACTTATAGTTCTAGATTTTCTAGTTTAAAGCCTTCCATAAGGCTTGTTCATGATTTGTAAAAACTTGAACACATTAATCCAATTCTTATTCACCTATATTTTGAGGTTAATACTCTCTCACACCTTTTATGATGCAAGATAAAATGGTCTTGACTCACTGTTATGCAAGTAAACCCATAACATAATCCTTGGCAGTCAACTTGAAAGCTACTTAGAGAGACTATAATATGATAAATAGATATTTTGGAGAGATATAAATGAATTAAAAAATATTATGAACATTATTTAATCACCTATATGTATTAGAACTTACATATAACCTCAAAATATAAAGAAACCATGATTCTCAACCTGTTAGCTATCTTGTGGAGATCTTTTGCTCATTTCCAATACCACAAGTGCCAATATTGGTCAATTAAAGTGTGATATTTTTTTTCAGACCTATAAGGATGCTTTCAAATTTTTCTCATGCTTCGAACTTGTTGCAAACTACCATCTTGAGGAGAAATAGTAAGCCTATGGGGTTTAACACCTATTTGAAGTACCTTAGATCCTTTTTGATTTTTCATAAAGTTAAAGATCTCAATTAAAAAAATAATTACATTGATTTAGAGGATATAAGGGTCCTCAACTCTGGTCAAGAGCTTGGGCTCTAATTCCACCTATACACCCTATCCATCCCCATGAAAATAACTTTTGTGAGCTTGCAAGGAGATAAATATAAGAAAGAATGTGTATTTTTCCTTCTTAAGACATTTTAAATCTTCTTGATGGTGAAAATTAATTTTTGGATATGGAGAGACACTTTAAAACTAATTTCACTTGACAATGATCTCATTAAGTCCATACAAGTGCTTAAAACTCCCTTCTTTGGCATTGAAACTACCGTGATGACTACCTTCTAACTTATATTGACATAAATGGCCTATATACATGTTGGATAAATACTTTAACCACTTTTAAAAATGTATATTGCATGTATTTCATCTTGACCATCTTTGGAAGTGGCTTTAGAACCCTTAATAAGCATTTACAAGTACAAAGAAGGCTAGTGTATTTTGGTTGATCTCATAACGAGGACATATATCTTTATAATACCTTTTAAGACTTCAAAATATTTATTACCATTGGATTTAAAACTAA
This sequence comes from Torreya grandis, assembly GCA_037957365.1. Taxonomy (NCBI): domain Eukaryota; kingdom Viridiplantae; phylum Streptophyta; class Pinopsida; order Cupressales; family Taxaceae; genus Torreya; species Torreya grandis. The sequence goes on from JARHVA010002113.1 coordinate 2,465,492, forward strand.
TGCACTAAAGAGTCTTGAAAAAAGCTCACATTGGCCACAATGAAAACCTTAACATTGTCAAAAACCTTAAAATATGCTAAATTACCTTAATTTCCTCAAACAAGGCTTAAGACTCATTAAAAAGGCTAACAATCAAGATTAAAACTCTAGGGGTTGACCTTTTTGGCCCCTATGTCCCAAAATTGGTCAATAATAACTAAACATATTATGTATTAGTAGAGAAGGATTCCATGAAATCTATTGTGTATCATTAATGCAATGCTCTCTCAAGTACTAGTCACCTAAGAAAGGGGATTTATTATTACTGACCCTTTCATGGAGGATTAACCTTAGTAGGTTTGATAATTAATCATCTAGATATAAATTTATTTTTTTCAAGTGTATGTTCATATGATAGATATTATAAGTTTCCTATTGGCATGAATGTATTTATCACACCCATCTATTATATAAGGTACTACATAGACTGTATGTATCCAAAGATGTCCCAATAACATATAAAATAAAACATATGTGGAATAAATAAAAATGTAGTGACCACATATGTTGGGACAACATGTAAAGGTAAGTAAATCTCTTTAAGGTCTTGCTATGAGGTTGCATTAGATGCTCTAACCATTTTGGTTGAAGGGTATAAATCATCATATGTATATCGCAAATGTGTAAATAAGGTCATGGTGTAAACATTATCACTATCACCATTATCAATCATAACACTGCATATAGACTGGTGATCAAGCTATGATTGAATGACTGAATATATAATTCATCATCCATAATCTCAATATCATTTAAACTAATAGGTCTTTGAACCATGGGACGTGTATGATGTGCATAAGTACCAATAATCCCATCAATCTAATGCCCATAATGAGGTGTAGTAGGATGTCCATTATATGCCGTTTTCACTTTTGGTTCCTTCTTAGAATGGTCTTGCAAAGGGTTGTTAAATATATTCTAATTATATTATTCACTATGTTGTGAACTTGATTCCTATGGAGGACCATAAATGTAATTTTAGGTCATTGATGAGGTTTTGGATCTTATTCTTCAAGGTAAAACATATGTTCATATAATTCTCAGTGCCTTGGTGATAGTCTTAATAAGAATGTGTGTCATATCCTTTGAGTAGATTTCAAATCAATCAACCATTATATGAGAATGGAGAGATATGGGGTGACACTTCACAAGACTTAGAAGCAATGAAGTTGGAGATTTAGGTAAGCATGAAAATTATCTCTTTGGTGCATTGGATAAGACAAGCTAATTAGGTTGTTGTGACACTAAATTAACCAAAGTTGTCATTTACTTTTTAATTTTTGTAGGTTTTATGTTATAAATTGGTTTTATATTAAATTGGTATTAAATGTAGTCATTGTGTTTTATATGTACTTAAATTTGTTTAATGAGATAAGTTTCATTTCATTATGAACAATATGACATGAGTCATCAAAAGATTTAAAGTTTTGAAAACAATGGACTCATGTAATGGGGAAAGTAAACTTATCTTGAGGATGTATTGAATCTATTTATCTACCATGGGATTCATCATTTTATTCAATATTATCTTTTACCTCAAGACATATTTGTTGATAGGTTCATTGGTTCCTTGATTAATATTTGTAATTTACACATAATAATTTTTTTAAGTAATGTTGATAGAGAAGTGTAAAAGAATTTATTTGTAGTAGGTTTGAATGCCTTTAATAATTGGATTGGTAAATCATATAACCACCTTAGAGCATAGTCCTTGAGGCTCCTTAAAAATATTTTTGTCAAAATTTTATCATTAGAGTCATAATCAAGGCATACCACATAGAAATATTGAATATGTTATTTAGGATCATCATTTCCATCATAAAATGTGAACCTAGATGCAACAAAACTAGCTAGCAAGGGGTGAAAATATATTTTAAGTATAAGAGGTTATGAAAAACATCTTTAGAATCAATAGCATAATTTGATTTCATAATATTTTTTTCAATATTTATAACTTTAGCTTCCAAATTTTTTATAGTTTGGAAATGACCTTACACATGTTGATCACTTCAAAGTAACTTTTACAAATGACTAAGTAATTTTTTATAGTTTATAATACATTTCATTTGCAAATTAGATGACTTCTGGGCACTTGACACTTAGTTTGAAAAGGGACACTTACATCGATGTAGGTGTCTAGCTAGGATGCAAGTGTATAATAATATAGAACATAGGTTTAGGTCCAAAACCATTAGATAAGGATAATGATTAGGTTTAGATGATTTTACATAGTATAAAATGCCTTGTCATTAGAATAACAATTGTCAGACTAAGAGAGAAGCAATTTGGCACAAAGAAGTAGTGAACGCGAGACTTTCAATAGTGGAAAGGTATTATAAATTTAGGGTACAAAAACTATATATATTTTACAAATGTATAATATTGATATGATTTATAATTTATATTTAGTGTCTAAAGATGTAATTCAAGGTATAATTTCTCTAACAACCAAAACTTGTAAAATTGAATAAAAATTACTTATTATACAAATTTTTTTGAACCATGCACCTAATCAATAAAATAAATTTATATTCACATAATAAATAACATATACACATAATAAGTGCCTTACTATAGTATCTATCAATCCCTATACTCTAAATTTGCATGTCATCAAATGTATCTCTTAAGAGAGACTATTAGTTCTTAAGGGGAAAGATAATGTGAACTTTGTGAGGCCATTTCAAATTAAAAAATGATGGATAAAGATGCACCAATAGGTATAGGGTTTAATTTAAAATTAATATATACATACCATGAATTTTTTGGACCCACTTTAATGGATATGCAATTGGCATTAAATTTTCTCTTGTAGGAAAAATTTATAAAATGAGACAAAAGTTTCTCAATATACCAATAAGATATTGAACCCACACCCAATAAAGGAAATGAATTCATGGCCATGTATAAAATGAAATAAAAAAATAAGATATACCTTATCCAAATATATTCTATCCTCTAAAATCCAATATTACATGCCATCAGACACGTCTCTTAAGAGAGACTGCTAGTTCTTAAGGTGAAAAAGAAGGAAAAATTTATAGACCAATTACATGATAATTGAAATAAATAGAGGCATGCCATAAAATATTAAATTTATACAAGGGATTCCTAAAAACATACCCAATATTATCTATACCTACTAGAATGGATGTGAATATAGAATAAACTTTTCTCTTACATCTAAAACAAGCAATATGAGATAAAAGATACATAGTATATAAGAATGTTTTTAATCATGCATCCAATAAAAAAATGACTTCATGGTCACATAAAAAATGACATATAATCATAATATACAACTTATCCAAAATTTAATAAGTAATAGGACTATAAATGTGCATGCCACTAGATGCATCTCTTAAGAGAGACTACTAGATCTTAAGGGTAAAAATAAGGAAAACTTAATGAAGTTGTTACATGTAAAATGGGATAGTTAGAGATGCAAATTTGGTTCCTATGATTGCATGAAGGATTACATTAAACATGAAAAATATTTTTCATACCTAATATAATGAATGTGTAATTGGTGTTAACTTTTCGCTTGCATTCAAAACTTTAAAATTAAGATGAAAATTGTTCAATATAAAGTAAATTTTAAACTATGCACCCAATTCAAAAACTAAATTTGTGTCACATTTAAAATGGAATGTAAGCATAAGATATTTTTTTGTATTATTTTTTATAAATTAAATTAAACAAGAATAAAACTTTAGGACTATTTATATTATAAAAAATATGGCATTAAGATAGAAATTTGAATGTAAAAGGTAGAACCTGATATAAATAATTACACTTGATATGAATAGAGATAACCTAAGGGATTAAGATACTTGCAATGTTCAATGCTATGTATATATATGATATTTAACAAAAGTGATAAAAAGTCTTACATTAGACTATGAGTCACTTAGATAAGGAATTGAGTGTTTGGAATGGCTAGGATAAATATGTCAATCTATGGACACCTATACCAAATGATAATAAATTTATTCTAAGAATAACATATGTGTATAATACCTCTCTATTTTAATACAAGACACTATGAATTATTGTAATCCATCTATGAATGTGATATAATTGTTCATTATGTGCATGATATCAATAAAACTTGTCTCATTCTCTTTGAAACCCTAGATCCACTTTCGACACTATGTTTAGACATGCAAAAAGGGAATAAGGTGTGTTGAGATGATAACAACCAGTCCCTAATTAATTGATGAGAACTACCGACATATCTAATGCTCTAAAAAGGGAATTTAAATAAAATGCATATCTCTTCATTAAGTCTATGTGTAGAATGGTTCTATTTTTATGAATGTATCATCCAATATATATTTAGACACTTAGAAAATGGAAAAGTTTTCTTGGATTAACTATTTTTTATTTGGTTAGGGATTGATATTTATGACTGATGGTTGAATTGGGAAGTTTTGTGTAACCCCTTTGAATGTTCAAGTGTTATAATAAGGTTTATTGACAATGTTATATGATCCAAATAGGCTTAGACCCACTTTTTATTTATATAGAAATCTTTGGGTACTATATGACACCACCAACATGTGAAATGTATGGGTTGACCCATAAGGATTATTTGAATTTTAAAATTGACAATTGATTTGTCTGAGAATTATTCCATTATAGTTTGAAACCAAAAGAATTATGTAGGCATTTGAGTCTATTGGACCTATCTAAAATACAATAATAATGATCTAATGATGTAGAAATAGTATAACTATTATAATGAATAGGTTATGTACATACTAGAGATTTTTTTTAGATGAATGATATAAAATTAGGAATTTTAGACCCATGGAAAGAATGTGGATAGAATGAAATGGTGTGTAAGATCTATATGTGTATGCACAAGTCATATAAGTTGAAGGTAGGTCAACACTAACATTTCCATGTATTTAATACTATATATTAATGTCAAAAATGCCCTCCTTTTATTCTAGTATTGAATTAAAATACAATACTAGAGTAAAATGATAAAGACATGTACTTGAGTGTGTATAACACACTTTATCTTTGGGAAAGGGATTAGAATGTACAACTATCTCCATGAAAAATTTCAATGATCAAGAAATAATAAATGTCCACGTATTAAAATTAAATCTATAATGAAAATTAAAAAGAAAAAGAAACCTAAAGAGAAAGGAAGGAATACACCTATAAGTGGGTGAACTATGTTTTACCTTATGATGTTATTTGAGATAATTTTTACAAATAAAGCATTGGATAAGTATGATTCACACTAAATAATATAGATAATTAGGATTCTTATTAAAGCATTTAGAGAATTGGGGTGATCTTTCAAAAATGGATAAATTAACTATGGCTAGGGCATTGGGTTGGGAAAATAAATTCCTCAAACATAAAACATAGTGCTAGGCCACCAAGGGTGAAAAATGTCAATATCACAACAAATGTAAAGGATATTTAACCTAAAGATGAAAGGAAGAGCCTATGTTAGGTTAATAAATCAACCATTGCCAATAAATTCAATATTAAACCTTCATTAGCATCAATGCCATGATCTTAAATATAAAATTGTAATAGTGTGTATGTATGAATAATGTTTATGCCCCATAATCTGATCTAATTAGTTCCAACATGATATATAATGCTATGCATATATATCTCATCTATCTGAAATATGAAAAATATAAAAACATGTCAATTATGTTCCTATAAAATGTGTGCATATGAATTTCATATTACCATAAAATATGTTCTAATATGCACACATTTATCCCATAATTTTAATCAAACTAATAATTTTTACAAATCAAAACTCCCTAAATCATGTAATTACTCCCAAAATATTATTTTTCTTGTAAGTGAAGGCTTATATATCTATGACAACCCTATTAATATGACCCATTTTGAGGTGAGGAATTTAGTTTTAAAATTATTCATCTTAAATTAAAATATTTAACCACAACATATTATGTAAAAATACATAATCATTTAAAATCATGTGCTAGCATGTAGATAATATGTCATCATGGTAATTAATAGATTGTCAAATAATTTATGAAACATATAGTTTAAGGCATAAAAGTGTCATGTAAAGATAAATATGTTGGAGATTTGTCAATGATGTCATGGAAATTTTATATAGGTGTCATGGTGAGTGGATGAAGTTTTTTTTTAGCCTAAGTGATAATGACAAAGTGTGCAATGTGCTTGTCCTAGTATGCTTGGTTGATCTTCTATTTTGGCATGGTTAGATTTGATCAAGGATGAGTATGGTGATTTTAAAATGTGTGATGGGTCATATAAATTATCAAGGATGATTTGATTTCTTGTGTGTATGAGTGTATTTCATTTGGTTGATCATTATTGTCATCTAGACATTTTGGGTCTAGTAGTAGAAAATCTAAGTAGGTAATTTAATGATGTCACCATTGCAACATGGGAATGAGTCAAGTGGATTTGGTTATATGGTTATGATCAAATTATTCATTATTTATTATTCACCAAATATCAAGTCATATAATGAAGTGCAGTCAAATATATGTGGGTGTAAAGCTAGGCTCTTAGGCATTTTGACAGTGTTTTCCCATACTTAGCCAAATTAGCAATATGGTAAGAAGATAAAAGTAAGAATTTTTAAGGTAGAATATATAAAACATGTGAATGTTTTATCAGAAGTTAATTATATGGGTTTTTTTACTATTATTCCTAGTTTTTATGCACTAAATCTCAATTCATGCACCAAAGCATGTCAAAAGATATGCAAGTGCAAAGTTGGGCTCCTAGGAATTTTGACAATATTTTCCCAAACTTAGCCAAATTTAGATGAGGAAAAAAAGATTTGAGAAAGTATTTTGTTGGTGGAATATATTTCACATGTGGACATTTCAAGATAAGGTGATCATATGGGTTGATTTAGTTATGAGCCTAGTTTATTTGTGCTATATTTCAAATCATGCGATGAAGTGCATCAAAAAATATGCATGAGAACATTTGGCCTTCTAGGTAGTTATAGGCATAGTTGGCTCTATGAAATAAAATTTTGAGTGATCATGTTGATGATGATATATCTCACATGTGTGAGGGATCTATGAGCAAATAGTTATACGGTTAGATTCTCCTATGTAATTAGATCATATGGTCTAAATTATAGATCATGCATCAAAGTCTAGCAAAAGATATGATTGTGAAAATTTATCCTTATAGGTAGATAAGTAAGGCTCCCATACTTAGTCAAATTTTCACAAGTTAAATTTTGAACAAATTCGATGATGCGTGTTGATCCAATATGTCAGGAAGTAACAAGATGAGGATAAGTACATGATGATTAATGCTGAGAAGAGATAAAGATCAAGATTATTCCAAGGATCAACAATGATTAGGTGATCATACAGATAGAGATCAATGGTGAATATTAAATTAAACAGGTTAAAGTTACATATGTTTAGCATTTTTAAAGACTCAGCTACGTATAGAAGATTGATGGAGTACATTGAGTCAAAGTTTCTAGATTACATGAGGTGAGGTCAACTGTCAGATGTTTAATGTTTGAACATTGAAAACTATTAAAGTTTAAACAAGATCAATGGTGTTTAATTTATTTTAGAAATGAGGACACAATATGAAATCAAAGTGGTTGAAGTTTAACTGTGATCATTTACACTTAAATATTTGAATTTAACAAGGGAAAAACTAGTCAATGGTTTTTGGACCATATCTTTTGATCTAGGATGAATTTGCTCATACTATAAAAATAAAATATTAATAGGAATACATGGAGCATATAATAAACCTAATTTTAATATTTTAATATGTTTACAATAAAATATATTAAGGTTCAAATTTGACTATGTGTTCATGCATATTTTGTAAGTGACTCAAGAAGAGTAATTGAGATTGTTTTGATATCTCTCGATGAATTGGATATTAGGGAGTATACTCCATGATAATAGTATATGTGAATTATGAAGGTTAGCCCAATAATATTTACTATGAACAAAGGTTTTAAAGTCAACTATGTATTTGTTTATGGTGATTGTGTGTACATAATGATTGATTGAGCTTGCACAAAAGAGTCCAATGATGATTGTAAGAATTTGAGGATGAATAAGGGGTCATGTAGTATGGACCCATGATTTTTTAAGTGGTCATATATTCTTTTTTTAATTTATTATATGCTAAATGGGTGAATAGGTCTCCATGAGACCTATAAGAGCTATAAGGGCCTTATTATATGGTGTAGCTGCTTAAGGGTGACTCATAGATGTTATGGCTGACCTATGAAGATTGTATTGAGATGTGTCTGGATGAGATATATGTATTAAGGGTTAAGACATTTCTAGTGGCCAACCAATATGGTGATGATAATGATTTCTCTATAAATAGTGAAACTAAATGTGTTTGTTTCTAGACTTGTAAGACTTGTATGAGAGAGTATGTATGTGGAGCTAAGTGAAGGTAAGAACTTTTGAAAGAGAAGGTATAGATTATTAAGGACCAAAAAATAATGTAGAGGATCATACATATTTTTTCATTAAGTTGGTACAAGAGGACATACAATTTATTGGACCTAATGAGTTTAGAGGAGGCAGAATGAACAAGTTATTCAAAAGGCTGTTTGAGAGAGTATATTGTGAGTGAAGTCAAGGTGAATACTATATGAGATTGGTGATTAATATAAGAGGAAGATAAAAGTGTGGAATATGTGTATGACCATGTAGTCATGTTTATATTTTTATAATAGAGTTGTTGTAGGTGTGTTGGTTTAAGTATGAACAAAGCTGAAGAGTGTTAATTAGAGGTCCATCATCAAGTGTTGAAGACATCAGTTAAAATGTGGATGTGCTCATAGGTGTTTTTTTGGTAGCTCAAAATCTAAGGGGGTTTAAACCTCTTTATAAGATGAAACTTGTTAAAGGTCTAATTATTATTACAACTCAACTAGATAGGTGTATAATTACCTTGTGGGATTGTAGTCTTACTAAATAGGGATTGTAGTTCCTTGATCAGTTTCAACTTGTCTAAATTAGATCTTGTTATTATAGGATAGTATTTTAATTATAGGTTTTATTGGTTTTATTCCCCAAGATTGTTTCCCACATATGTCATGTGTTATTTGCTTGATATTGCGTTATCTTTATTATATATTGCTTTGAATGATGTACGCCTCATGAATGTATGTATTGAATGATTAAGGGTTTAAAGGAATTGAAATTGAAATTGTTTTATCTATGCTCACTAAGTCACCCCTCCCTCTCAGTGATTGTATCTATAACAAAATACATACAACATGCATGCATGCATTCATACATGCAAACATATATACATACACACATATATACATACATACATATATATAAATTAGGCAAGTTTTAGTATCCATAATTTATATAAAAATGAATAATTAACTACATAGGAAAAGTTCATGATATGGATCATAAAACCACACAAAAATACATAGGTGTGTGATATACATAGAGACACCAAAAATAAAATAAAATTAATAGACAATCCTATATTTATTTACTCATAATCACACAATTTCATGGATATGATACAATAAAACTCAATGTCATAAAATTAAATAACCCCACACAATGAATAATTAAATGTCATGAAAATGGCAAGGGCCCAAATAAAGATTTATGTAATGAAAACTCAATCAAGAAAAAGTGGCAAATAATCATCAATGATTGCTAAATAATTTAAAATTAATAATAAAAGGAAAGGTCCCAAAGAAAAAGGCACACATTGATACATTTAATCAAACAATCTAATATACTAGATCAATCATAATCAATCATTACCTTATAGGAATTAAACGGTAAAAATAAAGCATATAAAAAGTCAAACTAGTGTATATTATCAATAGATGTCAATGTAATAGTATATAAAAGTATCATAGCCATGAAATGTAGCATTGAAAAAATATCAAGAATAAAAATACATGTTTAAGAATTCAATGTAGCTTAGCATGATAAATGAAAACTTTATAGAATGATATAACCTATAATAATGTAGCCTAGAAAATGAGATGCTCCCAGCATTTTCATGGATCTTGGGTATATGAATGCACTACATTTTTGCATTTATGTATCATGTGTAACCTAATGTCCTAAATCTCACTCATATATGTCATGAAATGCATGAAAGTATGAATTAGGATATGTAATCTACCAAACATGTGATAAATAACATTAGTGAATAATGGAAACTAGTAAACATGCCATTCTCATATCCTAATTTTCGATTTTTGGTTTTTTTTGAAACATTTTTAACACATGTTTAAAATTAGGGAATGAAAAGTGGAAAGGCTATGAAATATAATAATGATATGGATATGAATAATTCATAATATATGTTTGTGCATGTGCACAAAATGTAATAAAATGGAATGTGGAGGAAGTGAAGATAGGAAATGTTCCCCCACTTTAAATGTGAATTAAAATGTCAAAAATCAAAAGTGTATGAAGGAGGTGGAGGAGGATGAGGAATAATCAATTTATATGATCATAAATATATGTAATCATGTAAGATCAATGTAATCCATAACATGTATAATTATTTAAATTATAGGAGAGATAAAGTAGCATGTTATAAATGATATCCATTAAAATGATCCCAATATGGTAGATATATCATCATGATATAGATGTCACAAATGTATAAATCATGATGAATAAGAAAAATACAAGATCTAAGTAAAAACAAATCAAGACTTAGAGGAATAATCAACACAAGAGGATATGAAAATATGTATGTAAAAATAGAAGATCAGGGGAAATAAGGAATCAATCAAACATAAATAATCTATGTAAAATAGTGTGATTCTAAAATGAAAAACACCCATTTATAATCCTTATATCATCTGGCCAATGTTATCATACCATGGATAAAAATCTTAAGATGTATCTGATATACCTTTTCAAAATCTATGAAGTAATCAAATGTTATATAATATTCACTATCACTATCATACAAAAAAAATTCTTGTGTAAGTCACTTGACTACAATATTTTTATTAGCTAGTTCATTATCATGTATGGTTACATAATTTTTTTGCATTTGATATGAAATTATGCTCAAGTCACACATAGATGCACTATTATAATTAAGATTAATAGTGTTATAATTAATGGGATCATAAAACTTATGTTGTAGTGAAATCATTTGATTTATATAATTTCCTCTACATCTATGATAATCAAAATATGTATTATTGGCATGTCCCTTACTTATATGCCTACTCATATTTATATTCTTTGGTGGAAGGAGATATATAAGGTTATACTTAAGTAATAATGATAATAACTTATGAGGTGGTTTAGGTAATTACAAAAACTGATTTCTATGGGGAACTAATATGATAAGCTAACTATTACGTTTTGTTAACGTAAAATACTATAAGGGGTAATTGTATATAGGTTATTTAGATAAATTTCCATCATGCATGATTTTCACATAATTGTGTAATTTATATGGTATTTTTTCCATAACATGTATCCAAGGTTGACCCAAGATCAAGTTATGATGTATATGATTAGGCATGATTTGAAATAAGGTATAATTTGTATTGGGTCATATGGTCACATCCAATGATATGGTTCTATATATGTGTTAGGATGTATAATTAAATATTATTACGAGCTATTGTGACTTGCAAATGCAATTTGCATCAATTATAAAATCTTGTAATAATTTTATATTACACATATTTATTCATGAATCATTGTCTATTTACATTCACTCAAATTTTTTCATTAATAATTTTAATTAAATATATAAAGGAATATTTTAATTTATTTTAATATGAATATACTACCCTTCAGAAGAATCACCTTTATTAAGATGATTAAGGCCTATATGAACATCTTGTGTTATCTTGAGGAATTGTGTAGGAATACATGCATTTGGATTTTTAATTCATTTTTTAACTTTTGAATCATCTATGTATCCAAGGACTTTTCATATTTTTTGAGAATATATAGTAATGTATTCGATTATAATTTGTGCATGTTTTTTAAAACCTTGCTAGTTATGTCCAAAATTTTGTAAGTATTTTACTCCAAAACCATATTGTGTCAAATGATCAAGTGCTAGTGGATTGTTATATTTAACAAGGGGATTCATGCCCTTTGGTGTAGTTTCAATGAGGGTTCCTATAAAATGGATGCCTTACACCATAAAACCCTCATAGTTTCTCAAAATGGATTGTTAAATTTTTTTATTAATAATCTATAATTATAGATATTAGTAGATTTTTAGCTTTAAAATAGAGTATCAAATCTCTATATCCAAAAACTCATCATGATCCCCATACACTCTAAGGACATGAGCCTTATTTGAGTTTTCATATCTTTATTTCCATATATATTTTTAATAGAGTTTATGCATTATGTCCAAGCCTTATAGGAGTCCTCTAATGTTGGCTCAGATCCTTATTTTATAGTTGATGATGCCTTGTCAATTCCATGTCCACTACACATGGGATTATAATTTTATCTAATTAGGTTATTAAAAAATATGCAAGCCTACCTTAGAGGCATATAAAAATTATATGGACCTTGATCCATGCATATTTGATAATCATCAAATCATATTTATGCTAGTAGATATCACTAGTTATCCTTATTTTTATTATGTTAGCTACAATACAATCCTAACCTATAAAAGGCCAAGTGTTGATATTAAAATTTGACTACTCATCCATCTATATTCAACTTCTTAGATCAAATTATTGATACTTTAAACCTAACTTCTATGCTCCAATGCCTTAGGTGATACTCCCTATGTGCCATTATACTTTACTAGGTTCTTGTTTAACCATAAAAAGATATATATTGGGGTTATTTATATGTTAAATGGGTATATATAAATAAAATATCACAAGGGTGATAATCATATCTATAGAATGATAATTATATTCTAAACTTAGATATAAGCATACTCTAAATTTATTATGCTGAGATAGCCTAAATATGGAAAGTATAACTATGATAGATATATAAATGAAAAAGAAGTGATGTACTTAGCTTGTTATAATGCTAATGTAACTATGGATCTAGAATAGGAAAAAAATAGGTAGGAAGGATATTTAAAAATCACCAAATTTTAGATTAGATGACTCTAGCTCTTGAGATAGTAACATCAGCCTGGGATGGTTACATCGATGCTACTATCTAGATTTGATGTTAGTGTATTATATGTAATATATATTTAAATAAGATGAAACCACATAGATGCTTATAGGTTTTTATTCACCTTCACTTTGGTTCATTTAGATCTAGGTCATGGATTGTTACTCCTTGTGAAATAGTAAAACCCTTGCTTTCCATCTTCATAGTGACCTTGGGGAAAAATGGGTTAATAGGAAATTGGTTTCAAGCTACCCCAAAGACCTCAATATCAGTGGGAATTAATTACACATATAATGCTATATAAAATGGACTCAGACTTGTATATTTCTCCCCTCTATGTTGGCTTGTGTGTGAATTATATAATATGTGTAAAGAAAGTACAATGATAACTTATGTTTTAACTTAGAAAATTAGGCTCTTGGGATATTCCTTTAGTAATTTAGACTTGTAGATTTGATATAATTATGAATGGTATGGATACAGGGAATATTTGATCAATTTAATACTTATTAAAGTGATTTTGATAAGCTACCTTAGTCTCTTTGATATTTTCTATGTGTTTTGTAGGTAATGAATGAATGAGGGTTGATTTCATATTTATATAAATCCCTTTGGAGAAATAAATAACATTAAATAACTTATACTGACCATTAGGATATGTTTCATTTATAAATTGTATGACTTTAGGGAAATGGACACTTGTATCAGGATAAGACAATAACATCGATGTTACTGTCTAACCCATGTGTTAGCATCCATGGAGTAACAAAGAAGGTACATGTTCTAAAATTGTAAAGATGGAAGATAAATATATTTTAATAATTTTGGGAAAGATAGAAGACTTGGGTTATCAACATAATATATGTTAGACTAAGATATATAGGCCAAGGGGCATAAAAATATAGCAAATGCAAGACTTGTAGAAGTGGGAAAGGTAAAGAATTAAGAGGAACAACCAAGGCCTGAGTTTGCCATGTGTACAAGACTAAGGTGCTATATAATCATAAAATATCATATAAATTCCCCCCTTTAATCTAGTAATGAAATATGTAGTTTAAAGGAAAGGAATGTGCACTTGGGTGAGTATGCACACCTTATCTTTGTATGTGCCTAACTTGAGTGATTTACTAGTATTGACCTATAACAAGGAGTATATTACAACATAAATTTAGTGCATATAATCTTGGTTAAAATTACTTGAAATATATTTAAATTTAAAGATCAAGGTTTAGGAGTAACTTTATATGTTGATTTACCTACCTTGCCTACTGGCAAGTTATTTTGAAAAATTTGTATCATTATAAGGCTCTAAAATTGAGATTAGGAAAAATATAGATAAATATTTAAAGTGCATATATATATATATATATATATATATATATATATATATATATATATATAGAGAGAGAGAGAGAGAGAGAGAGAGAATTACATGCCCCTAACTTTGGAGAAAAAATGATTTACTATCGACAAATGAGATTAGCTCAACCATGCAACCTAATGATACTTATAAACTAGTGAGACTAGATGATCAAGTCCAACCTAAAAAATTAGAAGATTGATTTATTTGATGACCTCAGTCATATTAAAATATGAACCAAATTTCATAATATATTGTCTCAGTAAAGTCTTTAAAAGTCCACAAGGTATCAATATATAAAAAGTTTGTGATATGGTAAAAGTCCATAAAAGAGTTTTGGAATATGAAACTGATGTATATTTTGTAATATTAGGCACATGTTGAATAACATATGTACCTTAAATATGTCTCATGATAAAACTATGTATAAAAATACAACCAATGATAGAATTCTATTACAAATTTGAATCTAAATCATATAACTGTGTGTTTTGGCTAATTTACATAACTACGTAAGTGTGGAAGACATGATTCCAAAGCATGCCTTGACTATATATAGAGAGAAATATAAAAAATTATATAAAAATGTGTAGGACATGTTTCCAAAACATGCCCCCACTATAATTTAGAGATGCTTAATACTAAATAAGTATGGAAAACATGTTTTTAAAGCATGCCCCCATTGAATTTAGTAACTGATATAAGTACCATATACCAAATGAATATGGAGAACATGATTCCAAGTTATGCCTCAACTAAATATAAGAATTGTGAATGTGTGGAATCCATGCCCATATGACATGCCCTTATAGAATTTGAAAATTGATATAAGTACCATACACTAAATGAGTGTGGAGAACATGCTTCCAAATCATGCCCCCACTTAATATTAAAAATATGAAAAGTGTGAATAACATGTATCTATTACGTTTCCCAACTAATATTCCCCCATTTTGAGATGAGGGAAATAGAGGAATTGGTATTACCTCACCTCAAAAGGATAAGATAATTGTATAGTCTGTGAATGTAACCATGTAACATATAGAAGGAGATATTATCACATTTGAATGCACCCTTTAGGGGAGTGTTTTTAAGGCTCATCCTTCCAAATAACACAATGTAAAAACCCCTTAGGTTATGGGTGACCTTGTGTGAGGGGTGAGTCTCGTGGGATGGTTCCCCTAGTGAATCACATAAACTAAAACTATTCTACTAATGTTATGAGGAAAAGGGAGAGAGAGGAACATAAGCTAAACATAAATTTTAAAGGAGGTGATACACCAAAAATTATGTCTCCTCTAATTATTTATAACTACAGAATAAAACCTATAAATATTAATTTTTATGTACAATATTAAGGCTCAATATCCCTTGCATTGGTGTTTCACATAGAGTTTAACAACCTAGTATGGTTCAAGAGGGAAGAAATCCTAACCAAAACTAATACACATATATAAAAAGCTTATCATAGTGTATGACTTGAAAAAGAGTAAGTATATGTAAAGGAAAAAGCAATTGATCTATAAATCAATCCTAGCTCAAAGAAAATAAAGCCTACTTAAACTTCTGATTATTGATACATTAGATATTCAGGGTCATGACCAAGATGGATCCACTATACCTATCTAAGGGATCTCTTACCAAAATAATATCACTAAGGAGGGTTCCAAAGACCTCATTCAAGTAAAACTATGCAATAACCCTTACTAGGTCCTATGTTTTCATATTCAAAAAGTAAGTAAATTAAAATTAAAGTAAATTCTAATCTAGTGCTCACCAAATATTATGGCATAAAGTGGGGGTAACAAACATGAAAATTAAACATTAATAGAATACATATACTTATGTAAATGTATACAAAATCCTAATTTATGGGAGATAAGTACAAATGCATATCTATCTACTCTTACAAAGGGGGAACACAATTAGGAATACTTTCCTTTGAATGCAAACCCACTGAGCCTCAATCTCTCCCTTGGCCAAGGTGATTCACAATAGGTTATTGTGATATGTAAGGATGGTAAAGATAAATAAATTCTAGGATACATAACCTTTCTATGCATCCAAAAGACTTATCCACAAGACAAGTTCCATATCTCTAAAAAAAATATGAAAACCTAAGCTATGCTCCTCAAGTATAATGGAGGATAAATAAATGCATAATATCTATCTCTTCTTTTCCTCTTCTCTTCCAAAGAAATGAAAAAATGATTGTGTTTCTATAGTTAAATCTAACCCTAGTCATTCCTAAAAGTTTAGTTAATAGGGTAGGCCCAATCACCTCTATATCATTATTGACAAAATCAAATTAGGTCTTAGTCCTAGTCAACCAAGATATGACCTAAACCCTAAATAAGTTTTGTCAATTAGAGTATAGGGTCGATGGGGCTGACATTGTATCGTAAACTACCAAAAAGGAGTTTAAGCTAGGGAAGGGATAATGAAGGTGGAAAATGACTAGAAGAGGGTGAAATATAGGAGGAAAAGCTTAGAGGAATGTTTTTATGAGATGGTTGTGTAGGTAGAAAGTGGTATTAAAGGGATAATAATTGTTTGAAGCACCAATGATTTTCCCAGCCCTTTCTTAATAAAAAATTTAAGGCATGTACTTAGTGATATTGAAGAGATAAAGGAGGCCAATCTAGCAACATTCTTATAGCTTCCAATCTAGTAAATAGAGAGAAAGTTTCCTCAAAGTCTATGCCTTCTACTTATGCATATCCCTTGCACACCAATATCACTTTATTTATTATAACAACTCCATCATCATTGAGCTTGTTTATATATACCCATTTTATTCCAATCACATTCTTATTTGAGGTTCTTGGAGATAATTGCCATGCTTTATTATTTTTTATTTGGCTCAATTCTTCTTCCATGCCTTTTAGCCAATTCTCATCCTTACTAGCTTCAACATAGCTCGTAGGCTCAATTTTAGACATTCGAGCAAAACTTACTTGCTCCTTATTCATTTCAGCTCTTCTCCTTGTGTGAACTCCATTCTTATTGCCAATTATCTACACTTTAGGGTGATCATTTTGAATAAATCTTGGAGGTCATTTTTCATTCTTTTCCTCAACCTCTTCACTATTTGATTCTTATTCAAGATCTTAATCTTCATTACTAGTTTCCTTTTTATGTTCAACACGTTTTATTCATTCTTCTACCTTGAAATTTATGCTCTCCACCATCTTGTATAGCCTCTTATTATAACATACATAGGCTTTGCTTTGAGTGGAATAACCAAGAAATATTCCTTCATGACATATTAATTCAAAGCTTCCCAATTTGCCCTCCTTTCTTCTGATGTAGCATTTACTTCCAAACACTTTGAAGTACTTAACATAGGAAGGATTTCCATACCATAGATCATAAGGAGTTTTATCACTATTTACCCTTAGTTGAACTCTATCCAAGATGTATATTATTATTTAGACTGCTTCTCTCTAATATCCATCAGGTCACTTGGCCTCCTTTGGAATTTTTTTGGCCATTTCCTTGAGGGAAAAAGATCTATTAGAAATAAAGATATGATCAAAATATAAAATTTGGCAGGAAATATTTGAAAGGTAAATAATTTAGAATAGTAAATATAAATAGGGTGAAAATAATTCATTTATTTTTTTAATATCCTAAGAAAAGAGAGATTTGAGAGACTTAGTTGGAGACCTAAGAGTTATCATGGTGATGAGAAGAAAATTAAGTTGAGGATGCATAATGGCTGCAGTGACTGCAATACATGTAAGTAATTGAAATTTTCAAATTTTTGAATAATTTTATTTGAAATTAAGCTAAAAATAGAAAATTGAATGGTAGGAAAAATATATGCACTAGAATGAAGCCTAGGAATTTTTAAAGTGAACTAGGGGTAAATCAAGGTATTGGGTAGGAAGAAGTTAGAATAATGGAAACATCCACCACTATGGAAGAATAGAGTCGACCTAGTCAACTTAGTATATAAGGTGAGCCAAAAAGATAGGGATAATTACATAATAATGGTTAATTTATCATGCAAATGGGTTGTTGGCTATGTAGCAGTAAGTTGACTTGGTTTGTAAGAGAAAAAAGGTTAATGGTGTATAACAGGGCTGACATAGTTTGTTGGAGAGGGCTGATGTAGTTTTACAAGGGAAGGTCAACTTTGTATAACACAACTAATATAGTATCACAAGGAAAGAAGATGGCTTATCTAATATTGAAATGGTTGATTTAGTTGGAAAAAGAAGGGGCTGATTTAGTATTACAAAATAAAATATAGGTTTGATTTAGTATTAAATGAGTTGACCCTATAGAATATTGAGAAACTAAAACAAACTAGCTAATTTAAGTGGCTAATTTGTAATTTTAAAAAAAATGTATTTTGATTATTTATGACATGGACATTTGATACATCCTTTGTTATTTGATATTTTGAAAATATGCTATAGTTATTGGTGATTTATAGATGTATTATGGCTTCTAAACCTACTAAATTGATTGATTGGTGTGGACAAAGCACGACTAGTCACATTGGGCTTTGGAGGCATCATATAGATTAGGCGTATCCCACTTCATGTTAATCTCATTATCATGTTCCTTGGATTATGGGAATGATTGACCAACACTTTTTTATGGGTGGTGGATGTGGATACCATAGAGGTGGTTATCACACAAGAGGATGTCCACGTATTATTGGGACTATCGATAGAAGGAACACTAATGATCACTAAGACAATGGATGATCTAGAAGAGAGGCGAGCATTAGCCTAGTAGGTGATGTACTCAAATAAGATATACCTTACATTGAGGGTGAGTTTATTTGATGTATATATGATGAATATTCTAGACATCTAAAAGGCCATGATCAAACTTGTGACAACATAAGTGTTGTGTCATAAATTAGATGACAAGGTACTACTATACATGATAGCCTTGTGTTAGTCTATTTTAGATCAAGGAACACTTTATGAAATTAGGATATCATTTGGGTATAACTCATTCATGATGTGTATGGGATGATATCTAAAGGGAAAAATACCATGGGCCTATTATTTTACTGAGTACTTAGATTTATGAGAGGTTCCCTATGTATTGACCAGCTAGGTTACCCCATGTGATTGATGATAGGTAACCTTGGGTTATGAGATGGAGGAAAACCATGTATCTCAAGTCATGACCTATGTGCTAATGTTTCATATAATCATATGAGGGGATATTGTGCGTCATACCTATACATACTTCACTACTATATGGCCTAGTTGATTGACCATTATGATAGGGCTAGCATGGGTGTAGATCATATGCCACTACACCTCATTGGTAGAGCTACATCTTATGGAATGATTATTATGGAATTTTAGAATCCCACACCCAATGACCCCTATAATAGTGCCTACTTATTGGGCACTACATGATAGAGATATGAAGGGGAGGGGAAGAGGAGTACCAATGAAGATAACTATGATAAGGCCATAGTATGCTAGATCATAGACTAATCAAGAATAACAATAGGTGGTAGTGGGAGGGGATGACATAGTTTTGGATGAAAGTAAATAATAGACACCATAATAGGAACCAAAATAGGAACTAGAACAATAATAATAGTGAGCACCCTAGTCACACCATATATAGAGGCACCATTAGTGAGAGTAAGTACATGCAAACAATACAACACAAAATGATCCAATAGTCACTCTAAGATAGATCTGGTCTATAAAGTCACCTATTAGGAGGGGGTCATAGTGTGCATGAGTGGTAACTCATAGATATACATTAGTGTGGAGTTGACATATATAGGAAACACTTGATAGTCAAGATGATGGAGAGACCATGATCAACATATGAGTAGATGAGGAAATGGTGGTTGGTGATACCAACATAGGTGAAAAATGTTGTAATTTTAATTTAAGCTTTGATATCGGACATTAGTTACATGTGATTATAGTATATAGATATATTATTAGGTATATACATGATTTAATATTTATCTAGTTTTGGTTTTATAGATCCTATGATAGAGGAGATCAGATGGAGATATCTGGTTATAGCTATGCACCATGACATTTTGGATGGAGTTTTGGATCCATAAACCCCACCAAGTTGGATGATCCTAGGGTACTATCTTCCCTATCCCAAGAAGGATAGTTTAGAATAGTATGGGAGGCCACAAAGTAGTTGCAAGCATGTGGGTATGGATCACATCCATTGACAAGGGTGGGAGATGGAGAGGCAAATGCATTGACCTAGTAGGCCTTGGCTCAAGAGAGAACAATGCACATGGATACCACTATTTATATTAGATAGGTGTAGTCCTAAGTGTCTAGTATATAAGTTTAGGTAGTAGGTTTGAGATCCCAAACTATGTCATTACAACATACCATGCAGAGGGGATAGTCCCAATCATCTATGGGTACCATGTCTAGGCCATAGGATAGGCATGAGGGAGCCCACCGGCCTTAAAGCTAGAGCTATTTTATATTTTGTACCTTGTATTATATAAAACACATGATATATAGATATTGATTTTGATATTTTTATTTGATCTCATGAGTTGTATTTACTTGTGGATGTTAATGCATGGATATATATATTTTAAAAACATGTATTTAGTTTTTTTTGTATATGCTATGGGAAATATATGTTTTTTTATTGAGGTTAAATGGGGAATTTTTTTGAAATATGGTCCCAAATCCTAGGAGTACATAAAAATAAAGAGAAACCATATAAAAATAATCATCCTTAAAGGGAATTATAAACCACATCATAAAAACAACAAGAGAACAACTAAAAAACTACTCTCATAAAGCTAGACAACTTAGTTTAAACCATACTTCTCGAGATGTCTTCCCAACATGTCTTAATGTTGCTAATATTTGTGTTAATTTTCTTTATAATACTTTCATAGTCTAAGTTTAAGTTGTGGATACCACTGCTACATTATCCCTTTGTCTCCTTTCCCTTACTTGCATAAATAGAATCAAATAGCTCTTTGAGGTACTTGTCGAGGTTTTCCATATTCTATAGACCTTCATTCATATCAAATTTACTACAATATATAATTAAATTGAGTTTATTTTGGAGATCCTCATTAGGATGCTCAAGTAGGTCAACCCTAAAGTTAAGTCTTTGGATCTGTAGGTCCTCTTCTTTATCCATCTAGGCTTTAGATAACTTTTTGTTTCACTATTGTAAATTGTTCATCCTATTTTTTATTCTCAACATTTACCTCATGAACCATCTCATAAGAGACTTTTTTCAACTCAATTTATTCATTCAAGTTGTCAACAGTCTCCCTATTCTTGAGTGAGTTTTCAATTTGTTTAAACTCCTTGTTTTTATCTTTTTGACATTGATCCTTCGCTTGTTTCTCACTATTAGTAGTAAGATTATTTTCCTTTTGGATTTTAATCTCGATTTTAGTAGTCCTCTAAATATTTTTGGCATCCTTCATAGTTCCATCCTCATCCCCCTCTTCACTATCACTATCCACAATAACAAATATATTTTGAGTTTTTTCCTTTCTAGAATTATGTGACACACATGCATGGTTCAAAAGAAAAAGGTAAAAAATGAATGAAAAAGTATAAGTAATCAAAAAATAAATGTATTACATAATATATCATGATATAAAATGTGTAATAATAAAATATGACTCAATATAACAAAAAAAGATGGTAACAAGGTTAAAAAATGTTTTTGAACAATGTAAAATATTTTCACCAAAATAAAACAAGTAAAATCACGCTATATAATGCCAAGAAGTATGCAAATAATGTAATAAATTGAAAGAAAAAATGGTATAAAATAAAAAAATTAAGTCAATCAATCATACTAAAACATGTTGGGTAGTATAAAAGAGAAACAAAATTGGAAAAATGAACTTAAATTGATGACACTAATTCAAGCTGGGAAGTATGAAAAAATAAATGATTGTATTCTTACATGATATCAAAAAATAAGAAGATAAAAGTGAAAGATCAATGGGTTAATCATAAAACATACTATATCAAGATGGGAATCATGTCAATGATGTGTAACTCATAATCAATAACTACTTATCTCAAATTTGACATATGTAATTTCATTGTGACTTGGGTTTTGGAATATTTTGTGAGGAAGGCTTGATCCTATCCATGGTCTTAAACTACAAATTACAAAAGTAACACCAATGATAGGGAAACAACAAGGAATGATTTTGAAAAGGAATGACTTTAATGTGGTAATTTGTGAGGAAGGCCTCGTCCTATCCATGGTATTACACTATAAATCACAAATATATTTCGAGTCTTTTTCTTTTCTAGAATTATGTGATACACATGCATGGTTCAAAAGAAAAAGGTAAAAAATGACTTGAAAAAGTATAAGTAATCAAAAAATAAATGTATTACACAATATATCATGATATAAAATGTGTAATAACAAAATATGACTCAATTTAATAAAAAAAGATGGTAATAAGGTTAAAAAATATTTTTAAACCATGTAAAATATTTTCACCAAAATAAAACAAATAAAATCACAATATATCATGCCAAGAAGTATTCAAATAATGTAATAAATTGAAAGGAAAAATGGTATAAAATAAAAAAAGTAAGTCAATCAATCATACTAAAACATGTTGGGTAGTATAAAAGAGAGAAACAAAATTGGAAAAATGAACTTAAATTGATGAAACTAATTCAAGCTGGGAAGTATGAAAAAATAAATGATTGTATTCTTACATGATATAAAAAAATAAGAAGATAAAAGTGAAAGATCAATGGGGTAATCATAAAACATACTATATCAAGATTGGAATCATGTCAATGATGTGTAACTCATAATCAATAACTACTTATCTCAAATTTGACAAATGTAATTTCATTGTGACTTGGGTTTTGGAATATTTTGTGAGGAAGGCTTGATCCTATCCATGGTCTTAAATTACAAATCACAAAGGCAACACCAATGATAGGGAAACAACAAGGAAAGATTTTGAAAAGGAATGACTTTAATGTGGTAATTTGTGAGGAAGGCCTCGTCCTATCCATGGTATTACACTATAAATCACTAATATATTTTGAGTTTTTTTCTTTTCTAGAATTATGTGATACACATGCATGGTTCAAAAGAAAAAGGTAAAAAATGACTTGAAAAAGTATAAGTAATCAAAAAATAAATGTATTACACAATATATCATGATATAAAATGTGTAATAACAAAATATGACTCAATATAATAAAAAAAGATGGTAATAAGGTTAAAAATTGTTTTTAAACCATGTAAAATATTTTTGCCAAAATAAAACAAGTAAAATCACACTATATCATGCCGAGAAGTATGCAAATAATGTAATACATTGAAAGGAAAAATGGTATAAAATAAAAAAATTAAGTCAATCAATCATACTAAAACATGTTCGGTATTATAAAAGAGAGAAACAAATTTGGAAAAATGAACTTAAATTGATGACACTAATTCAAGCTGGGAAGCATGAAAAAATAAATGATTGTATTCTTACCTGATATCAAAAAATAAGAAGATAAAAGTGAAAGATCAATGGGGTAATCACAAAACATACTATATCAAGATGGGAATCATGTCAATGATGTGTAACTCATAATCAATAACTACTTATCTCAAATTTGACATCTGTAATTTCATTGTGACTTGGGTTTTGGAATATTTTGTGAAGAAGTCTTGATCCTATCCATGGTCTTAAACTACAAATCACAAAGGGAACACCAATTCTATGGAAACAACAAGGAATGATTTTGAAAAGGAATGACTTTAATGTGGTAATTTGTGAGGAAGGCCTAGTCCTATCCATGGTATTACACTATAAATCACAAATATATTTTGAGTTTTTTGCTTTTCTAGAATTATGTGATACACATGCATGGTTCAAAAGAAAAAAGTAAAAATTGACTTGAGAAAGTATAAGTAATCAAAAAATAAATGTATTACACAATATATCATGATATAAAATGTGTAATAACAAAATATGACTCAATATAATAAAAAAAGATGGTAATAAGGTTAAAAAATGTTTTTAAACCATGTAAAATATTTTCACCAAAATAAAACAAGTAAAATCACACTATATCATGCCGAGAAGTATGCAAATAATGTAATAAATTGAAAGGAAAAATGGTATAAAATAAATAAAATTAAGTCAATCAATCATACTAAAACATGTTGGGTAGTATAAAAGAGAGAAACGAAATTGGAAAAATGAACTTAAATTGATGACACTAATTCAAGCTAGGAAGCATGAAAAAATAAATGATTGTATTCTTACATGATATCAGAAAATAAGAAGATAAAAGTGAAAGATCAATGGGGTGATCATAAAACATACTATATCAAGATGGGAATCATGTCAATGATGTGTAACTCATAATCAATAACTACTTATCTCAAATTTGACATATGTAATTTCATTGTGACTTGGGTTTTGGAATATTTTACGAGGAAGGCTTGATCCTACCCATGGTCTTAAACTAAAAATCACAAAGGGAACACCAATGATAGGGAAACAACAAGGAATAATTTTTAAAAAGAATGACTTTAATGTGGTAATTTGTGAGGAAGGCCTGGTCCTATCCATGGTATTACACTATAAATCACAAATATATTTTGAGTTTTTTTCTTTTCTAGAATTATGTGATACACATGCATGGTTCAAAAGAAAAAGGTAAAAAATGACTTGAAAAAGTATAAGTAATCAAAAAATAAATGTATTACACAATATATCATGATATAAAATGTGTAATAACAAAATATGACTCAATATAATAAAAAAAGATGGTAATAAGGTTAAAAATTGTTTTTAAACCATGTAAAATATATTTGCCAAAATAAAACAAGTAAAATCACACTATATCATGCCGAGAAGTATGCAAATAATGTAATAGATTGAAAGGAAAAATGGTATAAAATAAAAAAATTAAGTCAATCAATCATACTAAAACATGTTCGGTATTACAAAAGAGAGAAACAAATTTGGAAAAATGAACTTAAATTGATGACACTAATTCAAGCTGGGAAGCATGAAAAAATAAATGATTGTATTCTTACATGATATCAAAAAATAAGAAGATAAAAGTGAAAGATCAATGGGGTAATCATAAAACATACTATATCAAGATGGGAATCATGTCAATGATGTGTAACTCATAATCAATAACTACTTATCTCAAATTTGACATATGTAATTTCATTGTGACGTGGGCTTTGGAATATTTTGTGAGGAAGGCTTGATCCTATCCATGGTCTTAAACTAAAAATCACAAAGGGAACACCAATGATAGGGAAACAACAAGGAATGATTTTGAAAAGCAATGACTTTAATGTGGTAATTTGTGAGGAAGGCCTGGTCTTATCCATGGTATTACACTATAAACCACAAATATATTTTGAGTTTTTTTCTTTTCTAGAATTATGTGATACACATGCATGGTTCAAAAGACAAAGGTAAAAAATGACTTGAAAAAGTATAAGTAATCAAAAAATAAATGTATTACACAATATATCATGATATAAAATGTGTAATAACAAAATTTGACTCAATATAATAAAAAAAGATGGTAATAAGGTTAAATTTTTTTTTTAAACCATGTAAAATATTTTCACCAAAATAAATCAAGTAAAATCACACTATTTCATGCCGAGAAGTATGCAAATAATATAATAAATCGAAAGTAAAAATGCTATAAAATAAAAAAATTAAGTCAATCAATCATGCTAAAACATGTTGGGTAGTATAAAAGAGAGAAACGAAATTGGAAAAATGAACTTAAATTGATGACACTAATTCAAGCTAGGAAGCATTAAAAAATAAATGATTGTATTCTTACATGATATCAAAAAATAAGAAGATAAAAGTGAAAGATCAATGGGGTAATCATAAAACATACTATATCAAGATGGGAATCATGTCAATGATGTGTAACTCATAATCAATAACTACTTATCTCAAATTTGACATATGTAATTTCATTGTGACGTGGGCTTTGGAATATTTTGTGAGGAAGGCTTGATCCTATCCATGGTCTTAAACTACAAATCACAAAGGGAACACCAATGATAGGGAAACAACAAGGAATGATTTTGAAAAGGAATGACTTTAATGTGGTAATTTGTGAGGAAGGCCTGGTCCTATCCATGGTATTACACTATAAATCACAAATATATTTTGAGTTTTTTTCTTTTCTAGAATTATGTGATACACATGCATGGTTCAAAAGAAAAAGGTAAAAAATGACTTTAAAAAGTATAAGTAATCAAAAAAATAAATGTATTACACAATATATCATGATATAAAATGTGTAATAACAAAATATGACTCAATATAATAAAAAAAGATGGTAATAAGGTTAAAAAATGTTTTTAAACCATGTAAAATATTTTCACCAAAATAAAACAAGTAAAATCACACTATATCATGCCGAGAAGTATGTAAATAATGTAATAAATTGAAAGGAAAAATGGTATAAAATAAAAAAATTAAGTCAATCAATCATACTAAAACATGTTGGGTAGTATAAAAGATGGAAACAAAATTGGAAAAATGAACTTAAATTGATGAAACTAATTCAAGCTGGGAAGTATGAAAAAATATATGATTGTATTCTTACATGATATCAAAAAATAAGAAGATAAAAGTGAAAGATCAATGGGGTAATCATAAAAACTACTATATCAAAATGGGAATCATGTCAATGATGTGTAACTCATAATCAATAACTACTTATCTCAAATTTGACATATGTAATTTCCTTGTGACTTGGGTTTTGGAATATTTTGTGAGGAAGGCTTGATACTATCCATGGTCTTAAACTACAAATCACAAAGGGAAAACAAATGATAGGGAAACAACAAAGGAATGATTTTGAAAAGGAATGACTTTAATGTGGTAATTTGTGAGGAAGGCCTGGTCCTATCCATGTTATTACACTATAAATCAAAAATATATTTTGAGTTTTCTTCTTTTCTAGAATTATGTGATACACATGCATGGTTCAAAAGAAAAAGGTAAAAAATGACTTGAAAAAGTATAAGTAATCAAAAAATAAATGTATTACACAATATATCATGATATAAAATGTGTAATAACAAAATATGACTCAATATAATAAAAAAAGATGGTAATAAGGTTAAAAAATGTTTTTAAACCATGTAAAATATTTTCACCAAAATAAAATAAGTAAAATCACACTATATCATGCCGAGAAGTATGCAAATAATGTAATAAATTGAAAGGAAAAATGGTATAAAATAAAAAAAATTAAGTCAATCAATCATACTAAAACATGTTGGGTAGTATAAAAGAGAGAAACGAAATTGGAAAAATGAACTTAAATTGATGACACTAATTCAAGCTAGGAAGCATGAAAAAATAAATGATTGTATTCTTACATGATATCAGAAAATAAGAAGATAAAATTGAAAGATCAATTGGGTGATCATAAAACATACTATATCAAGATGGGAATCATGTCAATGATGTGTAACTCATAATCAATAACTACTTATCTCAAATTTGACATATGTAATTTCATTGTGACTTGGGTTTTGGAATATTTTAAGAGGAAGGCTTGATCCTACCCATGGTCTTAAACTAAAAATCACAAAGGGAACACCAATGATAGGGAAACAACAAGGAATAATTTTGAAAAAGAATGACTTTAATGTGGTAATTTGTGAGGAAGGCCTGGTCCTATCCATGTTATTACACTATAAATCACAAATATATTTTGAGTTTTTTTCTTTTCTAGAATTATGTGATACACATGCATGGTTCAAAAGAAAAAGGTAAAAAATGACTTGAAAAAGTATAAGTAATCAAAAAATAAATGTATTACACAATATATCATGATATAAAATGTGTAATAACAAAATATGACTCAATATAATTAAAAAAGATGGTAATAAGGTTAAAAAATGTTTTCAAACCATGTAAAATAGTTTCACCAAAATAAAACAAGTAAAATCACACTATATCATGCTGAGAAGTATGCAAATAGTGTAATAAATTGAAAGGAAAAATGATATAAAATAAAAAAATTAAGTCAATCAATCATAGTAAAACATGTTGGGTAGTATAAAAGAGAAACAAAATTGGAAAAATGAACTTAAATTGATGACACTAATTCAAGCTGGGAATTATGTAAAAATAAATGATTGTATTCTTACATGATATCAAAAAATAAGAAGATAAAAGTGAAAGATCAATGGGGTAATCATAAAACATACTATATCAAGATGGGAATCATGTCAATGATGTGTAACTCATAATCAATAACTACTTATCTCAAATTTGACATACGTAATTTCATTGTGACTTGGGTTTTGGAATATTTTGTGAGGAAGGCTTGATCCTATCCATGGTCTTAAACTACAAATCACAAAGGGAACACCAATGATAGGGAAACAACAAGGAATGATTTTGAAAACGAATGACTTTAATGTGGTAATTTGTGAGGAAGGCCTCGTCCTATCCATTGTATTACACTATAAATCACAAATATATTTCGAGTTTTCTTCTTTTCTACAATTATGTGATACACATGCATGGTTCAAAAGAAAAAGGTAAAATAAGACTTGAAAAAGTATAAGTAATCAAAAAATAAATGTATTACACAATATATCATGATATAAAATGTGTAATAACAAAATATGACTCAATATAATTAAAAAAGATGGTAATAAGGTTAAAAAATGTTTTCAAACCATGTAAAATAGTTTCACCAAAATAAAACAAGTAAAATCACACTATATCATGCTGAGAAGTATGCAAATAGTGTAATAAATTGAAAGGAAAAATGATATAAAATAAAAAAGTTAAGTCAATCAATCATAGTAAAACATGTTGGGTAGTATAAAAGAGAAACAAAATTGGAAAAATGAACTTAAATTGATGACACTAATTCAAGCTGGGAATTATGTAAAAATAAATGATTGTATTCTTACATGATATCAAAAAATAAGAAGATAAAAGTGAAAGATCAATGGGGTAATCATAAAACATACTATATCAAGATGGGAATCATGTCAATGATGTGTAACTCATAATCAATAACTACTTATCTCAAATTTGACATACGTAATTTCATTGTGACTTGGGTTTTGGAATATTTTGTGAGGAAGGCTTGATCCTATCCATGGTCTTAAACTACAAATCACAAAGGGAACACCAATGATAGGGAAACAACAAGGAATGATTTTGAAAAGGAATGACTTTAATGTGGTAATTTGTGAGGAAGGCCTCGTCCTATCCATTGTATTACACTATAAATCACAAATATATTTCGAGTTTTCTTCTTTTCTACAATTATGTGATACACATGCATGGTTCAAAAGAAAAAGGTAAAATAAGACTTGAAAAAGTATAAGTAATCAAAAAATAAATGTATTACACAATATATCATGATATAAAATGTGTAATAACAAAATATGACTCAATATAATAAAAAAAGATGGTAATAAGGTTAAAAAATGTTTTTAAACCATGTAAAATATTTTCACCAAAATAAAACAAGTAAAATCACACTATGTCAGTCCGAGAAGTATGCAAATAATGTAATAAATTGAAAGGAAAAATGGTATGAAATAAAAAAATTAAGTCAATCAATCATACTAGAACATGTTGGGTAGTATAAAAGAGAGAAACAAAATTGGAAAAATGAACTTAAATTGATGACACTAATTCAAGCTGGGAAGCATGAAAAAATAAATGATTGTATTCTTACATGATATCAAAAAATAAGAAGATAAAAGTGAAAGATCAATGGGGTAATCATAAAACATACTATATCAAGATCAGAATCATGTCAATGATGTGTAACTCATAAGCAATAACTACTTATCTGAAATTTGACAAATGTAATTTCATTGTGACTTGGGTTTTGAAATATTTTGTGAGGAAGGCTTGATCCTATCCATGGTCTTAAACTACAAATCACAAAGGGAACACCAATGATAGGGAAAAATCAAGGATTCATTTTGAAAAGGAAAGACTTTAATGTGGTAATTTGTGAGGAAGGCCTGGTCCTATCCATGGTATTACACTATAAATCACAAATATATTTTGAGTTTTTTGCTTTTCTAGAATTATGTGATACACTTGCATGGTTCAAAAGACAAAGGTAAAAAATGACTTGAAAAAATATAAGTAATCAAAAAATTAATGTATTACACAATATATCATGATATAAAATGTGTAATAACAAAATATGACTCAATATAATAAAAAAAGATGGTAATAAGGTTAAAAAATGTTTTTAAACCATGTAAAATATTTTCACCAAAACAAAACAAATAAAATCACACTATATCATGCCGAGAAGTATGCAAATAATGTAATAAATTGAAAGGAAAAATGGTATAAAATAAAAAAAATTAAGTCAATCAATCATACTAAAACATGTTGGGTAGTATAAAAGAGAGAAATGAAATTGGAAAAATGAACTTAAATTGATGACACTAATTCAAGCTAGGAAGCATGAAAAATTAAATGATTGTATTCTTACATGATATCAAAAAATAAGAAGATAAAAGTGAAAGATCAATGGGGTAATCATAAAACATACTATATCAAGATGGGAATCATGTCAATGATGTGTAACTCATAATCAATAACTACTTATCTCAAATATGACATATGTAATTTCATTGTGACTTGGGTTTTGCAATATTTTACGAGGAAGGCTTGATCCTACCCATGGTCTTAAACTACAAATCACAAATGGAACACCAATGATAGGGAAACAACAAGGAATAATTTTGAAAAAGAATGACTTTAATGTGGTAATTTGTGAGGAAGGCCTGGTCCTATCCATGGTATTACACTATAAATCACAAATATATTTTGAGTTTTTTTCTTTTCTAGAATTATGTGATACACATGCATGGTTCAAAAGAAAAAGGTAAAAAATGACTTGAAAAAGTATAAGTAATCAAAAAATAAATGTATTACACAATATATCATGATATAAAATGTGTAATAACAAAATATGACTCAATATAATTTAAAAAGATGGTAATAAGGTTAAAAAATGTTTTTAAACCATGTAAAATATTTTCACCTAAATAAAACAAGTAAAATCACACTATATCATGCCGAGAAGTATGCAAATAATGTAATAAATTGAAAGGAAAAATGATATAAAAAAAAAATTAAGTCAATCAATCATAGTAAAACATGTTGGGTAGTATAAAAGAGAAACAAAATTAGAAAAATGAACTTAAATTGATGACACTAATTCAAGCTGGGAATTATGAAAAAATAAATGATTGTATTCTTACATGATATCAAAAAATAAGAAGATAAAAGTGAAAGATCAATGGGGTAATCATAAAACATACTATATCAAGATGGGAATCATGTCAATGATGTGCAACTCATAATCAATAACTACTTATCTCAAATTTGACATATGTAATTTCATTGTGACTTGGGTTTTGGAATATTTTGTGAGGAAGGCTTGATCCTATCCATGGTCTTAAACTACAAATCACAAAGGGAACACCAATGATAGGGAAACAACAAGGAATGATTTTGAAAAGGAATGACTTTAATGTGGTAATTTGTGAGGAAGGCCTGGTCTTATCCATGGTATTACACTATAAATCACAAATATATTTCGAGTTTTCTTCTTTTCTACAATTATGTGATACACATGCATGGTTCAAAAGAAAAAGGTAAAATAAGACTTGAAAAAGTATAAGTAATCAAAAAATAAATGTATTACACAATATATCATGATATAAAATGTGTAATAACAAAATATGACTCAATATAATAAAAAAAGATGGTAATAAGGTTAAAAAATGTTTTTAAACCATGTAAAATATTTTCACCAAAATAAAACAAGTAAAATCACACTATATAAGGCCGAGAAGTATGCAAATAATGTAATAAATTGAAAGGAAAAATGGTATGAAATAAAAAAATTAAGTCAATCAATCATACTAAAACATGTTGGGTAGTATAAAAGAGAGAAACGAAATTGGAAAAATGAACTTAAATTGATGACACTAATTCAAGCTGGGAAGCATGAAAAAATAAATGATTGTATTCTTACATGATATCAAAAAATAAGAAGATAAAAGTGAAAGATCAATGGGGTAATCATAAAACATACTATATCAAGATCAGAATCATGTCAATGATGTGTAACTCATAAACAATAACTACTTATCTCAAATTTGACATATGTAATTTCATTGTGACTTGGGTTTTGAAATATTTTGTGAGGAAGGCTTGATCCTATCCATGGTCTTAAACTACAAATCACAAAGGGAACACCAATGATAGGGAAAAAACAAGGATTGATTTTGAAAAGGAAAGACTTTAATGTGGTAATTTGTGAGGAAGGCCTGGTCTTATCCATGGTATTACACTATAAATCACAAATATATTTTGAGTTTTTTGCTTTTCTAGAATTATGTGATACACATGCATGGTTCAAAAGACAAAGGTAAAAAATGACTTGAAAAAGTATAAGTAATCAAAAAATAAATGTATTACACAATATATCATGATATAAAATTTGTAATCACAAAATATGACTCAATATAATAAAAAAAGATGGTAATAAGGTTAAATTTTTTTTTTAACCCATGTAAAATATTTTCACCAAAATAAAACAAGTAAAATCACACTATTTCATGCCGAGAAGTATGCAAATAATATAATAAATTGAAAGTAAAAATGGTATAAAATAAAAAAATTAAGTCAATCAATCATAATAAAACATGTTGGGTAGTATAAAACAGAGAAACGAAATTGGAAAAATGAACTTAAATTGATGACACTAATTCAAGCTGGGAAGCATGAAAAAATAAATGATTGTATTCTTACATGATATCAAAAAATAAGAATATAAAAGTGCAAGATCAATGGGGTAATCATAAAACATACTATATCAAGATGGGAATCATGTCAATGATGTGTAACTCATAATCAATAACTACTTATCTCAAATTTGACATATGTAATTTCATTGTGACTTGGGTTTTGAAATATTTTGTGAGGAAGGCTTGATCCTATCCATGGTCTTAAACTACAAATCACAAAGGGAACACCAATGATAGGGAAAAAACAATAATTGATTTTGAAAAGGAAAGACTTTAATGTGGTAATTTGTGAGGAAGCCCTAGTCCTATCCATGGTATTACACTATAAATCACAAATATATTTTGAGTTTTTTGCTTTTCTAGAATTATGTGATACACATGCATGGTTCAAAAGACAAAGGTAAAAAATGACTTGAAAAAGTATAAGTAATCAAAAAATAAATGTATTACACAATATATCATGATATAAAATGTGTAATAACAAAATATGACTCAATATAATAAAAATAGATGGTAATAAGGTTAATTTTTTTTTTAACCCATGTAAAATATATTCACCAAAATAAAACAAGTAAAATCACACTATTTCATGCCGAGAAGTATGCAAATAATATAATAAATTGAAAGTAAAAATGGTATAAAATAAAAAAATTAAGTCAATCAATCATAATAAAACATGTTGGGTAGTATAAAACAGAGAAACGAAATTGGAAAAATGAACTTAAATTGATGACACTAATTAAAGCTAGGAAGCATGAAAAAATAAATGATTGTATTCTTACATGATATCAAAAAAAAAGAAGATAAAAGTGAAAGATAATTGGGGTAATCATAAAACATACTATATCAAGATGGGAATCATGTCAATGATGTGTAACTCATAATCAATAACTACTTATCTCAAATTTGACATATGTAATTTCATTGTGACTTGGGCTTCGGAATGACTTGTGAGGAAGGCTTGATCCTATCCATGGTCTTAAACTACAAATCACAAAGGGAACACCAATGATAGGGAAACAACAAGGAATGATTTTGAAAAGGAATGACTTTAATGTGGTAATTTGTGAGGAAGGCCTGGTCCTATCCATGGTATTACACTATAAATCACAAATATATTTTGAGTTTTTTTCTTTTCTATAATTATGTGATACACATGCATGGTTCAAAATAAAAAGGTAAAAAATGACTTGAAAAAGTATAAGTAATAAAAAAATAAATGTATTACGCAATATATCATGATATAAAATGTGTAATAACAAAATATGACTCAATATAATAAAAAAAGATGGTAATAAGGTTAAAAAATGTTTTTAAACCATGTAAAATATTTTCACCGAAATAAAACAAGTAAAATCACACTATATCATGCCGAGAAGTATGTAAATAATGTAATAAATTGAAAGGAAAAATGGTATAAGATAAAAAAATTAAGTCAATCAATCATACTAGAACATGTTGGGTAGTATAAAAGAGAGAAACAAAATTGGAAAAATGAACTTAAATTGATGAAACTAATTCAAGCTGGGAAGTATGAAAAAATAAATGATTGTATTCTTACATGATATCAAAAAATAAGAAGATAAAAGTGAAAGATCAATGGTGTAATCATAAAAAATACTATATCAAGATGGGAATCATGTCAATGATGTGTAACTCATAATCAATAACTACTTATCTCAAATTTGACATATGTAATATCATTTTGACTTGGGTTTTGGAATATTTTGTGAGGAAGGCTTGATCCTATCCATGGTCTTAAACTAAAAATCACAAAGGGAACACCAATGATAGGGAAACAACAAGGAATGATTTTGAAAAGGATTGACTTTAATGTGGTAATTTGTGAGGAAGGCCTGGTCCTATCCATGGTATTACACTATAAATCCCAAATATATTTTGAGTTTTCTTCTTTTCTACAATTATGTGATACACATGCATGGTTCAAAAGAAAAAGGTAAAAAATGACTTGAAAAAATATAAGTAATCAAAAAATAAATGTATTACACAATATATCATGTTATAAAATGTGTAATAACAAAATATGACTCAATATAATAAAAAAAGATGGTAATAAGGTTAAAAAATGTTTTTAAACCATGTAAAATATTTTCACCAAAATAAAACAAGTAAAATCACACTATGTCATGCCGAGAAGTATGCAAATAATGTAATAAATTGAAAGGAAAAATGGTATAAAATAAAAAAATTAAGTCAATCAATCATACTAAAACATGTTGGGTAGTATAAAAGAGAGAAACAAAATTGGAAAAATGAACTTAAATTGATGACACTAATTCAAGCTGGGAAGTATGAAAAAATAAATGATTGTATTCTTACATGATATAAAAAAATAAGAAGATAAAAGTGAAAGATCAATGGGGTAATCATAAAACATACTATATCAAGATTGGAATCATGTCAATGATGTGTAACTCATAATCAATAACTACTTATCTCAAATTTGACATATGTAATTTCATTGTGACTTGGGTTTTGGAATATTTTGTGAGGAAGGCTTGATCCTATCCATGGTCTTAAATTACAAATCACAAAGGCAACACCAATGATAGGGAAACAACAAGGAATGATTTTGAAAAGGAATGAATTTAATGTGGTAATTTGTGAGGTAGGCCTCGTCCTATCCATGGTATTACACTATAAATCACAAATATATTTTGAGTTTTCTTTTCTAGAATTATGTGATACACATGCATGGTTCAAAAGAAAAAGGTAAAAAATGACTTGAAAAAGTATAAGTAATCAAAAAATAAATGTATTACACAATATATCATGATATAAAATGTGTAATAACAAAATATGACTCAATATAATAAAAAAAGATGGTAATAAGGTTAAATTTTTTTTTTAAACCATGTAAAATATTTTTACCAAAATAAAACAAGTAAAATCACACTATATCATGCCGAGAAGTATGCAAATAATGTAATAAATTGAAAGGAAAAATGGTATAAAATAAAAAAATTAAGTCAATCAATCATACTAAAACATGTTCGGTATTATAAAAGAGAGAAACAAATTTGGAAAAATGAACTTAAATTGATGACACTAATTCAAGCTGTGAAGCATGAAAATATAAATGATTGTATTCTTACATGATATCAAAAAATAAGAAGATAAAAGTGAAAGATCAATGGGGTAATCATAAAACATACTACATCAAGATCAGAATCATGTCAATGATGTGTAACTCATAATCAATAACTACTTATCTCAAATTTGACATATGTAATTATCATTGTGACTTGGGTTTTGGAATATTTTGTGAGGAAGGCTTGATCTTATCCATGGTCTTAAACTACAAATCACAAAGGGAACACCAATGATAGGGAAACAACAAGGAATGATTTTGAAAAGGAATGACTTTAATGTGGTAATTTGTGAGGAAGGCCTGGTCTTATCCATGGTATTACACTATAAATCACAAATATATTTCGAGTTTTCTTCTTTTCTACAATTATGTGATACACATGCATGGTTCAAAAGAAAAAGGTAAAATAAGACTTGAAAAAGTATAAGTAATCAAAAAATAAATGTATTACACAATATATCATGATATAAAATGTGTAATAACAAAATATGACTCAATATAATAAAAAAAGATGGTAATAAGGTTAAAAAATGTTTTTAAACCATGTAAAATATTTTCACCAAAATAAAACAAGTAAAATCACACTATGTCATGCCGAGAAGTATGCAAATAATGTAATAAATTGAAAGGAAAAATGGTATAAAATAAAAAAATTAAGTCAATCAATCATACTAAAACATGTTGGGTAGTATAAAAGAGAGAAACAAAATTGGAAAAATGAACTTAAATTGATGACACTAATTCAAGCTGGGAAGTATGAAAAAATAAATGATTGTATTCTTACATTATATCAAAAAATAAGAAGATAAAAGTGAAAGATCAATGGGGTAATCATAAAACATACTATATCAAGATGGGAATCATGTCAATGATGTGTAACTCATAATCAATAACTACTTATCTCAAATTTGACATCTGTAATTTCATTGTGACTTGGGTTTTGGAATATTTTGTGAGGAAGTCTTGATCCTATCCATGGTCTTAAACTACAAATCACAAAGGGAACACCAATGCTATGGAAACAACAAGGAATGATTTTGAAAAGGAATGACTTTAATGTGGTAATTTGTGAGGAAGGCCTAGTCCTATCCATGGTATTACACTATAAATCACAAATATATTTTGAGTTTTTTCCTTTTCTAGAATTATGTGATACACATGCATGGTTCAAAAGAAAAAGGTAAAAATTGACTTGAAAAAGTATAAGTAATCAAAAAATAAATGTATTACACAATATATCATGATATAAAATGTGTAATAACAAAATATGACTCAATATAATAAAAAAAGATGGTAATAAGGTTAAAAAATGTTTTTAAACCATGTAAAATATTTTCACCAAAATAAAACAAGTAAAATCACACTATATCATGCCGAGAAGTATGCAAATAATGTAATAAATTGAAAGGAAAAATGGTATAAAATAAAAAAATTAAGTCAATCAATCATACTAAAACATGTTGGGTAGTAGAAAAGAGAGAAACAAAATTGGAAAAATGAACTTAAATTGATGACACTAATTCAAGCTTCGAAGTATGAAAAAATAAATGATTGTATTCTTACATGATATCAAAAAATAAGAAGATAAAAGTGAAAGATCAATGGGGTAATCATAAAACATACTATATCAAGATGGGAATCATGTCAATGATGTGTAACTCATAATCAATAACTACTTATCTCAAATTTGACATATGTAATTTCATTGTGACTTGGGTTTTGAAATATTTTGTGAGGAACGCTTGATCCTATCCATAGTCTTAAACTACAAATCACAAAGGGAACACCAATGATAGGGAAACAACAAGGAATGATTTTGAAAAGGAATGACTTTAATGTGGTAATTTGTGAGGAAGGCTTAGTCCTATCCATGGTATTGCACTATAAATCACAAATGGAATCCCTATGGGGAGTGATCAACTAATAATCTGATTGCAACATTTTCTTAGAAAACATGATGTATTGCATAAAATGTTTGTAATGTCTTTGATATTTTCAATAGGGGTAATTGTTTCCTCTTTAGTGAAAAAGGAACACTTTTGAGGGCTACCATAGGTATATCATCATTTTGAACAAGATTTAGTGGAATCCCCCCATTAAAAGTGACAAAATCTTGGTTCCCTAAGACAACCATGTTAAAGGTTTCAGATGGTAATCGTATATGTTGAGGGGAGTTGGCATCAAGATAAGGTCTAGGATATGGATAAGTTTTAGGATATATCTTACTCCTTATTGAATCAAATTTCAACTAAATAATACCATTTTTTTACTTGTAGAGGATGCTCTGGTAGTTACTTTTGGTATGAACTCTAGGTGCTAGTCTAGAACCATGATATTTTGAATGTCACTTGGAGTTTTCAAGTGCTATATATGGGTGTGTAATAACTAAAACTTGAAAATAACAACACTAAATAATCAAAAAATATCCTTAATTATCTGAGTACCAAATCCCACTGAGCATGCCAAAATTTATTATCACACTAGAATGTACCCTTTGGGGGAGTGGTTTCAAGGCTCCTCCTTCCAGATGACTTAATAGAAACACCCCTCAGGTTATGGGTGACCTTGTGTGAGTGGTGAATCTCTATAGAGGGTTGATTCTCCTAGTGAATCATGTAAACTAAAACTATTCTACTACTATTATGAGGAAAAGGGATAGAGAGGAATATAAACTAAACAAAAATTTGAAAAAAGGTGATGCACCAAAAAGTATGTCTCCTCTACTTATTCAAAAATGCATAATGAAATCTATAAAGACTGCTTTTCATACACAATCTTCAAGTTTAATCTCTCATGCATCAATGTTTCACATAGAGGTTATTACCCTAGTATGGTTTAGGAGGGAAGAAATCCTATCCACATCTAATAAACATAGAATATATGTAGCATAATATATGTCCTAAAAAATAGTGAGGTCTTGCATGGAGGTGAGGAGGGTTAAACAACAATTCATAGGAAAATAAAACCTTCCTAAGGAAATATCAACAACTCAAGAAACTCACATAGAATACTATAAATTTGAATAAGGTGAATTAATATTTTATTAGTTTTCAAGGAAATTGAAATAGAATTACAAACGTAAATGGGTATAGTCTTCACATACCCAAGTAGAGGAATCTAGATAAAGTCATTTTTAGACCTATATGTAGGAGAACACAAATAGAGAGAGAGAGAAAGGGACAATTAGAAGCTCATGAATGTTGCATTACACTTCAATTTCAAATATAAAATGGGCAAAATAAATAAGGCCATTTCCCTCCTCAACAAATTAGGCCTACTTTAATAATGGTCCTCCAATGGTGGTGTGGCATGGAGGTGGAGTAGAAGGCTTATTTTGGTCAAACACCTCTCTTTTTGTAGTTACATTCTTTGATAATGGATTATTTTTACCTTAATAAATCATCGATTCATCCACCACTCTCTCATGTTTGGGATGCTTTGGGAAAGGTAAGATGAAACTTCCCTTTATCCTTAAATCTAGGATAGGAGCATGTCCCACTCCTTATAAGGGGTTTTAATTACATTCATTATCCCATTCCACCTACACATAGCCTACTACACCATATTGGCATTTAATTTCCATTAAATGCATATTCCATGAATGGAGATTGAGATTAAGGTTTAGAGTTATCTACTACTATCTTCTCTACCCATAATAACTTTCTAAATATGTAACTTTACTTGTATACTCTCATGCTTGAACTCTTGGTCAAGGTTATTAGTCTGTTTATATCCTCCTTTACTAGAGAGTCTTTTGGAATCATCACAAAAATTGTATTTTATACTTTAATCTTGGAGACTTGTACATTCTCCCCTAAGATTTGGATACCATTGAATATTTAAGAATGATTCTCCTAAGGCTACTCTATCGATCCCTTTATTAGTTTAGTTGTTCACTCTAATGAAAGATGCCTTTTAAACATATTGCAAGCCTCACATCTTCTTTCAAACCTGTTAGAGCTTCTTCATTAGGCTTTATATCCTTAATAGATTCTTTAATCATGACAACATTAGACTTGTTTGATAGTAAATTAATTTTAATCTTAATGAAACTTCATCCATATGCATGTAGGCTTGCGTACTCCTCCTTAAGATGAAACCTTCATCACCACTTTGAAAAGAGATTTCAAGAGCTTGCACCTTGATTATGAGATTTGATGGGTAATATGGGGGTTGTTAGACTTGTTTATGACATCCTATCTAATATATGAACATCATGAGATAATATAATAATACATTATTTTGTCATGGACCTGAAGGTCTTTCTTCTTGTTTAAGACACATGTTAAAAACCTTACCTTTACTAGAGACCTACAAAGGTCTTCCTAATGTGTTTGAACCTTTTGTTGAAGCTTATTGATCATTATATTGAATGTGCCCAACTTTAGAAGATGATTATTGGGGTAATAATAGTGATCTCTTAGCCTACCAAATGATTTACTTCATTGAGAAGTGACACCTTGGAACCTTGAAGACACCATTCTATTTTCTATAGACCTGTGATCTTGTTCAAGACTAAACCCAATTTTGAAACTTGGTAATTTACACTTTTATAGTCATAAATATACACTTAAATGATATTAGAATATATATAAGATGTCACTTGGCTTCCCTGAGGACCTTAAACCAAATGAAATTCTAGATAATTTCTCACAAATCTCCATCTTAAACTTGTAGACATGCATAAGGACATTCAAGATTGAAATCTCCTCTAAAAACTTATGACAAGATAACCCTATTATCAAATTTACCAACCTCATTTATAATGCCTACATGTTAGGTTTCTATATTATTTTGAGAGTTGTAGACCTTGTCTCCCACTTTGAAGTCCTATAAGTGATCATAAAAGGTATGAATATGCTTTACAAATTCCATTTCATGCTTGATGTCCATATAAAACTCTAAAGTCTCAATTAATGAGATCAAACCTTGTGATATACCCTAACCTCATCATAATTCACACCTCGAGGTTCATTATCATCTTGATTGACTGCCTAATACGTGTCCATTCCTATACCTATACATTTACAACATTGATAGGCCCAAAAATATAACATTGGGTTTATGTTTTTAGGTGGGATTTTTGAATAGCATGATTTTTTTTGTGATTGTCTTGATGAGCTCGGGCTCAATGAGATCAAGGTTGATTTTAATGGGCCGAAGATCAAGGTTGAGTTTAAGCTCTTCCAAGATAGCTATTTGGATTTCAACTCAACATCCTAAAACTCTTATACTCCTTAACACAAATTTGATGCATTATTTTTTCCTCATTACATGCCCAAAAGCTTAGTTTTCATGACAAGCTCACTAAGTTTGAGCTCAATAAAAATGGTCCATATAAAACTAAGCTATCACATAGGCCTTTAGTATATAAATTTAATTACACTACATACATAGTCCATGTGGGACTAATCCTATCAATGTACCTAACTCATTGATGACTTCACCAGTGCTAGATCAAGGTCAAGATCAAGGCTAAGCTCAAGCTTGTGCATTATGTAAAACAAGGGAATTTAGTATGATATTGGTGGTGATGGAAATCCTTATCTAGTTGATATATAATAGTGCTTACCTTAACACTTGGTCATAAAATTAGACTATGCTTGATGCTTTGCATTTTCATCATCCTCATGTTGGATGGCTCACCTTGGTAGATGCTTGGTACATGAGCTTGATTGTGATAATGCAACATAGGTTTGTCCATGACAATGTAGCTCAATTTTGGCCATGATAATACAACTTTATTGATTTCAAGCTTGACTAAAATATTTATAACATTAGAAGAATTATTCCACATGAACCCTATTAGTACTCACTAATGTGTTAAAATAGAATCATGTTTCCTATGCATTGTGAATAAAGGTAGTAGGGCCCCTCCTAAAATAAGGGGCCTTAATCATAAAAACCTTGAGAAAATGTATACACATGTCAAAGTGGAGATATAAGGTGGGAACAATGATCATTCCTAGAGAGATAAGGAGAATCCATAACCCAAACCCATCTTTTTACCACTCGGTGTCATGCATTTTTTGTGTTAGACCACTTCAAAAACACTATTTTTTCATTTTTTCTCCAACATGGATTTCATACCCCTTTTATTTATTTTTAATATCCTTGATCTTTGTAAATTTTCTCATGGAGATCAAAAATTGACTATGGTACTTCATTTGAAGGGTCTTTGTTCATGTCTACATTAATGAAATTATTTTTTGAGCTTATAGCCATACCATGCTTCATTTATAAACTCTAAAATGTAGTTATCATAAGAATTTGAATGATACAATAGTTATTATTCAAACATACAATAGGAGTTAACTTTTAGCTTGATGATAACTCTTTACATGCCTAGAAATCTTAAGTGAGCTCATGAGGGGAAATGAGGTTCTGTTCATCAAGCTCGAGCTTGAGTTATAACTCAAGAAATCTCAACTCAAATAACAAGAATGATTTTGGAGTCCATCTCATCTAGAATATCTCCCTTAGAAGTAATATAACTTATAACATTGCTATAATGCATTGAATGATCATTGCATGTTCTCAATCTATTCACCCTCCTTGTGCTTCAAACTAAAATCTAACCACACATCCATTTCTATAATCTATAATACACTCGTCCATATGAAATTTTGAATGTTAATATGAGATAAAAATATGAAAACATGATAAGGGTATGTTTATGTCTCAATAGCTCTCATACAAGGTCTATGTGTGATCATGAGGGAATAGAGGGTGAATGAGGATTGAGTTAACACTAATTATTAAACACCGTGTATGTTTTTTAGGGTTAGATATAAAGAGATTTAGATTTTAGAATGAATCAAATAGGAATCTTATGAAGGCTGTTATTTATCATTATTTGAATGAATAATTCAAACAAAACTGAATAATATTTGCATTAAGGAGTATCACATAAACCATTTCAAAGGATGAAGATTGAAAAGATTAGTGTGGTTGGAAAAATTCCCTCAAAAGATTTTACAATGTTTACATTATAACTCTTGTAAAGATAAGATGAATTTCATGGCCAAAAAATGTAAATACAACCTCCTTTAGACATGTCACTCATTAAAAACATTCCAAAATAGGAATTTACAAGAATATTATAACTATGAATTCAACCAATGGTTGCTAGATCTTATTTAAGGAAGTAAAATAGAAGGAACCTTAATGAATTTAACACACCTAATCTATGGATCACCTAGACATCATAAAGATGTTTTTAAGGGATCATATCTATCTATTTTTTTCAAATAATGTAGCTTTCCTTGTATTCAAGTTCCCAAGACCTCTTGGTGGATAAAATAGCCAATAGGAACATGTCTAGGTAAATATAACATTGAAGCACATAGTTACAATGTGATCACATGAAGGCCTAAGATATATGATAAGGATCATGTCAATATCTAGATAGTAAAAATATAAGATAAACAATAAAATAAAGCACACACATAAGATCATTCAAAATCAAGTCAAAAAGAAATGGTCCAAGGAGACCACAAAGAAGGGGTGTGTTCAAATGTTGCATAAACAAAGGGAAATGACTTATTAAAATGTATATAAAATAAAGATTGACATATTTGAATGTCCATTCAACAAATAATGACATATGTAAATGTCAATTAAAGAATACATAGGCATGGGGTCCATAAGCAAAGGATAATATTTAAATTCTCAAACAAGGCATACAATAACAAGGTAATACACTCAAAGAAATTCATAAATTAAAAGCATAAACAACCATCATAAAGATGTCATAGTAGACCATCTATCGAATGTTTTAAGAAAATTTGGTCAAGTGTATAGAATATTAAATACCCTATGTAATATATAATCATGGATAATAGGCTTATGTAAGTACATATGTAATCTAAAACATGATAATGTATAATTATCATCAAATCATATAACCTATGTGTATCAAGATCGAATAATTAGATGCCCCCAATGTCCATATGAAATGAGTAGAGGGAAGGCCCAACATAATAAATTAGAATATATCATGTATATGTGTATGCATGTATCACACTCAAGTAGAAGTGTGACACATATGTTAT
Source organism: Torreya grandis (assembly GCA_037957365.1). NCBI lineage: Eukaryota > Viridiplantae > Streptophyta > Pinopsida > Cupressales > Taxaceae > Torreya > Torreya grandis. The sequence goes on from JARHVA010002113.1 coordinate 2,509,994, forward strand.
GTATGAGTAACAGAGTATGTCATCCATCAATATAGAACTAACACATGGATGCCAATGAGCCAATATAACATGTAAGTTCTGAAAGTGTTTTTGGAGTTTTAGATGTTTTTTGATTTTTTTAGGTATTTTTGAAAATTTTGGAGAGGAAATATTATCCTATGATGTAAATATTGAATGGTCATAGATACCTCCCCACTATGAATCTAGTATAATACATCGATTATGATTTTGAAGAGCATATATAGGCGTAATATATATCATTGTTTTATCAATGGTTCTTTGAAGATGTAGAATATGACTTAATGGTCATGCAGCAAAAGTAAGAGTAAAGAGAGTAAGGGTTCTTGGAACCCATCAATGAGTGCTCTATGGTTTCTTTGGCATGAAAATAATATGTAAATTTTAAGGTGATATAGATATATAAAATTTTTGTGTAGTAGAATATTGGGATCACATGGAATCCACTATATGTCTATGATGTAATGGTCTCTCAAGTACTAGCCGCCTAGTAAAGGGGATTGCTTATTTCTTACCCTTTGACAATGAATTAGCCTTAGTAATATTGATAACTAGTTGTCTATGTATATGTTTATCTCTTAAATTTTATTCTCATATGGAATTATAGAAACTATAATTACTTGATTAGCATGAATATATTTAACATAACCATGTATTGTAGAAGTAATTGATCAAAGAGTGTGTATGTAAAGTCTTACCAATAACATAATAAAGATGACGGTGGAAGGGATAACTATGAATATAATAACCACATGTGTAGGATTGATCTATAAAGGTAGGTTAATCTTTCCAATAACCTTTTTTGAGGTTCCATTGAATACTCTAACTAATGGGGTAGAAGGGTGTAAATCATGATGAGCATAACTCAAGTGCATAATTAATGTCATGGTGATTTTTTTTTACTTTCACCATTATCAATCATAACACTACATATGGGGTGTTTATCAATTTATGATTAAATTAATAAAGAATGAATATTAGAGTCATCATCCTTAGTTTCACTAACATCAAAGGAAATAAAAGGTTTCTAAACCATATGAGGTATATGTCACATGTAAGTACTAATAATACCATTTAGTGGGTTAACATAATGGGATGGAGGAGGATGTGCATTATATTGTGTTTGCACTTTAAGTTCCTTCTTATAATGGTACTACAAAGGATTGATAAATATTTTCTTTTTTTGGTGATCACCAGGTTGTGAACCTAATTCCTTTGGAGGATCCTCAAATGTAAGCTTTTGTTCATTGATAAGATCTTAGAACTTTTGCTTCAAGGTAATGCATCTACTTGTAGAACATCATAATCCTTGATTATAATCATAATAAACATTCACATCATATCTTTTAGGTAGACATAGAATCATATCAACCTTGATAGGATGAGGGAGAGATATAAGCTATCACTCTAGCAACTATGAGAGTAATAAATTTGGGGACTTAGGTAAAAGTGTAAATTATTTTCTTGGTGATTTAGATAACAAAATATGATTAATCTGATACGATACTGTGTTAGTGGTGGTGGTTGTTTCCTTGTTAATCTTAGGAAGTTTTACCTTATAACCTGGTTTAATTATAAATTTGGTACTATATATAAATATAATTGGTGTGTTTGTTACTTACTTGAGCTTATTCAATGACATAAGGTTCATTTCACAACACTGTATAATATGGCATAAACCATCAAAAGATTTGAAATTATTAAAAATAATGGACTCATGTAAAGGAGGAAACAAACTTTGCTTGAGTATGTGTGACAACTCTTTGTTTGCCATAAGATTTGTCATTTTGACTAGAATTTTCTTATATCTCAAGATATCTTCATTAATTCTTTTTTTTATTTTTGTAATTTGTTTATAGGAAAAAAAATTAGATATGTTAATGGAAAAGTTCACTAAGAACTTATTTGTAAGAGGTTTGAATTCTTTCATAGATTAGAGAGGTAAATCATAGAACCACCTCAAAGCATAGTCATTGAGGCTTCTTGGAAATAATTTGGTTAAAATTTTATCATTAGAAGCATAGTCAAGGCATACTACATCAAATGATTCAATATGTTGTTCAAGATCACCCTTTCCATCATAATATGTGAACTTAGGTCTAACAAATCTAGTTGGCAAAGGGTATAAGTATATTTCAAGTGTAATATCGATATGCAATACATCTTGTGAATTTATAACATGAGGGGATTTTAAAGCATTTTATTCTATATTTATAATCTTGTCTTCCAAGGTCTTTATAACTTGAAGGAATAATTGAACTATAGGCCCAATGGGATTTAGAATAAAAATTTGAGTGGTCGTCAAAGGGGATGAAAACATGTTTTTAGTAGTAATAGGCATTAAAAGTAGTATGTGTGTGTAAATAACTAGTAATTCCATGACAAATGTATAAATATTAGTATCAAGGAATAAAGGTTTAAGTACATAACCTATTCTGCATTAGATATAGGTAGATTGATAAGTGTGGGTTGAGTTATAATAACTTCCAAGGATTGACCATTACTAGGTGAGGTAACATTAGTTTTATCTTGTTTACTTATTTCATCTCTTTTAACATGCAAAAATGCATCCATTAAGCCTTTTTTATTATTGAGATGAGTAATCAATGCTTTTTTATCTTTCATCTAGAATTAGGTTTTTTCACTAACATTTTCCATTGCTTCAAATTTGAAAAAATTAAAATTTGTAACAAATTACAACAATCAGATAACCCTAATTTATCCCATGGTTTTATGTTTACCAAATGTTTAACCTAAAAAGATATAAATTGGGGTTATCTAGATGTTAAATGGGTATATATAAATGAAATGTTACAAGGGTGATAATCAAATATTTAACAGGTGAATTAGGTACTAAACTTAGATATAAGTATACACTAAATTTATTATGTTGAGATAGTCTAAATATGAAAACTAAAATTATGTTAGTTATAGAAATGACAAACAAGTGATATACTTAGCTTGTTTTGTTGTTAATGAAACTTTGGATATAGAAAAGGCATAACATAGGTGGGGAATAGATTATATAACACTCATTACATTCTAGATTAGATGTTTTTGGCTCTCTCGACAATAATGTTAGCCTAGGATGGCTGTGTTGATGCTATGGTATGGTTTTATGAGGGTGTCTTGTAAAAGATAGCTTTTGAAATAAGATGTAACCACCTAGATTATTATGGGTTTTATTCACCTTAAATCTAGTGCATTCATATTTGGGTCATTGACTATCACTCCTTATGAAAATGAAAAACCTGAGCTTTCCATCTTCATAATGAGATTGTGAAAAAATGGGTTAGTGGGCACACAGTGTTGAGCTTCCGAAAAGACCCTATTATTAAGGGGTTCTACTTATATATCTAATACTCTAAAACAAGGCCTTAAAATCATGTAGTTTTCCCCTATGTGTTGACTTGTGTGTGAATCATACAATATGTGGAAAACAAATATAATAATGACCCAGCTTATAACTTGGAAAATTAGGCTCTTGGGATACTCCTTTAGTACTTCATACCTATAACTATGTTATACCTATGACTGGTATGGAAATAGGGATGATCTGATCAATTTAATTCTTGATAGAGTTATTTTGATGGGTTTTTATGGCCTCTTTGATCTTTTTTAGGTGTTTCATAGGTGAGGAATGAATGAGGGTTGATATTGTATTTATATCAATCCCTTTGGAGTAATAGCTTGAATTAAATCACTTAAGCCAATCATTAGGATAAATTTCATTTGCAAATTAGATGATTTAAGGGAAGTGGACACTTGTATTGGGACATGACAGTAATATCAATGCTACTATCTAACCTATACATTACTGTAAAAGAAATAATAAATTAGGTATAGGTTTTGAACTTGTAGAGATGGAAGATAAGTACATTTTAATCATTTAAGGCAAGATAGAAGACCTGAGTTATCAACATAAAACTATTCAAACTAAGACATATAGGCCAAGGGACACAAAAATAGATTAGATGTAAGACTTATGTAAGTGGGAAAGGTAAAGAATTGAGAGGAATAACCAAAGTCTAAGTTTTCCAAGTGTATAAGACTGATGTGTTATATAATCATAAAATAACATATATATTTACTTATAGTTCATTTTATAACTTTTATCAATATTCAAACCATTTACATGCCTCTCAACTCTTTTACACATTATCTTCCCTTTAGTACCTTGATTTAAAAAATCAAACTTGGATTACCTATGTAGTGGATTTCATTTATGTCTCCAAAGGTGTGACTACTTCACATGTTATCATTCAAGTCTTCATGTATACTAGTCTTCGATTTCTCATTCCCATCAATTCCTTCATGCGCATAATTAAATTTAACATAAAAAAACATATAACTCTCATTTATTATCCAAATTTGTGTAACTTGATTGTTCTTACTCCATATAATACAACTATTGTGATTAGTAGAAGTCTTCCAAAATATTGTGTTACATAGATATACATTCCTAGTTGACTTATTATTATGATTGATAGACTATATTTTTGGATGATACAAGATTGGAAACTCACCTAGGATACTCCTACATCACACTTATTCAAATTAATATCTACATTCTTTGGAGAAGATTTAATTAGATGAATCATTGGAAAATATATTATAGCTAACTTTAATACCTTAGCTTTAAAATGATTTGTGTTGTACCTAACACACCCCCTTTTCCCATAAGGAAATGGGGACCCACTTTTTTAGAATATGGTCTTGAATTTGAGCCCCCTCTTATCTATTTTATTCAAAAATATAGCAAAAGGCTAATTATTTACCTTCATACTTCAACAAAATGGCATTGGTATATTATGTTTCTATCGACTAATGCTTAAATTATTTTGGAGCTTATGAAATTTGTCTTTTTGGAATTATCCTATTGGTATTTGTTGGGATTTTTGTTGTGCATGAATAATTTTAGGATTTTAGGTTGTGGACTTATATTTATTGGAGAAATTGTTACAAGTATTTTATTTAAAACAATTCCTTCGATGGAAATAGTCTACGGGCTTTTTTTTTTCTACAGGCATTCTATCTGATGAAATAGACTTATACTTTAACCTTTTTTATGATTCCCCTTTGGACTTTATGAGTTAGATCCTTTGATAGTTTTTTCGTGGATGAATTCCCTACAAAGTGCACCTTTTAGATTGTTTCCAAATATAAAGTACCCTTCAACATTTTGAAATTACCCTTGGGAACTTTTGAAATGCCTTTCTACCCCTCTGCACCTACCCTTGAGGACTTTTATCCCTCACATTTACCTTTTTGAACCATTCCTTTAGACCTTTTGTCTGATACATTTCCCCTCAGTAAATTAACCTACCCTATAAACATTATTCAACATGCCCTTTGGCCTTTTTGCATTGACCTCTTTCCCTATGAGTCTATCCTTCAAGACTTTTGCCCTAGGCCAATTCCTTCAAACATTTTATCTGATGTAAAAGGCCTAAAATAATTCCCCCAAGGGTGCATGCCCTTTGACCATTCTAAACCAAACATTTTAACATTTTTAAAATGACCCTTTGACCCTTTTTGAAGTGATCACTTACCCTTCAAAACTTTTATCTAGAGCCCTTTTTCCCTTCACAAAAAACTTTTGGGAATTTTGTCCTGGGACTTTGTCTTTTGGCCAATTTTTTTAGACATTTTATCTAAGAGATTTATTCCTTTGACCCCTTTAGACATTTTATCTGAGAGACTTTTGCCTTCACACATTCCCTTTTGGACTTTTTTCATAGGCATTTTACCCTTTGAGCCTACCCTTCAAGACTTTTGTCCTATGCCCTCATGCCCTTTTATCCTTTGGATACAATCCCTTCAAACATTCTTGCAGACATTTTGTTTGAGAGAATTTGGTCTTATAAAAAAAATTTACAAACATTTTATCCAAAATAATTCCCATGATGGAATTCTTATGGACTTTGTGTCTCAAACATTTTGTTCAATAAAATAATTCCCCCACATAGAAATACCAAAACAATTCCCCCACAATAATTTCCCTTAGACAAATACCATACTACCAAGTGGCAACCTTGCTTAGAGAACATTTTCATTATGTCTTGAGCTTGATTTAATCTTTTATCCAAGGGTCCCATTCATATTTTTCTATGTTAGGTCATTGAGATAAAATGTAGGAGCTCTTTTATATATTCTTAGCCCAGGTAGAAATCATATTTTACTAATACTAAGTCTTTAGGCTATAATATTCATGAAAGGTCCTTTATATATATTTTAAAAAGTATTATGCTAACTCTTATTCTCATTTATACTTTCAGGAGCATGGAGTCTCAAAGAAATGACACATGTCAAACATATGAGATTAAATTTGACAATCACACAAACATCATTTGACAGTCATGAGGATGTCATTTGATGATCATGTGAACATCAAATTTAACCTCAATAATAACTAATTTATGAAATTAAAATTGATAGTTGCATAGATGTAATTGATGGTCATGAGGATGTCCTTTGATGGTTATGAAAATGTCAAATTTAACCTCATAAATTACCTATTTGGATTCAAATGTTAAGTGGACCTAGTAGATCGACAGTTCATATTGATCTATATAATTGATCAAATGGTGCAAGATCGATGAAATTTTTTCAAAGGTCCTAGATTAAATAAAGAGTTTCTAAGTGGAATACCCACATGATTGAAGTACACATCAAAAGGTCTAAGCTAAGATCTTATGGTATGCATCTGCTCAGGTCCATTTGATAAAGGTCATGAGATTGATTTGAAATCTCAAAGATCCATAAGAGTGACAAGTGTCACCATCACAAAATCCTAGTACACAGATCCAATGACCCATGAGAAGTAGTAAGCCTAGTACATAGAGCTTAGAATCCCTAAGTAGCTACCAAATAGCAAACATATGAAGCAAAGAAAATTAGGGAGTGATAAGTGCCAAGCACATAGGACTCAAAAAGCCAAAACCATTAAAATCCAATGAATCACATTAAACCAGTACATAAGGATTGATGGTGCAAGTCCTAGGTGGACTTTTAAAAAATCCTAAACTCAGTCAAGTATTGACATATGCCACATTTTGAAAGCTAATAGGGCATTATAGATATAATACATAGATCTTTGGATACTTGAGCTATATATATTAATAAACATTGGGTCTCATAGTTAAGCTAGAGTATGAACATGCATGTCTTAATATAAATAATTAATATAAAAGTGAAGATCTAGATTTTATAAAAGGCATGGGAAAGCATGCAATGTATAGTTTAGATTAGTCATAGATAACAGTAGTGCCACTTGTTTTAAAACATTGGTAAAGTGATTTTTGTCATTCATGCATATGTTAGAGTTACATTTCAAGGTGGCTAATATGAAACATAAATAGGTTGTTCTCACAACCTATAAAAGGAGGCATGTATAGTTTTGGTAAATAACACATATTCTAAAGTTTGTATACAGTTCAAGCTATAATTGTAAAAATTAATTACCACTATATTTATACACATGCACATGTTTCATATCTTTTGCAAAGGCTAATTTAAATAGATAACTATAAGTAGACTCTTATATGGTTTTATAACACAATTATAACTCATGTTATTATTAGCACATGCAATGACCTTTCATGAATTTGGAGGATGAGACAACCGCTTCCCCAAGTCTATATGAATAATTGTAATCCAACATGGATTTTGGTTAGAGAATTTTTGAATACAGGAGCAACATCAATTTTGATCATCAGTGAATGTGTTTGTGTATTTTCTTTCCAATTTCTATGTAACTAGTTGTTACTTTCTTTTGTTGTATGTTTTAATAATCTTTAGTGTATAAAAACTATGAATGGATTATAGATTATTTTGATTGATGTACTAATTTTTAGATGTGCCAAAACTATTGAAATATTGGTATATATATTAATTAAGCTAGTCAAGTTCAAATTGATTCATAATTTTGATTGTGCATGAGTGATTTTTTGCATGTAGTTTTCTATGTATGTGCAATAAATACCTCAGATAATTCACTAGCTTGAGCCATAATATCTTGATTAAGGGTATGAAATAGTTGACCTAAAAATATCAACCTTTGTCTAAGGATTTTGAATTTATTTAATCTTTATTTACTTAGACTTCTTAGTTATGTATGATTATGTGTATATAATTACGGGTAACAATAGGCATAGGTTCTAAGAGAACTTGTCCTTTTAGAAACCAATTACAAAAGTAGTTCCTAAAAACCATAGAAGATATTTTTTTCCTTACTTTTCCTTCCATTTTTGAGTTTGTTTTGAGATCTACCCACTCTATATTAGAAACCATTTTCCAATCCAACTCACACAAAGATTCACTACCCTTATTAAGAACCACACCTCCATCCAAATACCTTATCAACAACCTTCATGCCCTACTTGTTATTCCATTAATAGGTTATAGCATACCACATACTTGTAACTCATGCCTTGGAGTGGATTTTACCTTTATTAAGATCCTAAAATGTTAGAGGCTACCTTTTTAAGGCTATGATGTGCATAAAACCCACATCAACAAGGCTAAATTTGTGTTATAAGGAGGGATAACACCCTTGATTGTGTTGTTATGCTTTGCATAGAGTTGACCTAGAGTCACCTAGGAGAATGACCAAATCTAATTCCAAGACTAGTTTATAACTCTCACCCTTGACAAACCATAGGTGACCTATAACTATGTCAATAGCTCTAGTTCAAAATAATCCCCCTCTAGTAGGGATCCCTACCTATAAGTAACCCTTTACCTATTAATTAACTAATGGATCAACAACCACCCTAGTCAGTTGGATCTACTATCATCATCCCAAGAAATGTGCATGATTTTCCTTAGAATCCTAAAAAGTACTTTCCATCCTTTTCTCTTGTAGGAAAAAGGACAATAGAGGAACATATCAAATTATTTATAGTTGCTTTAAGACTAATGAATGCCATAGATGAGGTTGTTGCATGTATATTATTCTCTTTTACTTTGATGGATTCCACTTATTATTGATATTTAAATCTAACTAAAAATTTTATCACTTCTTGGGATGAGTGTCAATAAACTTTTATTTCATAGTTTGGATAGGTCACCAATCTTAGTTTTGTATACCATCACTTTAATAGCATAATGAGAGAACCTAATGAACCCATCCATGCTTTCAACATAATATGGTAGAAGATGTATAACTAGTTGACCCTAAGATATAAACCAAAGGTGGTATTAGTGTTAGAAATGTATAATAATGCCTTAGACTCTATCATGTTCTTAACAAGAAAATTTATGGATAACACATTTGAGTTAACATTTGAAGAAGCTATCATCATAGATAAGTAAATCAATCCTTAGATGCCTAGAGGCCCCAATGTCAATAATGGTTTTCTAGTACTAAATTTTATTCTGCATGTAAGGTAGAATGCCTTGGTATTCAATTATAACCAATTATATACACTAATTCCCATGATGTAGACAACACAAAAAAAAATTGGTTACTTGAAAAATCATGTGATGGGAAATGGTTATCACCAAAACTAGTAAGAACCTACATTTCCCACTGCCATTTTATAAGGTACTAATTCTATAAAGGCAAAACTAGATTCTATTCAAAAGACGGTTCAAAAGCTAAGTAATGATTTAATAAATATACAAAGGAAGATGGGTAACATAAAAGGCCCAATCAAAAATCATAACACTGGATTCTAAAGATAAAATAGATATTTCAATAGGACTAAACAACCTAACAAGATTCTAGATATCAACATAGTAGAGACAACTTTTCCCAATTGGTGAAAAATTCATAATACTTCTAAGCATGGTGAGCTCAATTACATTGAATTTTTCACAACATTTTAAATATTTCAAAGAGAGGTGGTTAGATAAGATTAGATGCATAATCTACCTGAGTATCATCCATATCCTAGCTCTTTTAACACTGCCATGTTCTTTAAAACTCATGAGTTCCCTTTTCTAGGTGAAGATGACAATGATCTGGAGGACAACATGGATAAAGTTCATGCTTTTTAGTAGTTCTAGATACATTTATATAATCTAATAAATAATTATCCACTTAAAACATTGACTCCTCTAGATACCATGATGATTCATCCTAATCCTTAAAAAAAAAATCCACCCCCTTTGAAGGGTAACAATCAATAGTAGAGCAAGGAAGAACCAAGTAAAGGAGGATACAACATTATCAAGGATATAAATAAGATCAAGGAGAATATAACTCTTCATGAGTTAACATACATTATTGAGCAAAAGGATTTTTTTAATAAGTCCATTACTAGAAATATGCCTATAGAAAAAGTAAAAACATCTATAGACAAATTGAAAGCATCTAACACCAACATCATTTACAAGATCAAGCCAAAAGTTCCACCCTTATTACTGACTATCCATGCATTTTTTAAGAAAAATTATAATGTTTTAGTTGATTCAAGAACATCTAAAAATATCATACCTACATCCCTATGTCAAAATCTTGGTTTGATGCTAAGCCCTTCAAAGAAGATAATTTCACAATTGGACAAGATAGTGGTCCTAGTAGTTGGAGAAGTGAAAAATGTACACATTTAAGTAACATCTAAGCCAAGAGTCCAAATGAACATTGATATTCTAGTGGTATACATACCCAAAGGCTATGGGTTATTGCTGAATAGGGATTTGTCTAAAACAATTAATGAATATCTCTCTATAGACTTTTCTCATACATGGATACCATGAAGAGGAATTGTAAATCAAATCAGAATTGACCAAGAGTTAAGAATGAAGTATCCATTATAGAGTACAATTTCAAAATAAAGAGGTAAAGTATGAGTCACCCGACCTTGGTATTTATACTTTTACTACTTAGAATCAAGTACAAAAGCCCAAACCTGAAGGTTCTAATCAGATAGGGACTCTACACATTGATATTCTAATCAGATATGGACTCTACACTTTGATGGATCTATATCCAAGTAAGGATTAGGCATGATAATTGAGATGATTTATCCATAAGGTAAATAATTCTTGGTCGCATATAAGTTGTGATTTCTATGTACTAATAACAAAGATGAGTATGAGTCTTTAGTTATAGGACTATAGTTTGCACTCAAGAATAATGTTAAGCAAATATCAGTACTTGGTGACTCAAAACTGGTGGTCAATCAAGTCAAAAATAAATACCAATGAAAGCTATCATATTTGAGAATATATAAGGATAGAGCATGGGACCTGATTGAAATATTTAAAGTTTTCAACATAGTATCACTTCCCAGAGAGAAAAATTACACCACTAATTCATTAGCTACTATTGGTAATAATCTAGAGCCACTACAAGAATCTAAGGTAAGAAAGTTCTTAATTGAATTGGTACCTTGCCCCTCTATTTTAGATAACATATAAAAATTTTAGGTCTTTGATGATGACCAATAGACTTTTAAGTTTATAACAAATTCATGGTAATTCAAATCCCAAATCATCAATGATCAGGACATTAATCACCTCTATCAAGAGGAATTGGATAAATAAGGCATTATTAAACTCAAAGAAAAATCAAATTCCAACTAGCTTGGTCTCTTTGGAGAGACCATTTGACATAGATACTTAGGCACAAAAACTAAGATGACCAAAAGTCAATGAATCAGATTTTAAAAGAGAAAATCTAGGAGATGAACATTGCCCACATTATGTGAATATCAAACTCAGTTGTACCCTAAAAGAGAGTTAGTGAATGAAGGATTTAACTTCTTGATATATGGATATCATTACTTGGACATATGAAGATCTAAAATTTTATGACCCTTAGGTCATCAATAACATAATTCCCTTGAAACTAGATCATAAACCATTCAGATAGAGGTAGAGACCAGTCAATCCTATTCTGGAGCCTCTTATTTAGAGAGAAGTTTTTAAGTATAAAAATCATCTTTCCAGTAAGACATTCTACTTGGGTGGCTAATTTGGTCCCAATAAAAATGAATAATGGTAATATCAAATTATGTGTCAATTTTAGGAACCTAAATAAGACTTCTAGAAAGGACAATTATCCTTTGCCTTCTCTAGATGAGGTAATATAAATAGTAAGTGGTTCTAAAATGATGTCCTTCATGGATGGATTTTTATGCTAAAATCACGTATTAGTGCAATTTGAGGATAAAATGAAGATGGTGTTCACCACGAAGTGGGTAAATTATGTATATAATAGATTTCATTCAACCTAATAAATGCAAGAATGACCTTTCAATATGTCATGGATCATGCTTTCAAAGGACCAATAAAAAGATGCATAATCATCTACATGGATGATCTTATGGTATTTTCAAACAATTAGAAGGACCACATAAGTCACCTATAATATATATTTTAAAGATGCAAAAGGTTCGATATTTTATTAAACCTAAAGAAGAACACATTCAAAGTGACTAAAGGTAACTTTTTGGGGCATGACATCACCAAGGATGGGATCACCATTGATCCAGATAGAATTCAAGAAATTTAAAAAATTTAGCCACCAAAAATAAAGACGGATCTTAAATTATTCTTTGGAAAGCTTAACTTCATAAGAAAGTTCATCTTAGGATTTGCAAATATCATCACACCCTTGAATGCCATGCTCAAGCAATATTCCAAAATAGAATGGGCATCTAAAGCCTAAGAGTCCTTCTAAGACATTAAAGATACAATATCATAGGCTCAAGTGTTGACCAATACATATTTTAATAAATATTTCTACCTATACTCATTTATCTTATGTCAAGATTTAGCCAAGAATGGGTTATAACATGATATGAATGTCAAGCTTTAGCCAAGAGAGAAGTACATGCAGTAATGCCTTTATAGCCATTTGTTGAAGGATGACCATTTGCCTAGTGGGGTTTGGACTTCATTGATGTCATCAACCCAAATTCCTCAATAGGCCATAATTTTATTCTTACTACTATAGATTATTATACTAGATGGACTAAATCCATAGCCACAAAGAATTGTAGAGAACAAGATGTGATTCACTTCTTGGAGGAACACATAATACCCAGATTTAGCATGCCCATTTCTTTGGTTTGTGACAATGGACTGACTTTTATATCAATAGAATTTACTAAATGGGCACACAACCAGATCATTATCAGGTCAACTTCTAACCATTATCCTTACAGAAATGGACTGGTAGAATCAATGAACAAAAATATGATTGATGCCATTAAGAATTCATCTAGATACAAGCCTAGGGATTGGAAAAATTTATTGAAGTATGCTCTCTAGGTAGATTAGAATAGACATAATTAAGCCCTTAAATCTTCAACCTACCTATTGGTATATGAATACAAGCCTATGTTCCCAATTATCTTGAAGTTACCCACTTATCAGTTTATGCAAGACTGCATAGAAATGAGTGATAAAGTAAAATACAAGTTACTAGACATAATAAAAATGGAAGATTCAAGGACTAAGGCCTTATAGACATTAAAAAAGCACTAGGATGTGGTTAAGAGGTGGTTTGATAAGATATTAAAAGCCAAAGCATTCATGATTTTAGATCTAGTGCTACTTTGAGATAAAGCATATGAAAAGAAATGACAACATAATAAGTTTACCCCTCTATGGATTAAAACATACCAGATTTTGGAGATCATGCTCAATAACATATTGCATCTAAAGGACCTCCAAGGCAATGATATTTCATATCCAGTCAATGGATAGTTCCTAAAGCACTAATTTAGGGATGTACCATCTATTGATGCTATTGAATAATGAGGGACAAATTAATGTAACTGTAGGATTATATTAGATTCATTCTTTCTTAAAATAGTTACCTACTTTTATAGATTATATTTCTTGATTTCATAGACTAGTTTCCTTCTTTCATAGATTAGATTTCTTGCTTTTAGTATTTTGCTTTCATATATTAGATTGCATGTTTTCTATATTAAATTTTAGTGTTTTCTTAGATTAGTTGTTCTTTTCTTTTTATGATGATCAAAATTGTGTTTTCTCTAACTATAGCCAAGTTAAAATCTAAACCAACTGAGCTTATGACTTGTGGAAAAGGGGAAAATTAAAATCTTGACACTTTGGGACTAGTTTACAGATTAAGTGTATTTCTACATTTTTGAGTCTTTAGGATGAAGGTATGTAATCATGGATTATTTTGAATGGTGTCATAATTGAATACTTTTAACAAGAATATGGAAGTCAATCTCAAATTAATTCATACAAATTTAGAAAATTTTCTTATTTTATTGGATCAAATGCACTTATCACATTAAATAATTATTAGAAGTGATAATTTTGAGTATAGGTGTAGCTGGTAGGGACATTTTAGTAATTATTTGTTTTATAATTATACCAGCTCATCGAGGTTCCAACTCTTCTCTTTTCCATTCAAGAAAAAAAGAAGAGTGAAAGAAAAACAAAATAATAAAGAACCAATGAATTTAAAAGAGCAAAATAAAATCTAAAGAAAATCAAAACACTCACATGATGAAATAAGGTCAATTTATCACACATCATGATCAAAAGAAAATTAAGGAATGAGAAGAGAAGGAACCCAAGGTATCTCTATCAGGTTTATGGATGCCTAAATGGTAGTAGAGTAATGCCTGAGCTTCCTTTATTTTTAATCTTTAATAGATGCTATAAAGAAACCTATAGCCCCATCAAAGCCTTTGAAAAACTCATCACAACAGGGGTTACACAAACTATATGTTTTGACACACAAATCCAATAAATTAAAAGGAAAGTATATTATGTGAATTAAATTAGGAGTCTATTTCATGTTTCTAATTTAAGTATTATCTATGGCACACTTCATGATTGATTTAGGATTGCAAACCAAAGTTATAGGTTATTGAATACATGAGAGTATTCTCCCTATAAGTTTCCATTTTTTTTACCTAACACACCCCCTTTTACCATAAGGAAAAGGGGATCCACTTTTTTAGAACATGGTCTCGAATTTGAACCCCCTATTTTATATGTTTATGCAAAATTCATGGAAAAGGCCAATTATTGGTCTTCATACTTTAGAAAAATGGCATTGGTATATTATGTTTTTATCAACTAATGCTTGAATTATTTCAAGGCTTATGAAATTTATTTTTGGACTTATTATTTTAGACTTATCCTATTGATATTTATTGGGATTTTTGTCATGCATGAATTCTTGTAAGATTTTTAGCTATGCACTTATAATTATGAAATAAATCATTGTGGACATTTTGTCTAAAATAATTTCTCTGATGGAAATGGTCTATGGGTTTTTTTTGCCACATGCATTCTGCTTAATGAAATAGGCATATGCTTCAGCCTTTTTTAGATTGCCCTTTGGACTTTAAGAAGTATATCCTTAAAGAATTTTATCATGGATGAATTCCATATGAAGTGGACCCTTCAGATTATTACCATATATAAATTACTCTTTGGCATTTTTAAATGACCCTTCGGCATTTTAAAAATAACCTTTAGCCCCTCCGCACCTACCCTTCAGGACTTTTGTCATATACCTTTACCTTTTTGAACCATTATTTTTGACATTTTATCCAAGTCATTTTCCCTGAGTAAATGAACCTACCCGTTAGACATTATGTAACATGCCCTTTGGCCTTTTTGAATTAAACTTTTGCCCTACGAGCTTATCTTTAGGACCTTTTCCATAGTATAATTCCTTTAGAATTTGTGTCTCAGACATTTTTTCCATTGAAAAAGACCTAAAATAATTCCCCCATGCGAACAAACCTTTCAAAATTTATAAACTAACCCTTTAGACATTTTTAAAATGACCCTTTGGCCCTTTTTGAAGTGACCACTTACCCTTCAAGACTTTTTTCCTAGGCCCTTTTGCCCTCCACACCAACTTTTTGGGACTTTCGTCCCAGGACTTTATCTTTTAGCTAATTCTTTCTGACATTTTATCAAAGAGATTTCTCCCTTTGACCCCTTCCTTTAGACATTTTGTCCAAGAGACTTTTCCATTTACACATGAACTTCAAGAATTTTATCCTTGGAATTTTTCCTTATGAGCCTGCCCTTCGAGAATTTTATCCCAGGCCCTCATGCCCTTCAATGCTTTTGAGACCATCCCTTCAAAAATTCCTTCAAACATTTTATCTGAGATAATTTGGCCTTTAAGAGAATTGTTTTAGATATTTTTTCTTAAACAATTACCGTAATGGACTTCTTGTAGACTTTGTGTCTCAAATATTTTGTCTGATGAAACAATTTTCCCACACAAAAATCTTGAAACAATTCCCCTGCAACAATTACCCTAAGACCAATACCATACTACCAAGTGGTACCCTTGCTTACATAACATTTTCACTATGCCTTGAGCTTGATTTAAGATTTTATCCAATGGTCCCAATCATATTTTACTATGCTAGGTAATCAAGATTAAATGTAGGAGATTTTTTATATATTATTATCCCATGTCTAAATCGTATTTTACTAATACTAAGACCTTAAGTTAGAATATTAATGTAGAGTCCATTTTACATATTTTCAAAAGTATTATGCTAATTATTTTTATCATCTATACTTGTAGGAGTAGGGAGTCTTGAGGAAATGACATGTGTCAAAATTACAAGATTAAATTTGAAAATCATGTGAATGTCATTTAATAGTCATAAAGATGTCATTTAATGGTCGCACAAATGCCAAATTTAACCTCAATAATGGCTAGTTTATAGAATTAAATTTGGTAGTTATATGGACATCATTGATGGTCATGAGGATGTAATTTGATTATCATGTGAACATAAAATTTAACCTCATAAATTACCCATTTGGATCCAAATGTTAAGTGGACCCAACAGATCAATGGTTTGCATTAATATGTATAGTTGATCTAATGGTACGAGATCAATAGATAGTTTTCAAAGGTCCCAAATTAAAAAGAGAATTTATAAGTGGCATACCCACATGATTTAAGTACAAGTCAAAAGGTCTAAGACAATATCCTATTGTGCACATCTGCCTAGGCCCATTTGATCAAATGACGAGAGAGTGAGTTGAAATGTCAAAGCACTATGAGAGTGACAAGTGTCACCATCATGGGAGCCTATTAAATAGATCCAACAACCCATGGGAAGAATTCAGGAGCCCATTAAGTATATCATAGAAGCCTTGAACAACTACCGAGTGGCACACATATGAATTAGAGCAAAATAGGGAATGATAATTGTCAATCACATAGGAGTCAATGAGCTAAAAGCAATAAAATCCAATAAATCATGTCAAACCAATACATAAAGATCAATGGTATGAGTCCTAGTGGACTTTTCAAAAATATTGGACTCAATCAAGTGTTGACATGTGTCATATTTTAAATTCTATCAAGGCATTAGAGATAAAATACGTAGATATTTGGACATTTGAGCTATATATATCAATAGACATTGGCTATCATAGTTAAGCTAGAGTATGAACACACATGTATTAATCTAAATGTTAAATATAAAAGTGAAGATCCAGATTATATAAAGGCATGAGTGACCATATAATACATAGTTCATATTAGTCATGGTTAACAATCATTATATTGGTTCTAAAACATTAGTAAAGTAATTTAAATCCTTCATGCATATGTCAGAGTTACATTTGAAGGTGATTAATATAAAATATCAATAGTTTGTTCTCACAACCTATAAAAGGAGGCATGTACAATTTTGGTAAATAACACATATTTTGAATTTTTCATATAGTTCAAGCTATAATTGTAAAAAATAATTATCACTATCTTTATATACATGCACATGCTACATAGATTTGGAAAAGTATAATTTAAACAAATAACTATAAGTAGACTCTTATATAGTTTTAGACCATAGTTAGAACTTATGTTCTAACTATCACATGTAATGACCTTGTATAAACTTGGAGGATGAGGTGACCCCTTCCCTAAGTCTATATAAATAATTATAATCCAACTTGGATTTTGGTCACAAATTTTTAGAATATAGGAACAACATCAATTTTGATCATCAGTGAATGTGTTTACTATATTATCTTTCCAATTTATTTATAATTAGTTGTTACTTTTTTTGGTTGTATGTTTTAATGATCTTTATTATGCAAAAGTTATGAATGGATTCTTGATTATTTTTATTGATGTACTAATTTTTAGATCTGATACAACTATTGAAATATTGGTAAATATATTGGTTAAGATAGTCAAGTTCAAATTGATTCATAATTATGATTGTGAATGAGTGATTTCTTGGATGTAGTTTTCTATATGTGTGCAATAGTTGACTCAGATAATTCACTATCTCAAGCCATAATATTTTGATTAAGGGTGTGTAACAACTACCCTAAAAGGAAAAACCTTTGTGTGAGGCTGGTGAATTTCTTACATATTTATTTTCTTAGATGTTTTAGCTATGTCTAACTATGTGTGTGAAATTTTTGCTAGCAACAAGCATAGGTTCTCAGAGCACTTGTCCTTATAGAAACTAGCCTAAGAAGTAGTTCTTGAAAGACATAAAAGCTTTCTTGTCTACTTTAACTTTCCCTCCCTTTTTGAGTTTGTTTTGATATCTACCCATTCTATATTAGAAACGAGTCACCCATCCAACTCACATAGAGATTCACTACCCTTATTAGGAACCACACCTCTATCCAAAAACCTTGCCAACAAATTGCATGTCCTATACACTATTCCATCAATAGGTTGTAATAGACTGCATACTTGTAACTCATGCTCTAGAGTGGAGTTTATCTCCATTGATATCCTAAAATTTTAGAGGCTACCTAGTTAAAGTTATGATGTGCATAAAACCCATACCAAAAATTTACATGAGGGATCATACAATAGGCATGGAGAATGATGGTTCATGTGGAACATCCAAAAAATCATAACACATATGGATATCCATTAAAATATGATTACGAACACTATTCATATCACTTAACCTAGAAATTCACCTTATACCAAACCAAAATATGGATATAAACATGAGAATCAAGTCTAATCATAGTATGAAGGCTAGCATAGATTACTAACATTTTAAAAGTGGGAACCCTAGAAGTAAAGAAACATACATGAAAGGAAAAATAATAAATTAGATCTGAATATCATACTTATATACAAAAAAATTAAAAACCCTAAAAGGAACGAAAATCCTAGGTAACCCAATCATTGAGATGCTCATTAAATATACAAGTTCACCAATATGTTTTATCTTATCTTTCATCAATGAAGATAAACAAGTATAAAACTTTAAGACTATTCAAACAATATAAAGTATGAAATTAATACACAAATCTAAAGGTAAAATGTAGAATATTATTTGAAAATATGTAATTGATATAAATATAAATTAAATAAGGGATTAAGATACTTAGCATGTTTGATATTTTGGTTAGGTTTTAAACTTAAAGAATGTGAGAAAACACTAAAATTAGACTTAAAATACTTAGATAAAAAATGGGTCTCCAAAACCACTAAGATGAAGTTGTCATCCTATGGATGCATGAATCAAATGATAACATTTATCTTTTTATATATTTGTCTATGTGTAAATTTCTTCTCTTTCTAGTTTAGGCTATTTCACCTACTTGTAATCCATATATGTGTGTGATATTAGGGATCATTCTATCCATGGTGTTTAGAAAACCTATCTCCTTATATTTTAATCCTTGGTACACTTTCAACACTAGGTTTAGGAATGTAAAAAGGGAAGTTGGGTTGAGTTAACATCAACCAATATTAAATGAATGGTTGAGCATTGAATCCATACCTAATATTCTAAAGAAGGAATTTAAATCACATGCAGTTATTCTCAATAATTGTATGTGTTTAATGGTGATTATTTTATGAATGTAACATGTAATATATATTTTTATACTTGGAAAATAGAAAACTTGTCTTAGATTAAATGCTTTATAATTTTATAGGGCCTTTTCATTGTGGATGATGGTTCAATTTGGACATTTAGGGTAGTCCCTGATCTAAGAGCATCCCCACTTTTGACACAATCATATGGTATCAAATATTCCCAAAACTATCTTCAAATCTAATATATCATTGAGATATTTCCAATATAATTTTAATGGAGATAAATTAACAT
Source organism: Torreya grandis (assembly GCA_037957365.1). Taxonomy (NCBI): domain Eukaryota; kingdom Viridiplantae; phylum Streptophyta; class Pinopsida; order Cupressales; family Taxaceae; genus Torreya; species Torreya grandis. The sequence continues at coordinate 2,530,039 of JARHVA010002113.1, forward strand.
TATATGCATAAGTTATGGCCTATTGAAGGTGGAGATAAAGAGGGAAAAAATAACACAATGCTAACATCATCAACTAATTGGACCTATATGGCCTAACATGTAGAACAATCATATCATTTAACATGGATTTCATAAATATCCACCAAGTTATATGAGTTCCAAGGTAAGTTACACATAATAAATGGTCTCATGACCAAGTTATAAGGGATGAAGTTTTTCTCTTAAACAAACTTTGATTGTTATCCCCACCAAAATGGGATAAAACATTATCCAAAGCACTAAAATTGCCTCCTCATGATCTAAGAATGTGAGTTGGATTGGGGATCAATACCCTCACCCAACTTGGCCTATTTTTAAGTCCCAACAACAAGTTATTCTATATTTTGAAAACTAAATGAAAGACTTTATATTTATCCCTTAATTTTGGGTTTTCTTGTTAAAAATAAAGGATATGAGGCAATTTATAGGGGATTTGAATCCTTAACCCTATACAAAAGGGATAAGGATTTAAACCATAAATAAAGGGCTTTGGAAACACTATAAAAGGGTAAATATTGTAATTAAATACACAAAATAAAGTTTGTAAGCTTTAATCCCTTGTAAAGGAGAAAAAGAGGAGAAAATAATGTTTCTAAGTTTGATATTATATGAGTAGTAAATTGAAGGCCAAGATACCATTGCACAAACCTCCTAGAGACATTATAAGGAAATTTTATCCTATTAATAGGAGATAAATAAATTTTGTATGTATATCTTTCTATATTATCAATTATAGGCCAATATCCATTGCATAGACCTTTGAGTGACATTAAAACAAACTTGTGTAACCCATCATTTGGGAGAGACAAATGAGAGATAGTATGAATAGAGCCAGAGCCAAACTTCTTAGAGGACATAAAATACTTGTTTAAAAATCAATATCCCCTTATTGGGAAAATTTTATGTATTAAAAGACATTTTAACATCATTTTAATCTGTTAGTCTAGCCTTTGAGTGGACCTAATGACATAGCCCAATTTTGGGTGAACTTCATTATCAACTCAATTTGTGGATTATCTATGTTATTTAGTACTTGATTTTAATTTTAGTTTTTAAATACTAAATTTTAATAATTTAAACCAATTTTCATGTAAAAAGATAGAAAATTGAAAAAAATCATTAAAGTATCTGGAAACTAGGTTTTTAGTGAGTGTATGCATAAACTATCATTTTTGGATCATCACATTTAAATGAAAAATGTTAGATAGGGTTGATTTAAAATGATATAAGATCTAAATAGGTCTATACCTATATTTTATTTATATAGGAATTTTTGCATACTTTCTACCACCATTGATTATCAAAATGATGGGGAAACCCATAAAGATGACTTAAATTTTAAAGTTTATTTATTCTGGCACAAGGATAGGTCTATCAGATTTGGACACCTATAAAATTTCTTAGTCATTTGAGTCTGTTTAACTTGTTTGAAATAAAATATTATTAATTTTATGATCTAGAGATAGTATGATTATGATATTAAATAGGTTAGACAGACACTAAGGAATTCCTAAAGATGATTGATAACAAATCAAGTTATTTTTACCATAGAAAGCATGTGGATATAAAACAAAGGTATGTAAGAGCTATATGTGTACACATAAATCACGCAAGTTGAAATCAGGTCAATAATTAAATTTATAAGAGTATAGTATTATATTTTAGTGTCTACAAATCTACTTTATTTTGTTCTCTATCATTCCCAAGGCATTAACCTTGCACACCACCAAACATGTCTCTTAAGAGAAATATCTAGTTATTAAGGAGAAAAATAAGGCTAATTTTATGAATCCATTGAATGTAAAATGAAAAATATAGATATTTTACCTTAGTTTAAATGGTTTCATACATGATTAATTTAGACATCCCCAATATTTCACAAATCCACTCAAATAGACATGATATTGGTGGTAAACTTTCTCTTAAAACTAAAATTTGAAAAATTAAGGCAAAAGTTGCTCACTATACCAAGAAACTATTTAGTCATGTGACAAATATAGGGTTTGAATTCATGGTCACATCTAAAATGGTATATAAATTTAAGATGCACCTTGTCTTAGTCTTCATTAGTCCATAGAATGTAATCTTGCATGCCATTGAATGCATCTCTTAAGAGAGACAATTAGTTATTAAGGGGAAATGAGGTACATTTGATTCATCATTTTTCAACCTTACTTTTTATAAGTTCACTACTTGCATACCTATTATACATCAAAGCTAATAGAGTTTCAAATTAATGAAATTCAAATATGTTATTCCAAGTAAATCTAATTGTGGAATTTTATATACACTAAATCTAGGAGAGTTTAAAACTTAATAAAATTAATTAATGATAACATCTACACAACAATTACAAATGATTAAAATGTATCAATATATATATCCCATAAAATACATAAAATCATAAAAATGTGATCATAATTAAATTTAGGTTCAATTCCATATAATCATATAATTCAACACATGAATAAATTTACATATAAGCATATCAAAAAATGTCATAAGACACATCCTAATCATAAAAAATCCTCCCCCTCTTCACCTTTATTATATATGAAGATCCCTTAGATAAAATTTTATTCAATATTTGTCCACACATAGACATATTAGGCTTAAGGTTTGCCTATACCTTAATTTTTGCATATAAATAAGTCATGGTAATGAAAATAAGTTTAGAAGACTTAAAATGATGAACAACAATTTAAACATGAACTTACCACATATATTTGGTCAGAGTCAATTTTTCTCTCATACTCAATGAGATCAATCAATTTTTTTGTCTTGTATATATGAGTGTTCAATGGAGAGCCAAATGGAGTTGATGAATAGATTTGGATAATGCAATGGGTTGGGCCTTGTGCATATATGTACACACACACACCACACACACACACATATAAAAACATTAAAATTTGATGAAAAATATCAATAATAATTTATTAAATGTGTGTAAACCTTTAATCAACCAAATAAATAATTAAAATATAATAACTAAATATGTCTCAATAACACATCACTCATAACCATATCATCAAGCCCAAATGATATAACACCATAATCAAATACATTAACTCATGATATTCCTCTGAAGGTCTAGTGTATAGATCCCTACAATAATTTAATAATGTCTTTAAGCATAATGTCAAGATTAATCATTCTCATGTACACCATAAACAACACCATTATCTTCATATGCTAAATAAAGGTTTTGATAATTTCCCTAATTAAATTTAATGTGTTAATCTCCATAGTCTCCTTAATTACAAAGAGGATTGTCACAAGCTAAACTAAATTTTGAATAGAGATTATCAGAGGCTGATTAGACACATAATGTGCACCCTATCTATCATGTGAAAAGCATTTTAGTTGACCTTTAAAATTTAAGTGATCAAAAAAATTAGTTATATCATTATGGATAGACTCATAGTAGAGTTTCCTAAAAGAAATGTAAAAATACTTTGTGTTTGTTATAAGGTGTTTGATCAAATACTATCCACCATCAAAATTCTCAAAATTTATTTTTTATCTCATCATGGTGGGACTAGTAAATTGCGAATTATTTGCATGATAATGCAAGTGTCTCATTAGATTTTGAATCAGTGACTAATTCACATATTTGATATTATTCTATTTTATTATGTCACACATCAGCATACAATAGTTTATTTTCATAATAAACCTTAATGTCTCCCTATATAATTCTCATCTATCAATTTGAATTGTCAATAACTCAACTTCGGCTATCAATGAATCTAATGTATTCACTAATGAAACATGATAGGGGTTGGTAGAATGTGAGTCCTTAAAATTCCTATTTAGTTAATATGTATTTAATTTTACACTATATGTGAGACCAAATCTTGTTAAATATGTTGGGGGGGCATATTTTGGAATTGTAGGAGGGTTAGGATGGATTGGTGGGTTTTTATTTGCTACTAAACTTGACACATGTTATTTTACTAATATATAAGGTGGAAAGGTTTGAGGGGCTATAAAGACCAAATAATGGAGGGTTTAAAAAAATGAAAATATAAAATAATTAATGAAATTTTATTCAAATTATAAGAAGTTAAATGTCCTTACATATTATCCTGTGTGGCATTGCCAGTTGTTTTAATCATGAACAATATCAGGAAAATTCACATCAACAAGTACAATTTGGAGAAATATGATGGTAATGGATTAGAGTATTTTTTTGGCATGACCTTAAAAAAGAAGATTTAATATTTTTTATTTTATATACAAAACAACACATACATGTGATAACACATACTCGCTTTAGGTTTGGTAATTACCAAGGCTATAGTTTAATAACTCTTATCCATTATTTTAAACCTCATACTCATTTTAATGTCAATTGATTTTTGGAAGTAAAATTTCATGCACTTACCCACATGAATGGGCATCTCATTTAATTTGTCACATATTTAAATTAGGAAACCAATAGGATCAAAATAATTATAAAACCATTATGGTTGGTCACACCCTAACTAAGCTATTTTATACATTGTTAGATAGTTTAAAATTTCATATTTATAGAGTCTAAGAAACTTTAGGTAAAATGGAATGTAATATTTAGATATAATAACTAAATAGTAGATAATATATTGATGATTAAAACTATAATAAAAGAATAAATAATACACAAGTGTAAGGTCTATTTTTTTTTTTGTTTATTTCTAAAAGACATTTGACACTATTCTTAGTTTTCTTTAATCTAATGACTTCATGATATATAGATTTTAAAACATTTGGTTATAATTGTGATGAAATTTTATGAGAATGTGGTTTGTCATGTCAACACTCATACTTGTTTTATAGTATATATTAGGTGCACCATTGGTATTAAACATTATTATCCATTTTATTATACTTTATTTGGTCTCTACATTGATGAATAAGAATATCTCATTGAAATTTTAGGGCAAGCATGGGATGTTTCTATTATATATGATATAATAATCACTATTTTATTATTTTATTATGAAATTATTCACATGTCATATATTAATACATATTAGAAAATTTATATTAACATTATACACTCATTTTGTGATAATTATGGTTTACAAGTGAGCTCAAGTAAAAAAAAGGTCATGGTTTTCAAAAAAACTAAGCAAAAGCAAACTAGTCTCATTTACAAATGAGGTTTGGTTGGATTGGTTTTATCCTATAATTACCTTGGTTTGCCTTTCACATGACCTCGTTTAAATATTCTTCCTATTATAAAAAAATAAATAATGAAAGGGGTATGCTACAATCACTACATTTGAGTGACATGTTACCATCATTAGTTTTAGGCTACCAAAGTAATATTGTGTATCTTCCCCACTTTAGCTTCACTAAAATTATTCTATGGTTATGATATCCATGGACTTGGAATTCTTAGTAACATTTTGGAATGGGTTGATATTTTTATTATTTTTATTGCATTGAAAAATTGGTGGGAAAAACAACTAGTTCCACATGTAATCATTTCATTAAATTTTCCATCTATCCCCTTCATATTTAAAATGTTTTATATGTATTGATGTTAATTAATATATTAAGGTGTATGTAATATTAAAACAAATGAGCATAATAGATTTCCATTGAAGGCTATTCAATCATCTATGAAGTTATTGTTATCACTCCAGGTTACATCCTAACTAAAAGGAGTGTTCAAGTCCTCCCCTTAAACCTAGACTAACATGGGAATGGTCTAAGGTCATGGGTTTCCTATATCTAGACAAAACCTTTAGGATTTTTAATGAGGCTAGCTCCTCTGATGCATCATTTTGGACCTTTGCTTCTAAAACCTAAAATTGGTTTGCGTGAAAAGGGAAGAGTTGAAAAATTAAAACCTATTCTAAATTATGGTGATGCACTATGAAGATTGTCCATCCTCTCATACTTGAGCCTCTAAAACACTAGTGAGACAAAATAATAATAATGAGATATATGAATCAAAATGCCTATCTATGCGTCAACATTTCATGAAGAGGTTCATCAAGTAATCAAAACCTAAGGGAGATGATGGAGAGTCCTAGTTAAAAAAACTAATCCAGTCAACATGTCTACTATTGGATTTAGTCAAATGGCATCGACCACTAAACATAACCTACATAACCAAACAACCTACCAGCTAGGTGAGATTAGGACTTGCAAAGGGAGAAGGATCTATCACTTATAAAAATCATATTTGACATGATAAAACTAGACTAATATCATAAAATTTGAAAAAAAACATCTTATTTATCTCAAGAGGTTATAAGGCTCAATCTTGGTAGAGTCTAGTCATGCCCAAGAGAGGGATCAATTTTAAAGCTCAAAATCCTATATATATATATATATATATATATATATATATATATATATAAAACACAAAGAGATGAGAAAAAATGGAGAACATCATGGGAGAGTGGAGAAGGGGTCATAATAGCTAAGATTTCTACATCTTCTTTGAACTCTTGATTGCATCAATGCCATTAGGACTATAAGGATAGAGTCCTCATATCCATGGGATAAAATTAAGTTTGCTTTGTGTGGCTATTTCTCAAGAGTATATCTCAGGATGCTCCTCTATTAATTATATATATCTACCTTTTTATTTTAAATGTGAACTTGGGCCAAATATATATTGAAAACCAATCTAAATTATTGGTTTTCCTATAATTGATACATCCACCTAGACATATATGTATCATATGAATAGCTAGTAATCCACCTTAATCTATTTTAGGTCAAAAAGTACCTATTATATCCCTATATATTATCAATCTCACCATATGATACTAAAATATCCACTCTTAGACCCAATTAAAATGTGCTCAAGCTTGGTTTTACCATGCTTGCTTTCCTTAGTCAAAAATCAACTCTTTGACCTTTGTTTACATCATTTTGGGTTCTCCTTTACTTTAATTGGTTGTAAAAAAATGACTTATATCTTTGACTCTCACCATCAGATCTACCCAAGGTAAATAAATGTAACTCATCTTTATTTCATCTAGACTCGCATGCTTATGCCACTTGTCTATCATGGCTTTGATCTTGAGATTCATTGACTCTTTGACCTACTTGCATGCTATTGATCTTGAATCCATGATTGAATGCACACCATTGATTTGACTTGGGCCTATTATCCTATCTTTACCCACTCATCATTAGACTTGATATGGGCATCTAAGATTTGGACACTTGTCAAGATTGAGCTCAGTTAGGGACCCTTTTGATGATTTTTGAATGACAATGGATATTTCATGAATCTTAACTTTGATGTTTATGTGAACTTCCAAGTATTTTTTAAATCCAAATGGATAATTTTTGAGGTCTAAAATTTACATTCATACGCCTATCTAGATTACAAGTTCTATGGGTTATTTGTTTCAGACCTTTTTTTGGACAATTTTTGTAGGCTTTTTATGGAATACTTTCTCCAAAATAAATTACTTGATTTATCTTTGCCTTTGAGTAATTTTCTTAGGATCTTCATCTCAAAAAAAAATTCTAAAATAATCCATGTCTTAGTCCTTTTCCCTCTAAAAGTTCCCTTTGGAACTTTGACTTGGTCCACCTCACTACAAAAAGATTCTTCAGAGAAAATGTGTAGGACACTTTACCAAGAAAATGACCATTCAGACTTTTGAAAAGTGCCTTTTTTTAAAAAAAGTACCCTTCAGAAACATTGAAGTATACCATTTCCTTGAGAGACATATCCTTCAAAATTTTCACACTAGACCATTTACCTAAGAAAAGAACCCTTCAAATAAATTGTTTGGGACACTTTGCCTAAAAAGGTGCCCGTAAAGATTTCTATTTTGGACAAAAAGGCTGATGGAAATTTTGCCTTTGGGAAAATTATCCCAGATAATTTTCCTAAAGATATTGTGTCCTTAAACTGGTCCTTCAAAAAAATTTAATTGGCATCCTTTAGATTTTAGAAGTGGACCATTTTTTGAAATAAAGTACCCATTCGAGAAAAATGTAAAGGATCTCTTCAAAGAAATGACCCCTTGGGGAAATTGTTTTAGACAAAATGTCTAAAAAAATTCTTGATACTTGAACAAAAGTCTAAAATAAAAATCCCAAATGGATTCCTCCATAATAATTCCTATACTTAGTCAAATGAAGTGGAACAAAGCTTCCCAAAAGAAATAAGCCTTTTACTTTTTCCATGATTTTTGTGTGAAACACTTCTATCAAAGGAAATCTGAATGTTAACACTTGGCCCAAAAGTTGAAGATGTGTAAACTTTGGATTCTTCTGGAACTACCCCTATAATTGTTTGTCACAACAAAAAACTTGCTTAGATCCCTCCACTTGCAATGTTGAGCCTGATCATAGCCACCTAATCCATTCATCAATTAGGATCATGCTCATCTATTCAAACTAGGCAAAAGCTTGGTATGTGGGCTAAAGTGGCCAATAATTGTGGTGACTCATAGGGGTTGCATGCCTACCTATGCTTAGGGAACCCAACTCATATTTATAATATAATTCTAACCTATTGAAATAAAAAAAAGAGTAAAGGAGCAAAAAAAATTTAAAGGGAACCTAAACTACCAACACAAGGGCCACTAACCTAAAAAAAAACAAAAAAGGGGGGAGCAGACCACTGTTTGTGCTAATCACTTATTGAAACAAAATAAACCTTGAATAAATAACTCAAGGTAATAATTTTTCCTCTAGGGTAAAAATGGAATTTATTTAATTTAGCATGGATCTTTGAAACATGATTACTGCTCCTTGAAAACATCTTATTATAGATGGGAACAAATAAATACTCATGTATTCTTTATGATGTAACTGGGCCTCCTATCTCCATTTTCAAGTGTAGGTATTAAAGATATGTATTCAAGACCCAATCATCTTCTTCCCAAACTCTTTTTTATTGCATCAACAATGCTCTCTCTATCTCATTAGTCAAGGGTTGAAACTAACTCTATTCTTTAGACTTTAAGTGGCCAAATATCATACCATCCTTGATGATCTTTTTTTATTCAAGACTTGACTGATGGAGTGGTGAGGCATCTTGGTTTAGTCAAAAATATTCTAAGTCTTCCCAAAATGACATCTCATCTTGGTTAATGTACAAATAACCAGGCTCTTTTTTATGTTTTTCATCTACATGTAGGACATTAGGCTAATTACCCACCTCTTTCTCTTGGGAAAGGTCATCATAAGGCTCTTGTTTAACTAAGGTTTGGTCATCCTCTTCTTAAATGGAAGGTGAAAACTCATCAGTCCACTCAAGTAGAAGATCTTATTTAATTATCATCTCTTGTGTTGTATTTATTTTCTCATTTGAAACACTAGCCTATTATTCAACTTCATCATTTAAATCTACCTTGCTAAGTTACTCAATATCGCCCTAGAATTCCAAACACAAGTCATACCACTAGTATTCAAATGAATTATTGAATTCAATATTAATATCATCATCATAAATACTACCATCTAATTGATCTCCTAGGAAAATATTAGCTTATGTTTCATTTACCTCAGCTATAATGTTAAGACATTGTAATTGCATTTTATCACTCAATTCCTACTCATGCTTACCTTCCAATCCATTAGGGTACATAGGGGTTATAATTTGGATTTATTCTTCATATACACTAGAAGTGTCCTCTCTAAGGTGCTCTTGACACTCAACTACAACTGTATCACTGTCAATATCTTGAGTGATCGACCTTCCATCCACCAACTTGGATATTTTGTCCATTATACTAGAATGATCCAATTTTAACATTGGTGTACTTGACTTGTTTTAAAGAGGGGAGAGGGTGGGTGGGTAGTATATATCATTAGGATGTTTGATGCTTGCAAGAGTATCCTTCCAACTAGGGATCTTGAATGCTCTTTTGGGATTCTCTTGGGATTGAGGAGGGATGTGAAAAGGGGCAATAGGCACTTGAGTAATAGTATATGAAGGACTAATAATATATTCCACACCTTCCTTTCCTTCCTTATCCTCCTTTTCAAGGGTGGGCATAATAAAATTAGGATCCTTGGTCCATGAATGATTCCATGTGGGTATCATCTTAGGCTCTTTGGTAGGTATAGGATCTTGAGCACAAGTGGATTACTTTGGAGAGGGAAGGTGAAGGAAATCTACTTTTTTTGAGGTTGGGGGAAGAATCTCAACATAGAACTTAGAGAGTGGATTAGAAATGATTTTCACCTCCACACCATGTTCAAGCTTGCACACTATATGAGAGAATTCTTTGAAAATTTACCCCTAAAAGTTAGTGATGGAATCACTACCTTAAACAAAGGCATGATGAGGCAAAAAATCTATTACCATAAGGTGTTGTACAACTAAAATTTTGGGGTTGGCATGAAAAGTAGGTTAGAGGCTTCTAATAACACCAAATACTTTCATGAGAGACCCATTCCATTATAAAATAATGTTAGGTATAGGTTCATACCTTATATTCAAAGTATTTACTACTAATTTATGGATAATAGAGATACTTGCCTTTTCATTAAGTGAATAATTATGGTCCAAGTAATATCCTATGACTAAGGAGTCAAGAAAGGGAGATGGGGTAACTAATTTAGCTAATTGCAGCTAGTTTTCAAGATTATTTTGGTGAGAGCTAAGAGTTTGGAATTCTTCCATTTTTTTTTGTCTAAGGATATCCTACAACCCATCTCTTTCTTTTCTTAGTCTCTCAATATCTGAATACAAGTAGTCACTATTTGGTTTAGGTGTATTTCAAGGGGTATAAAGTTGATAATAAGACTGATAATGAGAATGAGGGGGTAAACATGGAGATGGAGGGGTCTAAAAATATGGTTGATGCTTTTGAAAATATGGAAGATGTGGATTATATGGGTCATTTGGGCCATGGTAAGGTGGATATGGGGGTGGATAGTATAAATATTCCTCATAGGGAATCATGGCTACTTATGTAATATGTTAATTGAATTTAAAATCATGAAAAAACTTTTTTACCTCTACAACCATAAAACCATTTGTACCTTTGAACTTGAGGTTGATTACAAACCTCCCAAATATGTTTGACTCTAACCAAGATGTTTGAAAATGATGTTGTTGATGTCTTCAACTTCCAAATGACCTCTAATGCCTTTATATTATGCTTCAAAGCACTTGAAAGTGATCCCACTAGGTGTACTATAACTATTATCACTCCGGGTTGAACCCTAGCTAAAAGGAAGAGTGTTCAAGTCCTCCCCTGAAAGTTGGACTAACATGGGAATGGTCTAAAGATATGGGTTGCCTATATCTAGACTAGACCTCTAGGACTTTTAATGAGGCTAACTCCTTTGATGCATCATTTTGGACCTTTGATTCTAAAACCTAGAGCTAGTTGGGGTGAAAAAGGAGGAGTTACAAAAGTAAAACCTATTCTAACTTGTGGTGATGCACCATGAAGATTGTCCATCCACTCATAATTGGAACTCTAAAATAATAGTGAGACATAAATAAATAACATGATCTATTACTCCAAATGCTTATCTATGCATCAATATTTCATGAAGAGGTTCATCAAGTGAGTGAAACCTAAGGGAAATGATGGAGAGGCCTACTTTAAGGCACTAATCTACTCAACATGTCCACTATTGGCTTTAGTAAAATGACATTAAACACTAAACATAACCTACATAACTAGATAATCTACCAGCTAGGTGGGATCAAGACTTGGCAAGGGAGAAGGCTCTACCACTTATAAAAATCAAAACTGACATGAACACACTAGTCTAATGTCATAAAATCTAAAAATAATCATCTTATTTATCTCAAGAGGCTACAAGGATCAATCTTGGTAGAGTCTAGTCATGAGCAAGAGAGAGATTTATTTTAAATCTTAAAAGGCTATATATATAGCACAAATGGATGAGAAAAAATAGATAACCTTATGGGAGAGTGGATAATGGGTCATAATGACCAAGATTTCTTCAACCTCTTCAAGCTCTTGATTGCATTAATGTCACTAAGACTGCAAATATAGAGTCCTCATATCCATGGGCCATGATTAAGTCTATATTGGGAGGCTATTTGTTAAGAGTATGGCTTAGGATTATCCTTCATTAATTACATATATCTACCTCTACTTTTAAATTTGAAACTAGGCCTACTATAGATTGAAAACCAATCTAAATTATTGGTTTTCTTATAGTTGATACATCCACTTAGACATATCTATAACATATGAACATCTAGTAGTCTACCATAATCTATATTAGGTATAAAAAGACCTATTATATCCCTATAGATTCTTAATGGCACCATATAATCCCAAAATATCTACTCTTGGTTCCAATTAAAACATGTTTGATCTTGGCTCTACCATACTTGCCTACCTTAGTCAAAAATTGACTCTTTGACCTCTTTCTACATCATTTTGGGTTCGCTTCTAGTTTGATTGGTCAATAAAAACCAATTCAGATAATTGACTCTCATCTTCAGATCTTCTTGAGGTGAATGAACATGACTCATTGATATTTAATCCAAACTCATGTACTTGTGTCACTTATCCATCATGCCTTTGTTCTTGAGATTTGTTGACTCTTTGACTTGATTGCATGGCATTGATCTTGAATCCATGATTGAAAGTATGCCATTGATCTGACCTAGGCCAATTATCCTATCTTTACCTTTTCACTATTATATTTGATTTGAAAACTTGAGATTTGGACACTTGTCAAGCTTGAGCTCAGTCAGGGATGCTTTTGTTTATTTTTGGATGCTAATAGCTATTTTGTGAAGCTTAAATCTGACATCTATGTGAACATATAAGGATTTTTAAATCCAAATGGTTAATTATTGAGGCCTAAACTTGACATTCTCACACCTATCTAGATCACAAATTCTATAAGCTATTTGTTTTGGACATTTTCTAGATAATTTTTATGGGATTTCTATGGAACACGTTATCTGAAGGAAATTGCTTACTTTGTCTTTGCCTTTGAGAAATTCTCTCGAGATCTTCATCTTAGACAAAATATCTAAAAGAATCCATGTCTTGGTCCTTTACCCTCTGAAAGTGCCCTTTAGAACTTTGACTTGGTCCACCTCACTACAAAAATATCCTTTAAAGAAAATGTGTAAGATACTTTGTCGAGAAAATGATCATTTAGACTTTTGAAAAGTGCCTTTCCTAAAACAAAAGTACCCTTTAAAAACCTTGAGGGGGACTTTTTCCCCAAGAGACATATCCTTCAAAAATTTTGCACTAGACCATTTCCTCAAGAAAATAACCCTTTGGGTAAATTATTTGGGATACTTTTCCTAAAAAATCACCCTCGAGATTTATGTTTTGGATAAAAAGTTTGAAGTAAATTTTGCCTTCAGGCAAATTGTCTCAGACAATTTTCTCGAAGGGATTGTGTCCTTAAAATAGTCCTTCAAAAACATTGAAATGGTGTCCTTCAGATTTTGGAAGTGGGCCATTTTGAAGAATAAATTAACCTTCAAGAAAAATTTAAAGAACCTCTTCAAAGAAATGAATTCTCAAGGAAATTAAGTGGAATAAAACTTCTACTTGTTGGTTGAATATTTTATCGATCAACGTACTTATAAACAAAATAGGTCTGATCAGCCAAAGTAGGAAGATTAGTTGTCCAAATGTGTAGTTTTACCACATTAGAATGGGACTGATCTCTACCTTCATCAAGGGGAGGTTCCCTATAGATAAGCTATATATATATAAACAAAAATTAATACTCAAGGGTAGAATAAACCATCCATCTCTCTTTTTTCAGGGTTGATGCATGCGGATCAAAGGAAAAACTCAAGGGAAAAGATAGACAACACTCTTCTTCTTTTAGAAGTACTATTCATCAAGCCATAAGAATACTCTAGGTAGTAACAACAAAAAGTAGCAAAAGATGTAATAACCAACAAATCGAGATGCAGCACAAAGTCTTCACCTGGATTGCTCAAGAGTAAGATACAAAGGACAATGAGGGCACAAAGTCACCCCAAGGTCCTTTACATAAAAATGAAGATAAAATACACTAAAGGCAATTATAGAGGCACAAAGTCTCTCCACACTTGACTCTTTAGGACACATTTCTAACTATTGTCACTAATTTTGCTTATTGAATTAAAGGAACAGAAGATGTATTGAAGAAAAAGACATAAGAACAGTTTCCTCAACAACAAAGATATTATAGCACAAAGTCTGAAAAACCACTTGCTTTCTTATTCCAGTAGAAAAATATGATCATCAATCTAAGCTCAAAGTCTCAGTAATGCTTTACAATTTGGGCAGAGTTTCATTCTAATTATAAAAAAAGAGATATATTTATAATAGAAGAGTGTCCCTTATATAGCCATTTCAAGGACTCAGGAATAGTAATACATCGTGATGCATTGGGAACTATCAGGAAGATAGGCTAGAGATTAGGGGCATTTTACCCATTTGATTTTATCAATGTAAGAATAAGTCGTGCTTATTGAAAGTTTGCAAATTTTAATGTCCATCTGGTGATCTGATCTTATCTTCATCACTCCTCCTTTTTTGGTTAATTGAATTGGGTCTTGGATTCAATTTTCTATTCTATTCCTTCTTCACTTTCTACTGGTCTTGGTCTTGAATTTTGGGAATGCATTATGATCTGTAAGTTCAAAGGATCAACAATTATTTTGTTGACTTCAATTTGATGTTCACATGCCCATCACTATGTTTCCAATGACTAGTTGGTTGTGTTGAATTTGACGTCTTTGGGTGCGTCACCCCTTGGTCTTCTTTTAGCTTTCTACTTGGCACTTTTCTAGATTGGACTTGCCCTTTTGAGCCTTGAGAAATGGCCCATTTTGAGTCAGAATAGCCTCTCGTAAGGGTATATATCATTTGGGCAGTCTTTGAATGACTTTTGGGCTTCTTCAAGCGACCCTTTAGCTTTAGGAAGTGTCTTCAAATTGGCATCTGAGAGTCCCTCACAAGGGCACTTTCCCTTCAGGGTCCTTCGGGAGCCAATCACAAATTCCCTAGGCTTTTCTAATGCTTCCTCTTGTGAATGTTTCTTGCAGACATTTTCCTCAGGGAAAATTCCCACAAACATTTTCTTGGGGAAAATTCCTGTGGATAAAATGTCTAAGGAAAATTCCCACAGAGAAAAAGTCTGCAAAATTATTTGTTCCACCAATTCTTTAAACAAGTCTTCAAAAAAACCACTTCTTTGATTTCTTTCAGACTTTTTGTCTGAAGGAATTCCTTCAGACAAAAATCTGAAAGAATTATGTCTTAGCCAATTTTAAATACCTTAAACAAATCTAAAAGAATTACCTTTCGGATTCCTTAAAAAATGACCCTTTTGAAGGGTACCTTTATTGATTAAGTGTCCTCCACAAGGGCACTTGTCCTTCGAGAAGTTTCCTTCTGCATTGAACCGCCCCTTTGAACTTTGGCAATGAACCAAGATGTTGAACCAATTGGTTGAACCAAAAATGGTTCAAGCTGATGGTTCAAGCCGATAGTTCAATTGGATGAAACAAGCCAATGAACTAAGCATTGAACCAAACATTATGAACTTTCCTTTGAACCAATAGTTGAATCATTTCGTTGAACTAATCAGTTGAACCAAGGCTTTGAACCAAAATGGTTCAAGCTGATGGTTCAAATGAATGAACTGACTGAATGAAACAAAAGGATGAATTGAGTGAATTGAGTGAGTGAACCGTGCATTGAACCTTTTCATTGAACCAAGATGTTGAACCAAATTTTGGTTCAATGGTTCAAACAAAGCTTTGAACTGACTGACAAACCATTTGACTGAACCAAAAGATGTTGAAACAAAGGGAATGAACCACTTGAGTGAAATAAAGCATTGAACCGCTTGGTTGAACCGAGCCATTGAACCATTCCTTTGGTTGAACCCGCCATTGAACCTTGAACCCATTGAACCTTTAAACCAAAGTGGTTTAATGGTTTAACGGTTAAATGGTTCATCACTTCAATTGGTTCATCGGCTTCAAACCACTTGGCCAAATCAAGGTAGCTTGAACCATTGAACAAATTTTGGAAATGGAAGAGATAATTTTGGTTTGTAAGACCAAAATAGTTCAAATGTTGTCCCAAAAATGATTGCTATTTTTGGGGGACAACAGCTGGCTCCAGTTGGGGAAATTTTGTCAGTTATAAAGTGAATTGAAAGGAGTAGAATCTAGAATTTCTAATTTCTTCATGTGTACCATTGGGATTCAGAGTCATGCTACCCAAAAATGAAAGGCATCAAAAAGAAAACAAACAAAACAAAATAGAATTAAAAACTATACAAATATACATATATACAGAGGCAATGATCTGATACTTCAAGAGTTGAAGTGTTTTAGATGCTATCCATTGTGAGGCAGAGAAAAGAGTGTGCCATCTTGGTATTTAAATAGAAATCTATTTTCACCAATGTGCTGATGAATTATAAATGGGCCTATCTAAAGGGAGTCAAACTTTCCATGCATCCCCTTTGGTTCTCTTCTTTTGTCCCACAACAGGACTTGATCCCCAATCATGATTTCTAGCTTTCTGATCAAAGAGTTTCTTTACCAAACTTTGATGAGCAACAATTCTGTCCACCACCATGGTTCTCTATTCTTCTAGCTCAGCCAGGCACATGATTCTTTTGTCTAGAGAACTTTCATATGTCTGATCTTCAATTGCCATTACCAATTTCAAGCATAGCAATTCTAAGGTGATTGGTATCTTAGCATTGATACCATAAAGAAGTTGAAAAGGAGACATACCAATTGCCCTCTTTGGTGTGATCATGTCTACCCATAGAGCATCAACCAATGCTTTATGCCATGTCCTTTGATTATCATCTGCTAACTTCTTGATGATAGTTACCAGATTCTTATTGCTGGATTTAGCTTGTCCATTCCCTTGTGGAAAATAATTAGAAGAGTGAGAGAGTGTAATTCCATAATGAAAATAGAATTGTGTAATCTCTTGAGAGGTGAAACAAGCTACATTATCAGTAACAATTTTGAGTGGAACTCCAAACTTGGAAATGATATTCTATTTGAGGAAGTTGCATACAACTTCTGAAGTAGCATGCTTAGTTGGGATTGCTTCTACCCACTTGGTGAAATAATTAGTTGTTGTAAGTACATAATCATGTCCAACACTTGAATATGGGTTTATTGTCCAAATAAAATCAATTCCCATTGTTGGAAATGTTCTTCTATGATCACTAGCTTGAGAGGCATAGCAACTAACTTAGGTCTTCCAACAAATTGCTAACAGAGTTCACATTTTCTTACCCACTTATGTGCATCTTGGAAAAGAGTTGGCCAGTAATACCTGGCTCATAGAATTTTGTGAGTAGTCACAGGAGTAGAAAAATTTCCTCCATAGGCTAGATTGTGGAAATATTTCAAGAGCTGGCTTTGTTGCTCTTTGTCTACACAACAAAGGAATACTCCATCTATGCTTCTCTTGTACAGGCCGTTATCCCAAAAGACAAAATTGGCAGTTTTAAACTTGATAATCCTTTCTTTATAAGATAAATGAGTAGGAAATTCACCATAAGTAAAGAAATGAGTGATACTTGAATACCACTCATTGGTAGTGGAGATAAAAAGGACTGTTGGAGTCTCTTCTACTTTAGTTTCTTCATGTTGTGTGTCTTTTGGCTTATTGTCAGCAATTAATTGGCATAAACCTTTACCCCTGACCAGCTTTGTTAGCTTGATGTCTAGATCAAACTCTTGGATATTTGAAATCTAATTACCTCTTTTCGTGCCAAACTCTTGCTGAGTTAATATAGACTTGATTGTAGTATCAGGCACTAGGGTAGTAGTATGTGAATTCAGAATATAGAAGCGAAAATGTTTGACTACTTTCACCAAGGCATAAGCATGCTTCTCTATATTTGAATACTTCATCTCATGAGTTTTGAGAGGGCAACTCATGAAAGAGATAGGAGAATCCATACCTTCCTTATCATATTGAACAAGAATCATTGAAAGAGTGTGTTCAGACACATAGCTATATATGATGAAATCCTTGTAATCTGGGCAAACCAAGGTAGGGGTGTGAGCAATGGTAGTTTTAATATCCTGAAATGCTGATTTACCTTCTTTAGTCTAGTTGAAGATGGTCTTCCCTTTCATCATGTTTATAATATGTCTAGTCTTCTCAGTAAATTCAAGGATGAATCTCCATAAAAAATTCACCTTTTTGAAGATAGAATGAATACAATTATTACTTGTAGGCAAATTAAGCTCTTGAATAGACTTGACTCTATTTGAGTCAGTCTTTATGCCTTATTTGGACACAATGTGCCCAAGGAGTTTCCCCTTGTTACTCCAAAAATAGACTTTTTAGGATTTAAGGAAATACCATTCTGGTAGCAGCACTCCAACACTTGTTGTAGGTGGCGTACATGATCAGATTGACACTTTGAAAAGATATTCAAATCATCAAGGTATACCACTATGGATTTACCAATTTCATCTTTGAAAGCCAAATCCATAGCTCTCTGAAAGGTAGCACTAGCATTTATTAGACCAAAAGGCATTCTCCTATATGTAAATGTACCCCAAGGCATGGTGAATATAGTCTTGTGTTGGTCTGTTTCACCAAATTCAACTTGATTATAACCTGAGAAGCCATCTGGCATTGATAACATCTCTGCCCCTGTCACTATTTGAAGCACTTGATCCATAATGGGCAAAGGATAATTATCTTTCAAAGATGCTTGATTCAAATTTTTGAAATCTACACAAATGCATATTTTGCCATTCTTCTTCCTTACAGGCACTATGTTTGCAATCCATGTAGAATGATGAATTATAAAGATTATTCTAGCATTCAACATATTTTGTATCTCAGATAAAATAGTACCTAATATTTTTGAATTATACTATCTAGATTTTTGCTTGTATGGCATTGAGTCAACCTTAAGAGGAATGTTATGGTGGATTTCCTCTGGTCTAAGAGACTTCAAGTCTTCATAAGAATATGCTAAGACATACATGTATTGACAGAGTAAAGAGGTGAACTTGAGTCTTTCTTCAGGGGTGTAACACTTACCAATGTTGATCATCTTGGGATTTTCTTTAGTAGACATATTCACTTGATCAGATCCTTGAGAGAAACTCGAGTCTATTTATTGTTGTTTAATAAATCTATCATGTTTGTCAAACAACTTTTCAAGAGAAATTAGGTCTTTAGGAATTTTATTTCCTTTCATTTGTAAGAATTCTTCATTTATATCTGAGCTAGATTCAGACACAAATTCATTTTTCTGAGGTCTACTACCTTTAAAACATAGCTGTTCAAAATTATCTTTTCATTCCAAGAAGGAAATGATTTGATGATCATCATTAAATACTTTCCAATGATCAGCATTGTCAGGAACACTTGGTGTATAGATTAGCTTAGTAGTGTACCTATCTTCTTTAAAATCTAAATGAGGAACTAAGAGAGATCCTAAAATAGCAAGTGCATCAGCTCTATCATTAGAATCTCTAGGTATGGAAAAAATATTGAAAGCATCAAAACTTTCAATTTGGTCCCAAACTAGGTTGCGGTAGTGGCGTAACCTCTCATTCTTGGTCTGATATAGATTTATCACTTGACAGACCAGTAATTCAGCATCCCCTTTGGCATGAAGAAACTTGATGACTCTTTTTTGAGTAGCCTTCATGCCAAGCAATAGAGATTCATATTCAACTATATTATTAGTGTTTCTAAATTGTAATTTATAAGATGAAGGAAACATTTCTCCTTGAGGAGATATCAAGACAATCCCAGTTCCTGAACCAGTAGAGGAATAGCTACCATCAAATTCTAGAGTCCATATCTCATCTAATACTAACTTTTCTTTAGACTTTCCTTCATCAGAGATGGAGGGTCTTTCTTCATCTATATATATAAAGTAGTTACCCATACCTATGGATTCAAAAAGGATTTGAGATTCAGGGGTTGACGTCTAAGTGACTACATACTTTGCTTCTTTTTCAGGGAGCAATCTCTTCATCACGCCTTGGACAGGGATCCTTGCCTCAAATAGATCCATGCTTAGTTCTCCTCCCATGTCATTATATAAATTTCATCCAAGAAAAATTCCATAAGATGCTATAACATCAGCCACCAAGACAATCATCTTGATTCTCTTGTCTGGAAAGGCTGCAAATGCAAATTGAGCATCTTTGATTTACCCTAGCAATGGTACTTACTTATTCTCCATGGAGAAGCATCTACCAAAGGTTTTAGTCAATGTGAGACAAAGATAATCAGCTACTTTAGCTATCATAACATTATCAGATGCACCTAAATCTATAATACAGTTACTCAGCTTGTGGCCATTAATTAACAAGGAAACATAGAAAGGTTTTATTTTTCTAGGAGTAGTTGGGGGAGTAATGACCAAATTATTTGAAATAGGTGTGTTCTTTTGAGAATTAGAAGTTAAATTTTTAGCCTTTTGTCCTATAAGGATGGTTTGGTTTTTGACATATTAGACTAGTTTATTTAGTTGATCCAGATTAGACTACAAGTATTCAAATTCAAACATCTATACTTTTGTTTTTTTGACATGATCAATTATGTTAAATGGCTGAATTGAACTAGGTACAAAGAAAGGTACTTCAATTTTTTGAGTTTTAGGAGGGATGGGAGGTGGGTTGGTATGTGAATTGGGAGTAGAAGGTGAAGGTGAAATAGATGTATTTACCTTTTGGGTGATGATTAGATCCTTTTATTGAAAAGGCAGAGTGGTCCCACGCTTAGTAATTATGATTACTGGTTGAGATTGTTCCTCTATCTTCTCTTTATCAGCTTGTTAGACTGATTGGTTCTTGGATCTAGTAAACACTGCATATGATCCATCTGAAGCTTCTCCTTTGCTTTCAGGTTCATCCTAGTAATTAAGGAAACCAATATGGGAGTCGCCAGCTGATTCTTCTTGATTGTCTTCAATAATATCAACATCATTTTCTTGATTTAATTCAGGCTGATAAGAGAATTTTGATTCTACCTCAAAATCCCATTATTGAATTGGTTGGAGGAGCTTCCAGGGCAAGTTTCCCTTGTGGGGGAGGAAGGTGATTTTGTTGCCCTTGATTCTTGGTAGCATTGCCCTGATATGACTAATTTGGGAATGTCCTTCTGTATAAAGGAGCAGAAGACATTCTTTGAGCCATTTGCTTTTTGAGAGCAAGCAACTCATTTGCTAATTTTTGCACCATTGGATTTGTGGTGCTTGTAGATGCATATTCAAAAGATGATGAAGCTCTATTTCTATTTAGATCTCTTCTTATTTTCCCTACTAAGATGAGATCATCTTCTACTTTAGTGGCCAAAAGTTGAGCTGCAACGAGATCTATTTGACTAGCACGTCTCAAAAGAAAACTGACTTCAAGTAGCTGAGAATTAATGAAAAAGCATTTGAGATTCTCAGTTGTAGGTCTAGAAATTATAGGGATTCTATTTCTCAATTTTTCAAATTTTGGTATGAAGTCTCTCATAGGCTCATGAGGCTATTTCTTCATCTATGTAAGTTGAGCCAAAAGTGTATGTGCATCTTCTACAAGTTTGAATCTGGCTTCAAAATAAGCTTTAAGAGTATTCCAATCAGTTACAAACTAAGCCTGTAGATGGTAAAACCAATTTGTAGTAGCACCTTGTAGTGTTTTAACAAAAATCCTAACTACTACATCTTCAAATTCTACTCCGATTACTCCACAAGCTATATTGAATGATGTAATGTATTCATCAGGATGAACTTTCCCATCACCATAGAATTTAGGGAAATTCTTCTTAGAACTACATGGAAGCTCATGTAGAGGAGTAAGATTGAGAGTACCAAAAACATTACCCCAGGGGCCTTGAACTACCATTATAGGATTCTAAAAAGGAGGGATAAAAAATCTCAAAGGGGTAATTATAGGCACAACTTTATCAATAGTAGAAGTAGATACTTCATCTGGTAATGGAGATCTGGCTTTAGTAGGAGGGAAGCTCTTGGTTCATTGGAGATGAGATGGTAAAGGAAATAGATCAAAATCACTTTGTTGTACCAGCTCGAACACAGGGTCAATGATGCCTTTAGCCCTTTGGCTTTGTGTATACCTTGAATATGCCAGATTGTGAAACAAAAATGGAAAATAATTGAGTTTGCTTTAGTTTGAAGTTTGAGGCTTTAAATTGTGTGTTCTTTCCTAATTAGTGTGGAGGTGAATGGTAAATGATATGGATATGAATGGATAATGGGTAAAAAAAGTAATAGAGTTGCAAGAGTCTATAATAGATAAGGGTTATAACGATAATGGGTTATTTCCCCAACAGAGTCGCCAAAAACTATTGGTTGAATATTTTGTAGATCAACGTACTGATAAACAAAATAGGTCTGATAAGCCAAAGTAGGAAGATTAGTCATCCAAATGTGTACTTTTACCACATCAAAATGGGAATGATCTCTCCTCTCATCAAGGGGAGGTTCCCTATAGATAATCTCTCTCTCTCTATATATATATACACACACACACACACATATATATACATATATATATATATATATATATATATATATATATATATAGAAAATAATACTCAGGGGTAGAACAAACCATCCATCTCTCTTTTTTTAGAGATGATGCATGCGGATCAAAGGAAAAACTCAAGGGAAATGACAGACAACACTCCTCTTCTTTTAGAAGTACTATTCAGCAAGCCACAAGAATAATCTAGGTAGTAACAACAAAAAGAAGAAAAAGATGTAATAACTAGCAAATCGAGATGCAGTACAAAGTCTTCACCTGGATTGCTCAAGAGTAGGATACGAAGGACAGTGAGGGCACAAATTCACCCCAAGGTCCTTTACACATAAATGAAGAGAAAACACACTAAAGGCAATTATAAAGGCACAAAGTCTCTCCACACTTGACTCTTTAAGACACCTTTCTAACTGCTATCACTAATTTTGCTTATTAAATTAAAGGAACAGAAGATGTATTGAAGAAAAAGACATAAGAATAGTTTCCTCAACAACAAAGAAATTACAACACAAAGTCTAAAAAACCACTTGCTTTCTTATTCCAGTAACAAAATATGATCGACAATTTAAGCTCAAAGTCTCAGTAATGCCTTACAATTTGGGCAGAGTTTCATTCCAATTGTCAAAAAAGAGATATATTTACAATAGAAGAGAGTCCCTTATATAGCCATTTCAAGGACTCAGGAATAGTAATACATCATGATGCGTTGGGAACTATTAGGAAGACAGGCTAGAGAATAGGGGCATTTTACCCATTTGATTTTATCAATGCAAGAAACAAGTCACGCTTATTGAAAGTTTGTAACCTTCAATGTCCATCTGGCAATCTGATCTTATCTTCATCGCTCCTCCTTTTTTAGTTAATTGAATTGGGTCCTAGATTCACTTTGCTATTCTATTCCTTCTTCACTTTCTACTGCTCTTGGTCTTGAATTTTAGGAATGCAATCTGATCTATAAGTTCAAAGGATTAACAGTTATTTTTTTGACTTCAATTTGGTGTTCACACGCTCATCACTATGTTTCTAATGGCTAGTTGGCTGTGTTGAATTTGACATCTTCAGGCGCGTCACCCCTTGGTCTTCTTTCAAATTTTTTCTAGGCACTTTTCTAGATTGGACTTGCCCTTTTGAGCCTTGAGAAATGACCCATTTTGAGTCAGAATATCCTCTCACAAGGGTATCTATCCTTTGGGTAGTCTTTAAATGACTTTCAGGCTTCTTCGGGTGACCCTTCGGCTTCAGGAAGTGTCTTCAAATTGGTAGCTGAGAGTCCCTCACAAGGGCACTTGCCCTTCGGGGTCCTTTGGTAGCCAATCATAAATTCCCTCAGGCTTTTCTGACACTTCCTCTCATGAACGTTTCCTACGGACATTTTCCCCAAGGAAAATTCCCACAGACATTTTCCCAGGGAAAATTCCTGCAGACAAAAAGTCTGTGGAATTATTTGTTCTACCAAGTCTTTGAACAAGTCTTCAGAAAAACCACTTCTTTGATTTCTTTCAAACTTTTGTTTTAAAGGAATTCCTTTGGACAAAAATCTGAAAGAATTATGTCTTAGCCTATTTTAAATGCCTTAAACAAATTTGAAAGAATTACCTTTTAGCTTCTTTGAAAAATGACCCTTCTGAAGGGTACTTTTATTAATTAAGTGTCCTCCACAAGGGCACTTGTCCTTTGAGAAGTTTCTTTCTGGATTGAACAACCCCTTTGAACTTTGGCGATGAACCATTCTGTTAAACCAAGATGTTGAACCAATCAATTGAACCAAAAATGGTTCAAGTCGATGGTTCAAGCTGATAATTCAATTGGATGAAACAAGCTGATGAACTAAGCATTGAACCAAACATTATGAACTTTCCTTTGAACCAATAGTTGAATCGTTTCATTAAACCAATCGGTTGAACCAAGGCTTTGAACCAAAAGGATGAACCGAATGAACCACCTGAGTGAAATAAAGCATTGAACCGCTTGGTTGAACTGATCCATTTAACCATTCCTTTCGTTGAGCCTGCCATTGAACCTTGAACTTGTTGAACCTTTAAACCAAAGTGGTTCAATGGTTCAATGGTTCAATGGTTCAAGCCACCTTGATTTGGCCTAGTGGTTTGAAGCCGATGAACCAATTAAAGCGATTGAACTTTGAACCTTGATGAAGTGCTCGACTCTTGCCAAAGACGTTGAACTTGTTGAACCTTGAACCTATTTAACCTTTGGATCAAAGTGGTTTAATGGTTCAATGGTCCAATGGTTTAAGTCCTTTTTACTTGAATACTTGCTCATAGACATTTCTAATTGAACTTAGGCTTTGAACCAATCCTTTGAACCAAAAGGCGTTGAACCAGAAGATCAACTAAACATTGAACCTACTGTTGATGTTTGTCGATGGAGATTTTTGTTTAAACCAAGGCACTGAAACAGTCCCAAAAAATGACTAAGTGTTGAAAAATTGATTCTTTTGACTAAAAACACCTACAAAAGCCTTTGAACCTATAAAAATGAACCTACCTACAGAGTCCGTACATTTTCCTTTTCTGCTGAGTCCATAGATTCAAGCCTACAGAGTCCGTATATTCAAGCCTATAGAGTCCGTAGATTTTTTGAGAAGCCTAGAAAATGAGGAAATTGAATGTCCAGGATAAATTTTGGAAATGGAAGAGAAAATTTTGGTCTATAAGACCAAAATAGTTCAAATGTTGTCCCAAAAACGACTGCTATTTTTGGGGGACAACACTACTGAAGGAAATAAGGCTAAAAAAAATCTCAAAAGAATTCTTCCCAAAGAATTCCAATACTTTATCAAATTAAGCAGAAAAAAACTTCTTGAAATAAATAAGCCTTGTAATTTTGCTACAAGTTTTGTGTGGAACACTTCTACTAAAGGAAATATGAATGTTAACACTTGGCCCAAAAGTTGAAGATGTGTAAACTTTGGCTTCTTTTGGACCTATCCCTACCATTGTTCATCACCATAAAAAACTTGTTTGGATTCCTCCACTTGCAATGTTAAGCCTTCTCATAGCCACCTAATACATTCATCAATTAGGACCCTGCTCATCTATTCAAACAAGGAAAAAGATTGGTAGGTGGGCCAAAATGACTAACAATTATGTGAACATAAAATAAACTACACTTAATAGTCTTAATTTATGTATTTCCTATAGGGAATTGGTTTTGATTTCAATTACTAATATCCTAATATATTTTATATCAATGATACATACATTTTGAAAATAAATATTCATATAACCATTAGGGTTGAGATTTATAAATCCTACATATAATTAACTTTGACAAAACAAATAAAACCATTGTCAACAAAAATTCATAACTACTTGAGAATTATCTTCAAATGTAATAGGGATGTATTATTACTCCTAAATACACCAAGGTCTCTTTTTTGGGTTAATTATTATATGCTTTAATCAGATTTGCATGGAATGAGAGAACCTTCCTATGTGACATAAACACATGTTTAAAATTTGTAATAATGAACTATAAGTCATGGAACATTTCATATTTAGGTTTTTAGTGTATTATGAAATTCACGGTAGATTTTACTACCTATTTATAGGAAATAAAATATCTCTATATTGAGATATTATTCAATATGATGACCAGATATGTGTATTTATATTAACTAGAGAGAGGACCCAACAAAAAAATAGTTTCTTTAAGATTTATCAACAAAATTATCTATTTCATGGTTCAACTTCAAAGTCCTTTATTTAACCTAAATTTAAGAGCCATAAATGAGCTGATTATTCTACTCAATAGTCACAAGCTATTATAATAACTATTAGGAAAAATATATCAACAACTTAACTTTTGTGTTTTATTTCTTTTTTATTTTAAAGTTTCTTATTAGTCCTAGAGGGATGAACTATAAATTTTGACTTGATTTGAAAAATGAATAATATTTTTCCTTCATTTCTAGTGAAAAATATAAATGTTTTTTATTTCTTTAATATTCCAAATTTTTCCATTGAAAATGTTATATTATTTTAATGTCTAACAAATAAAATGTAAACCTATTCAATGTCGATTGGTTGAAAATTTTTAATTCTTATTGTATCTTTCACGTTGATCAATGCATTCATAGAATTATGTTTATAATTTTTGCAATAATAAACACAAGAGGTGATATCAAATGTCACAATCACAATGGCTATTAATTCAAGTTGAATCTAAAATTATAAATGGTGAATTTCCTTTGTGATTTTCATAAATTTCATTGATTAAATACTTGAAGGTCTTACATTACTTATATCAATGAAAACCATAAAATTATCAAGGTCTTGCATCATTGTCATTTAGGTGTTATGTATTTATACTAATACCATTAATAAATAGGAGTAATTCTATTATAATAAATCATTCTAGGGGCCTCTATTTCATGGCTATTTTTTTTATTGTAGCCTAGACATGGTTTTGATGATGCCCATGTTTTGTTTCCTTTTCCAAGAAATAGCATGAGAAAATTATTGTTGGGTTCTCTTTTCATCTAGTTGATAAAGAAATTATTTACACATTTTTTTAATTATTTCATTTTCTCTTATTTAATTAGGATTGGATGTTACTCACAAGATTAAATTTTTTGAATTAGTTAAGTGTTATAAATTGCATAATAAAAATTTAAAGGAATCCTTACAAACTTGTAACAATTATTTTTTGGGTGAATAATACAAAATGGAAAGAAAATTTAAGAATTTTAGTTATTTTTTGTAAAATTTATATTTATATCTAATGTTGAGTGCTATTTTAGAAATTTAGATTTAATCATTAGGTTATTGACAATTTTTAATCTTGACATCCTTACCATGCTTGGTCTATTTACCATTTTATTAATTTGCAATCTCTATGGGAGCATTCACTATTTAAAAAAATATCTTGAAAATATTTATAACATCATTTAGACATAGTTATTTTATTTATAATTTATTTTTAAACTAGTTCCAATAGTTTTATCCCTCTAGGTTAATACCATGCTAGGTTGGATAAAGCCACACTGTGACCTTGTCCCCCATTTTCCAATGTCAAATTTTTAAATTTGATATGTTGCATTTGGACCCTCTCATACTTTTATAAAGGTATATTATTTTAAATATTAAAAAAATGCCTCTATATAAGCAAATCATGGCTTCACCAAACATATCTATCAATCACTTTACAAATACTAATGCAAATTGAGTAAAATAGCGCTATTATTTCTAATTCGAAATTTGAAGCATTCTAACTATCATAAGACAAGGTTTTTATATATTGTAGATCAAAGGTAATCATAATAAATAATTTAAAGTAATATATCTAGTTAAATTTATATAAAAAATTCAAGATTCACCTACTCACTCAACTAAGGATAACTACATTGGCCTGAGAGCCATTTGGATTATGTTGTCAACACTTATATTTTTTTATGTTAGTTTGGTTATTCCCCTAACCTTGTTCCCCCATTTTTAATTTGATTTATATTTTTTATTATATAGTATCTATGGTTTTATACTTTTAGGTATTTGACATGATAAATAAGGATACACAGTCAAACTGTAAACCCTCATAGATAAGCCCATACACCTACATCTAAAAATTATTCACACAACCAAAGTCAACATACAAGGTCAACTTACACCTTCATCCTTCTAGTGCAGCATTATCTCAACATAATTACAATTAAATTTTTAGGTATGACATAGTTGACAAGCCTTTTCACATAGTTTTCAATCACAATCAACCTATATAGTCATCAATAAATCATATCCAAACTAGGTATGCATATCTTGTGTTAACCTCCTATTTATAGCTCACTTTCCATTTTGTAAATTTTATGTTTTAAATTTATAATTATATATTTATTATAGTTTAATCATCTGCCAGTATTTTATTTATTCTTATAGTTTCATTATTATATAAAAAATAACATTAAACATTCTAGTGAATCCAAAAATTTATTTAAGAGCATTACTTGTTGTTTGCTTATTTTTGTGTTGTCTAGAGTTTTAGATAAATTTATGATTAAAAAAAGAATCCTAACTCATCACACATAAATATTTTGATTTTATTTCTCTTTATTTTCTATTTACTTGTGCTTGTTTTTGAAATTGTGTTTTGGTAGTTGTAAAAATAATTAGTGAATGTCATTATAGGCTATGGTGATTTATTTTATGAACATCATGGTGTGAAGGGTTATACCCCAATAAACATAGCCATTATACAAAATTAAAGATAGAGTTTAGTTTCAATGTACCTCACTTGATATCAAAAAATTATAAGGTCCCTTTTTTATTTCATAAGTAGCCTCTTTTAGCCATTCCATTTATGGTAAACTTAAGAGGATCACATCACCCAGGGAAGTTACTCTCATTATAACCTCAAAGATAGGATCATGAGATACATGCATGGTTCAACCTATATAGTTAGTGATCTAAAAT
This sequence comes from Torreya grandis, assembly GCA_037957365.1. Taxonomy (NCBI): domain Eukaryota; kingdom Viridiplantae; phylum Streptophyta; class Pinopsida; order Cupressales; family Taxaceae; genus Torreya; species Torreya grandis. The sequence continues at coordinate 2,558,956 of JARHVA010002113.1, forward strand.
ATTGGGCCAACACTAATATATGAATGATCAAGTATGTTTTAGATCCCACATAATAATTCAAACCTTTTCCTAGATCACCCTTTATACTTTACTTTTTGATTTTATTATATTCATAGTCATTATATTACTGGTTTGTAATGAGTTCAATGAGTTAAAGTATATCGCATATGTCACATAGGATTATGAAATTCATTTTTGCATCTTGTATTCCAATTCATCATGTTATTAATTATGTTATAACATTGATAAAATATAAATAAATCCAAGATGATAAAATATATAATATAGACCCTCAAACACTTAATTCTTATTAATGGAATATTACATATTTTAATAATTATCCCAAATGATTACCAACATCACAAGATATTTTTGGCACAATTTTTGGGAAAGAGTGAACGAATATTTCATACAATATTTTACAAAGAGGTCTTGGGTATAAATAATATTCTACTCATTATGTATAAAGTTAAGGCAAGACATATATTAACCTCATACATGTTGTTAATACCTATTATCATACTATCCAATATGAGTTATTTCATATTTCAAATATACTCAAAAGAGCATGTGCACAACCTTTTTTGTTTCCCCCTCCTCACCCTAAACCTACCTCTATTTGTTAATTTATCCCCATTATTTCACCTGTAACTCATATTAGATTCTCACATCCATTTTGTTCAAACTCTAAGAGGGTGGCCACATTTACCTCCCAAACCCAATCCTAATACTCATACTATTACTCCTCCACCACATCCAAAGTAAGTTTATAAACCTAAGTATCATAACCGACCTACATATTCCATTTATATAATATTATAATTATTATCAACATACTTTTACATTATGCAACACTATTTAGAACTGTTATTTTTATATTTTTAGGATACTAAACAAATGCTACAACTAGAGTTTACTTTTGTATATGAGTTATTTGTTATTAATATTAACTTTTTTACGTAATGATATTTAGTTATACTTTGCATATGATTATATATTACAAGTAATGTTGATGGCATTTGTGGGTGTAGGTACAGGTGAAATGAGCTAGGCTAGAAATGGATTCTAGTGGTTGGGGGATAAATAATAAAGGTAGATAACATAGGTAAAGGGGGTAAATTAATGAACCAAAAAAATTTGTAGTCCATAATTTTATATTTATTTATTTGATCATATTATTGACTTATTTGTCATGCTTGCTACTTATCTTCACTTGTTAATTTTAATGACTTTGTAGGATTGCTTGTATGTGACTATTTTAGTTTTTTGTTTTTTGGTCACTTGGGTGGCTATTTAATTTTTATTATCAATGCATCTTATTTCACTCTTGATCTTAGGTAAGATTGACTCCTTGCTTAGCTTGTTTGGTGTTGTGACTTCACGTATCTTGGATAAATATAGTTTTGTTATTATTTTTATGTTATTAAATCCTTATTATTTTCTTACATAGGGTACCTTGGCATAGGATTTAAACCCCCTTATGTCACCACTCTCACCCTCTAAATCCTAACAAAAGGGACCTTAGATGAGTTGTATCAAAGTCAAAATTAGAAATAATATTATTTGATAAACAAAGATTTTTCCATTAGCATCATGGCTACAAGACTTAACCCAAATAAAATCTTATTATGGAAAATGTTTTTGGTCTTTGGAATAAATTTATTTTAAAATTAATGAATTTAGGTGACTTGGGAGGATATTATCTCAACCCCCAAATCTGCTTCATTTTCTTGGTTCGATGGGTTCGATCGGAAAAGGAGGAGAGAGAGAGGGAGGGAAGCATGAAGAAAGATGAAGGAAGAATGAAACCCTAGGAGTCATGGTGGTATCTTAGAGGAGATGGTAGAGGGCACAAATTTATTGATAAGGGGATATAATGTCCTACTTGGCTATGGATAGAAAAAAGGGGGCTTGGAAAGGTAGTGGACACAAAAATTTTCTATTTTTATTCTCCATTAGTTACCAAAAAAAGGTAAGTCTTACATTTTTTAAATTCCTTTTAGATATTTTTTTAATTTTACATAATTTTTAGGGTAATTAATAAAGGAAAAATAACTTATAAGTTCATAAGGAAGTCATACGACTTCCTAATAAACCTACAAGGGTTTTTAGAGGGATTATTTTACAAAAATATATATTATTCCTTCAATGGCTGTTAAAAACATGGTTTTAGATTCTAAGGTTTATAAAATTTATTTATTTTCAATAAAACCCTTATTTTAAAAATCATGGCTAGTTCGTTTCAATCATTCTAGTTTATATTTTTTCCCCAGCTAGAAATGGTGACCTAGGTCAACCTAGGGAAAAATAAATTTTGTGTATTTTGTTAAAATTTTCATGGGTTTTGTTTTACCCTAATTTTTATTTGTGTTTTGGAATGTCAATTTGGAAAGGATTGATGTTCTGGTAAAATTCTATGCAAATTTTATTTGTTGCCCAAATTTTGTTTTTATAAGTCATTTTAAAGGGTTATATTTTGGTAAAATTCATGCATTAGATTTTATTAGAATTTTATCAAAATCTTGCTATTGGTATTTAGAGTTTTAATATTTATATTATCATACCTACTTGAAATTATATTATTATTAGATCTTAATACCAAATTACTTATTTGTGTACTTGGAAAAGAGAAATTATTTGCAAAATAATTGTTGAACTTGTCAAATTTTATATTTTTCTTGATAGTCAAATTTTATATTTTTCCTGATATAAGAATTTAAAATAGCCCTTTAATGAGAAAATAGGGTAAGTTTGTCACAATGGAACACTACTACAAGTGACTAAATTATTCATTTTGGTTATTTGGTAATGAATCATTATAGTGTTTAAAACTTTAGTGGTGAATGTGGTTTTATTTCTCATTTGATGATTGTATCTTATTTATTTATTTTGGTTAATGTTGACCAATTTTGGTCTACATACCAAAAATGTGCCTATTCCAAAAGTCTAGTGGAAGGAAGAAGATCCTGATTGAATAAATAACCTAATTTCATGAGGAGTAGACAAACCTTAAGTGGATATCATATATATTTTGTAAATATTTTGAAACACTTTAAACAAGCTCAAAGTATGATATGGTTGATCTTCAAGGGATAGGTATACACTTTCAAGATGGAAGGTTTTGAGAAGGCTTTATGATGTCCAAATAATTTAAAGAGAATTAAATAGGTTGCATAAGCATTAAAATATCATTGAAACCTTGAAATATTGTGCAAATGATGGACTGTACAAGCTTAAAGAAATAGACTGTCACCAAGATGTCATAGAGAAAAGAATGGATCAACTATCTTGTACATTTTATAAGTCTACTCAGAAAGCATATCCAACCAAGAGATTTTAGTTCCATGGATTTATTCATGCTAATAACATGCTTTGCAAGTTTCATGCCTGCATGAGTTCTCTATCTCAAGTTATAGAGCTTCAAAGTTGGGCCTGCAACATAAGATGTTCATGATAATGTTAAGTTTAAGATCAAGAAAGACAAACCCTTTTGAGATTAAATTTGATAGTTATGAAAATTTTAATGATGGTCATATGAATGCCATTTTATGGGAATTTAGATGTCAAATTTAAGCTCATGAAATATCTATTAGTTTCCAAAAAGTGGGTCCCAGATAAATCTAATGGTATGCATTTGATCATACATTTAGATATATTGGTGAGTATATGTCAAAGGTGTCAAAAAATACCAAAATAAAATGTGTGCATGAAAAGGGTCAATAGGTATAATATCAATGATCAACATTCATCCAGATAAGTAGGATCTAAATGAGCAAGATGGGTCAACATATCAATAGTCTGAGTCATGATTAATAACCAATGAACAAGGGCAAACCTAGGACATTTTTGATAGAAGTTGACAAGGCATTATTTAAATTGAGAAAGATAAAAATAAATGGACCGTAGCTTGAGCATGATTCATGTTGAACCAATAAGATCTAGCATTGCCATTAAAGCTCCATACAGATAAAATAGGTCTTTTGGACTTAATATAAATATTAAATATAAACAAGTGATTATGAATCAAGATCAAAAGGTTTATAGGTTCCATAGATACTATAATTATGTGAAAAGCAATAATTAGATTGGTTTTCACCTATAAATAAACTTATGTTTGATATTGGAGCAAATACAGACCATGGAGAGATGTCTCACCTATAACATAGTTACATTTTAGATAAGTAGTTTCTTATGGCCACCCAAAACATATATGGCATAATTCTATCAATTCCAAGAAATTGGTCCTCATTATTAGATCATTAGATAATGACATGGAGTTCCAAGAAGGACACCTGATGGATGGATAAAGATCAATGGAATATTTAATTCTTTTATAGGGCCTTCTTTCTTGATAAAATTATGACTCATCACCCTCAAATTAGTGTTAATCCATTTAAAGTGGTTAGGAATTTTCTAATGCATAGCTCTTTCTCTTTCCTTTTTCTATAAATATAGGCTTCCAAGCCTTGAAATGTATCCATCTTTTTGGTATGATAAAACTCTACTAAGATTTTTACTATAACACCTTTTGATGTAATAAAGACTGAATTTCATCATTTACCAAGCTAGATTAAAGTGTGTCTTACGAATTCATATACTATGGTTAAGTGAATGTATGTTCCTTGTTTATTTCTAAGTTTTCTTACCTTCATGAAATTATAGAGAGTTCACATAGGTAATTATAAGTGTTGTTTACATTTTTTAATTTAGCTTGAAAGTGGATATTTACCCTCTCATGCTAGTTTAATAATTGACTCATGCCTTATTATGAAATATTTATGTGAGATTGATATTAAATTGTCTTAAATATGTCTCATAGTGTGTCTTATGTGATATTGAGTGATTGAATCATTAGTTCATAACCTATTTTTACATGCTTTCATAAGTTATTATCAAAATCTTTCTCCCTTTTACAAGCAAGTACTAGTTTAGGTTTAGTTTAGGTGATAGATATAGAAGGAAGCTAACCTTATTCAGAGGTCTGACCCATTATTAGGATACCCATAGCTTATGATCATTCCCATGTTGGACTATATTTGAATAGGAAGATTTGAATAATCTCCTTCTTAGTCAGGGTGTAAATCTAGAACACCAACAGTTTTGGCAGACTCAGTGGGACACAAATTCTTTGGCATAATTGAAGTTTGAAGATTGAGAATATTTAAGTACAAAAGAAGGATACATATACCATTATAAAAATTTGAAGATCATTCAAGTTACAGGGTTCATAGCATCCTTTAAATAATGTTCTCATGCCAACTGATACAACAAGATCATCAAGTAAAGGTACTCCTTTTGAACATATTGAATTTCCCTCTACTTCTTATAAAATATGAAGATTCAACAGTACAAAACCTTATCCTCAAGAAGTATTCATCTCCTAGTTATCATATTGTTCTATTCCAATTTATTATCCCTATAAGTCATATCACTTTTTCCCAAATCATTATTAGTAATTAAGTGTTTATTCTATTTAATAGGGGAAAACCCTTGAATTTATCCTAATATGATGATATCCCTACGTCTACCCTAAAAAATATCCATTTCTTCTTAGTAGAATGGGATAAAACTACTACTATTGAACATATCCAAGATGTTGTCAATCTATGTTCTATTCATAATATTACTCAAGATAATGTGGATATCAAACTACTTGTATCTTTCAATGGAAAAACATTGTAATGATATAGAAAGCTCCCTTTGAATTTAATTACTACTTGAGATGAGTTAGGTGTAACCTTAGTTAGGTAATTTGAAGGCAAGTCTGATAATCTATCTTTGGTTAAACAACTGAATACCATACAAAGGTAACCCCATGAGTTCATAATTGATTGTAACCTTAGATCAAAAATACATGGGATAGGATCCTTGCATTGGTTAGACTATCTCTATACTATGCATTTTTGTACTATCTTAAGGCCCTTAATTCTAATATAAGTGTCATGATATAGTATATGGGTGGTAATACCTTTCCAAATTCCTATGAAATTGAAATAAGAGTAGAAAATAGCTTAATACAATCTGGTAAACTTGGTCTAAGGCCTCTAATGCCCATATTACCAAAATTTAAACCTATTCCTCCCCCTCAAGTTCCCCAAATTCCATCTATATCTCATATTCCATCTTTAAAAGTCTAAGTTTTAGCTCATCCTAATCAAACTAATGAGATTAGTGATTTGAAAAGCATGTTACTAGATTTTACAAATGAGATTATTTAACTAAAAATATAATAGTACCAAGGTAGACCTTATCAACAACAAAACCAAAACACTCATTAATATTTCAATAGCCAAAGACCTCCTTATCAAAGTTTTAAGAACAATAAACAACCTTATCAAAATCAAGGAACCATAACCCAAACTAAGCCATATGTAACCCTAGATCCTAATGTACCTTGTAGTTTAAAATTTATTGTTCCTCAAAATAAATTGATGCAAGATTCAAGTTGATAGCCTTCCAATCCAAATGACACTGAAAATCAAGCCTTGGTATCACAAGATATTACTCTGCCACAAATGACATAAGAAGAGTTATCTCTTCAATATGTTTAATATAAGGACATGAATATGGAATTCCAAGGATAATATAAACAATCTTGATGCTATCAATGTTAATTGGAAATTGGATGATGATATTGCATTCAACCAAGTTGGTAAAACTAGCAACACAAATGGTAAAGTTGTAGCTCTGACTAAAGCTAAAAGAAGAGTAATTGAGGAAGTTCAAGATGTGAGAAATAATTCTAATTTTAAAAAAAATATTTTCAATAGTGTAAAGGATCAAGTTAATACTCCTATAACATAGAATATTTAGTATATAGAGACAATGAAGATTCCTCAAATGCCCCTAACTAGAGGACAACTAGTGGTTTAAAAGGTGTAACCAAAGGTTAGTAGAACCTCATTCAATATAATAGATAAAATAAATAAATCAAATGTTATAAATGTCATGTGGTATTACCTTTCCATTATAATATAAAAATTCATGCTTATTCAAGAGCTTTCAGATCTTAAGGTATCTAGAGAACCAGTTGAGAAACTAACTTGGCCAATTTAGACTAGCAAATCAAGCAACCTGATCAGTAGGTACATAACATGAAAAAGGTAGACAAAGCTAAGGTAAAATCAAACAAAACCCCTCCCTTTTATCTCTCTTTTATATTTGGTGACTACTTATTCCATAATGGTATGGTATATGATGGTGCTAGCAACACTATCATGCCTAAAAAATTGTAGACAAGCTTGGTCTTGTCTATGAACCAAATACCAAAAGAATATTACAATTAGATGGATCACCAACAAAGAAATTAGGCATAATCAAGGGCATAAATTTTAAATTACATTATTTGCCTAATTTTATTATTTATTAAGATGTAGTAATAGTGGACTTGACTCCCTATTTTTCCATGTTTCTGTCAAGAGACTTTACTTAAAAAATTGGAGGATATTTATCAATTTATTAGACCTATTTAATGTTTAGGACCAGGTATGGTACTAAGGTAATAATAAATTTTGAACCTATTTCAATATATCATTTAGATCCATATATGCCAATTATGATAACCACTAATTATGTTATCTCAGACAAGTTACTAGAAAATAGTGAGGTGGAAACTAAATCACCTTTAGGTGGAGTTATAGATATTTTCCTTGATGAATGGGGCTCTGATTTTCATAATCATGATCCCTGAAATTTAATTAAATAAAAATGACTTAGTGTCTATTGTTTTCATGAAAATGATGCAACAATTTTAACATTGATGAAAGATGATCATCGCAAAGAAGGACCATGACACTATATTTTTATAGATCGAAAAAAAAACATAGCACAGGACCTAGAAGGATGTTAATTTATCTAAAAAATCAAAGGTATTTCTCTTCTCTCAAGTTTTAGTTTGGTTGTTACAATAATGTTACTGAATATGAAGCATTAGTGCATGGTTTGTAATGGGTAAAAAATATGAAGGTCAATTCTTTACAAGGTTTTGGAGATAGTGAGCTAGTAGTTCACCAAATAATGGAACTTAATATATGCAAGAACCCACTAATTAGGTGCTATAATCATGGAGTATGGGACCTAGTTCAATAATTTCAAGATTTCAATATTTAGGCCATATCAATAAATAAGAATAAGTATGTAGATGGGCTGGATATGATTGGATCAAAATTCAACATCCTAGATGACATAAAAAATGAAAAAGTTTAATCACATATCAAGATAGTTGTGAAACCTTTTATCCCAGAAACCATGATAACTGGAAAGTATTTGAAGATGATAGTTAGATTGTCAGATTCTTACAAAAGGAAGTTAAATTCTCCTTAAGGAACCAAGACAAGAATTTTCAATAGTATGGTGAACATATTGTGAAATTAAAAACAAACAAGTTGCCTAAAGTGTTGATCATCCTTGAAAACATATTTAGTAGAGATGATGATTTGAGAAAAGAAAAGTTTGTTTTGTCAACCAAGGAATAACACTATATAGATGTGAATATTACCATTGGTAAGAACTTAAAGTTGAGAAAAGTTTTTGCATCTTTAGAGAAAGAAACTTTTATTAAGTTATGTTTACATTTTACAGATGTATTTGCATGGTAGTACAATGACCTTAAAGGATTTGATCCAAGTCTAGCTTAACATACCATTGAGTTAGAAGATGAGAATAAGCTAGTCAGATAGATAAAAAGGCCTATTAACCCAAATCTTGAACCTTTCATGAGAGTTTAACTGCATAAGCTCATTGAGTCAGTGATAATATTTACAATTAATCACTCAACTTGGGTGGAAAACCTTGTTCTAGTACATAAAAATAATGATGAAATAATACTATGTGTTGACTTCCATGACATGAACAAGGCCTCTCTTAAAGACCATTATCCATTGCCATAAATGGAACAAATTTTATAGTTAATGATATTTTTAGAAAGGTTCTCCTTGTTGGATGGATATAATGGATATAAATAGAATTTGGTAAAAGAATAAGACCAGTTCAAAACAACCTTCACCACAAAATGAGGGACATTTGGAGATAGAAAAATTCCTTTTGTTTTATCCAATTCTAGAGAAACTTTATAGAAATCTATGGTTATGGAATTTCAATTTCTCCATAACAGGTTTGTACTTGTTTATCTAGATGATATAATAGTATCCTCTAATAATGTAAATGATCATATGATTCACCTTAAATAAGTATTTGAAAAATGTAGACAAGTTGGAATGTCTTTGAATCTAAAAAAATATGTTTTATCTATTCATGAAGGTATGCTTCTTGGACATGTAATTTAAAAATATGGTACAAGCATAGATCCTAATAGAATAGACTCAATTCTTGCACTTTCATTGCCTAAGCACAAAAATGACTTAAAAATCTTTTTAGGTAAGATCAATTTCATAAGGAGATACATTTTAAATTTTACTACTTTAGCCAGGCCACTCACAACCATGCTAAAGAAGGGTCAGAGTTTTAGTTGGTCTAAAAAAGGAGTAAGAAAGTTTGAAGAGATAAATAAATCTATAGCCATTGCTCCTACACTATTAAACCTGGATTTCACCAAATATTTCTTCTTATAAACCTATGATAACATTGACATAATTTTAGGTATTCTCATGGAATAAAATAAAGATACTTTAGAGCAACCAATCACCTTCTTCAATCATGGCTTAGAATAATATGAAATAAGATATTATTTTGTTGAGAATCACGTAATTTTAGTCAGAAGGTCTCTTAAAAATTTTAGGTACTTGTCCAATAATAAGATACATTTGATGGTTACAAATCCAAGTGTCAAAGATTTCCTTTTGAACAAAGATATAAATGACAAAAGAGTTGTTTGGATAACCAAAGTCATGGAATATGATATTGAGATCAAGGTCATAAATATAGTTATAGTCAAAGGACTTTGTGAACATCTATCCAAAGACTTGTAGGAAACTAATGGGATGGTTATGGTGTCGATTAATGAATAATTTTTAACTAATAAGACCTCATCTTCTAGCTAGTTCCAAGATATGGTAAGATACTTACAATATGGTGTTTATCCTTCTCATCTCACCCCTTTAAAGAGGAGATATTTTATATTGTGTTCAATCCCTTTTAATCTTGTTGATAATGTGTTGTTCAAAAAGGATATCAATGGCATGTTACTAATATGCATAAAACTAGGTAAAACATAAAAGTTACTTGACTAGCTCCATGATGGACATGGTGGATGACATTATTTAGTAAGGATCATAGCCCTCAAGATAATGAGAGGTGGGTATTATTAGCCATGTTTATTTGGTGATTGTCATACATAGGTTAGAAAATGTAGAAAATGTGCCATGTTTGTTGGAAAGATGAAGTTTGTATCCTTACCTCTCTAACCAATTTTAGTGAACTAGCCCTTTGTCTAATGGGGATTATACTTTATTGGTCTTATTAATCCTTATTCAAGTTTAGGACACAAGTGGTTCCTAACTACCACATATTATTTTAATAGATAGATAGAATTAGTAGCATTAAAAGAAGTTAATGAAACCAGTGTTCTAGACTTTTATGAAGGTTTGCTTACTAGATTTGGGGTCCCTTCAACCATAATTTTTGATAATACTATGGCTTTTATAGGGTCTAAAATCATCCAATGGGTAGTTCAACATAGTATTTTTTTAGTACCTCATTAAACTATTATCCATAAGGCAATGGCCTTATTGATTCCACTAATATGAATTTATTAAAGATCATTAGGAGGACTATTGAAGACAATCGTAGTTCATGGCATCTCAAAATTGAAGTCAACTCTATGAGCTGACAATATCACCTATAAGAGGTCAATTGTCAATTCTCCATATAATCTAGTCTATGGTAAAGAGGCAAGAATGCCTATTTCTCTTGAATTAACTACTTTGGAATTAACACATCAAATTAAGATTTTGGAGAATGATCTAATGAAAATAAGATATGTTGAGCTCATGGAGCTAGAAGAGATAAGATATCAATTTATGTTGGCTATAGAATCCCATCAAACAATGTTAAAAGATATTTTGACAAAGGAACTTCTTCAGTAATTTTTCAAGAAGGAGATTTGGTCCTCAAGTGGGATGAGGATAGAGCTAAGTCAGGAAGGCACACAAAATTTGACTCTCTCTAGAGTGGTCCATACATAGTCTCCAATTGTAAATCCCATAATGGTTTCCAACTCACAAGGATTAATGGTGAAGAGCTTCCTATCCAAGTTAATGGGATACATCTAAATCATGCTATTGAATAAGCTAAGCTATTATACATAGTTAGCTTTTTTTATTTTCTCTAAGTATTTTTCTAACACATTGGTTTCCTTTATTTTATCCAAAATAAGTTTTTTGTTTCAAAATTGTTTGATAGGATAGTTGCCTCTACTTTATTGTATGTTGGAATTCTTTGTCTTTACAAGTCAAAAATATGTATTTCATTCAAATATAAATGGTCCATATATCATGTAATTATCTAAGAGTCATGTATCTAGTTCAAGTTCTTGATCATAACAGGCATGCTTCCTAACCAAGTTGCTAAAGATGTTGACCAATTTTGGTCTACATACCAAAAATGTGCCTAGTCCAAGAATCTAGTGGAAGGAGCAAGACCCTAATTGAAAAAGTAACCCAATGTCACAAAGAGTAGATAGACCTCAAGTGGAGATCATATAGCTTTTGTAAATCTTTTAAAACACATTAAATAATCTCAAAGTATGATATGATTTATCTCCAAGGGACAGGTCTATAATTACAAGATGGAAGGGTCCAAGTAGGTGTTCAAATAATTCAAAGATCATGAAACAAGTTGTACAATCCTTAAAATATCATTAGAGTCTTGAAATATTGAGCAAAAGATGGGTTGTAAAATTTTAAATAAATAGACCATCACCAAGATGCCATGAAGTAATGAATGGATCAGCTATCTTGTGCATTTTATAAGTGAACTCAAGAAGCATCTCTAGCTAGGAGATTATGGAGCGATAGAGTTCTTCATGCTAGGAACATTCTCTAAAATTTTAATGCTCATACAAGTTCTCTAGCTCAAGTTATGGAGCTTCAAAGTTTGACCTACAACATAAGGCATTCATGATAACATCAAGTTTAAGCTTGAGCAAAACAAACCCTTTTGACCTTAAATTTGATGGTCATATTAATGTTAATGATGGTCTTGTGAATTCCATTTGATAGGAGTATAGGCATCAAATATAAGCTCAAGAAATAGCCATTGGTTTTCAAATAATAGGTCCTAATAAGATCTAATAGCACACATTCAATCATACATTCAAATCTAATAGCAACCAGAGGTCAAATGGGTCGGTGAATCTCAAAATCAAATGCATACATGATAAGTGTCAACAACATGTTCAACTAGTAGAATATAAACAATCAATGTTCATTCAGACAAGCAAGATCTAATGGAGTAAGATGGGTGTACATGTCAATAGTTTGAGTCATGATTGATAACCAATAAATAAAGGGCAATCCCAGGACATTTTTGATGAAAGTTGAAAAGGCATTATTTGACCTAAGTAAGATAAAAACAAAATGACCAAATATTAATCATGATTTAGGTCAAACCAATAGGATCTAGAATCTCCATTAAAGGTCCATATAGATAAAATAGGTCTTTTAGACCTAATATAGAGATTGGATATAGACCAATGATTGTAAAGTAAGATCAAATATTTCAAAGGTTCCATGGATACTAGGACTATGTGAAAACTAATAATTGGATTGAATTTCACCTATAAACAGACCTATATTTGATATTGTATCAAATATAGACCATGGAGAGATGTATCACCTAACACATGGTAACATTTCATATAATTGGGTTCTTATTATTACACAAAGTACATATGGAATAATTCTATAAATTCCAAGACATTGGCCATCATCAAAAGATCAATAGATAATGACATGGAGTTCTAAGAAGGACACTTGGTGGATGGATAAAGATCAATGGAGAAATAAATTATTTTATAGGACCTTATTTATTGATAAAATCATGACTCATCACCCTTGAATTGGTGTTAATCCATCAAAAGTGGTTAGGCCTTTTCTAATGCATAACTCTCTCTCTCTCTCTCTCTCTCTCTCTCTCTCTCTCTCTCTCTCTCTCTCTCTCTCTCTCTCTCTCTCTCCTATAAATATAGGACTCTAATCCTTAAAATGAATTCCTCTTTTTGGTATGATAAAAATCTTTCAAGATTTATACTATAATACCTTTTAATGCAATAAAGACTAAATTCCATCATTTTCTAAGCTAGATTGAAGTGTGTCCTATGAATTCATATACTGTGGTAAAGTGAATGTATGTTCCTTGTTTATGTCTGAGTTTTCTCACCTTAATGAAATGCTACATATTTCTCATAGGTCATTATAAGTGGAATTTATAATTTGTTGTTTAGCTTAAAATTAGATATCTTCCTTCTCATGCTAGTTTAATAACTGACTCATTCCTTATTATGAAATATTTATGTGAGATTGATATTCTTTCATCTTGAATGTGTCTCATAATGTGTATTATGCAAGTTTGAGTGATCTAAGCATTAGTGCATCACCTCTTTTTACATGCTTTCATAAGTTATTACAAAAATCTCTCTCCCTTTTCCAAGCAAGTGATAGTTTAGGTTTAGTTTAGGTGATAGATACAAAAGGAATCCAACCTTCTCTAGATGTTTGACCCATTATTAGGATACCCGTAGCCTAAGATCAGTCCCATTTCAAACTAGATTTTGAGTAGGAAGATCTGAATAATCTCCTTCTCAGCTAGGGTGTAAATGTAGAACACCAATAGTTTTAGCATGCCCAATGGGAAAAAACTTCTTTGACATAATTTAAGTATGAATATTGAGAATATTTAATTTCAAAAAGAGGATATATCTACCATCATCAAAATTTTAAGATCCTTCAAGCTAAAAGGTTCATAACCACCTTTAAATAGTGTTTTAATGCCAATGGTTACAATAGGATCATCAAGTAAAGGTACTCCTTTTGAACATATTGAATTGCCTTCTACTTCTTATAAAATATCAAGATTCAATATTAAAATATCTTATCCTCAAAAAAATCATTCATATCATAGTTATCATATTATTCTAGTCCAATCTATTATCCCTATAAGCCAAATCCCTTTTGCCCAAATGTTTATTAGATATCAAGTGTATGTTCCATTTATCAAGGTAGTCACCTAAATTTAGCCTAATATGATGATATACATGTGTCTTACCTAAAATATATCTTTTTCTTCTCAAGATAATGGGATAAAATACTGATATTGAGCATATCCAAGATGTTGCCAATCTATGCTCTATTTATAATGTTAGTCAAGATAATGTGGCTATCAGACTACTTGTTGCCTCCTTCAAAGGAAAAGAAATGCAATGGTATATAAACCTCTCTATGACTTCCATTTATACTTGGGATGAGTTAGGTACAACCTTAGTTAGGAAATTTGAAGACAAGTCTGATCATCTATCTTTGGTTAAACAACTAACTGCCATACAAAGGTACCCCCATGAGTTCATGTTTGATTTCAACCTTAGATTCCAAAATACATGGACTAGGATCCATGAATTGGTTAGACCATCTCCAAAATATTTATTTATTTACTATATAAAGGTCCTTAATTTTGATATAAGTGTCATGATACAATCTATAGGTAGTAATACCTTGATAAATGCCTATGAAATTGCAATATGAGTAGAAAATAAGTTAATACAAGATATTAAACTTACTCCAAGGCCTCTAACACCCATATTCCAAAAATTGAAACCTATTCCTCCACCTCAAGTTCCCTATATTCCATCTATATCCCCTATTCCATCTCTAAAAGTCTAAGTTATAGCCCATCCTAGTCAAACTAATGACATTGGTGATCTAAAAAGCATATTACAAGCTTTTGGAAATGAGGTTGTTTAACTCAAAAGACTATAGTACCAAGTTAGACCTTATCAGTAGTAAAACTAGAACACTTATCAATCTTTCAATAACTAAAGACCTCCTTATTAGGGTTTCAAGGACAATAGGCAATATTCTCAAAATCAAGGAGCCATAACCTAAACTAAGCCATATGTATCCCTTGATCTGAATGTACCTTATATTTCAAAATCTATTCTTCCTCAAATTAACTAGATGAAAAATTTAGGTTGACAACTTTCCAATCTAAATGACACTCAAAATCAAGCCTTGATATCACAAGATATTACTATGCCACAAATGACATAGGAAGATTTATCTCTTCAAGGTGGTTAGTATCAAGACATGAATATGGAATTATAAAGAGAATCTCAATAATTTATAGGTAAGCCTAATTATATCAATTTTAATTTGAAATTGGATGATCATATTGCATTCAACCAAGTTGGTAAAACTAGCAACATAAATAGTCAAGTTGTAGCTCTGACTAGAGCTAAAATAAGAGCAATTGAGGAAGTTCAAGATGTGATAAATACTTATAATGTTCCTAATTTTATTTACAAGAGTTTCAAGGATCAATATTCTACTCCTATAAGACAAAAGATTCAAAATATAGAGACAATGAAGATTCCCCAAATGCCCCTAACTAGAGGACAACCAATGGTTCAAAAGTTGTAGCCAAAGGTTAGTGGAACCTCATTCAACATAATAGATCAAATAAAGAAATAAAATTTTAGAATTATCATGTGGGATTCACTTACCATTATAGGATAAAAGGACATTCTTATTCAAGATCTTTTATATCTTATGGTATCTAAAGAACCAATTGAAAAATAAGGAACTATCTTGACCAATTCAGACCAGTAAATCAAACAACTTGATTAGTAGGTACATAACATGTAAAAGGTGTAAAAAACAATGTAAAATATAAAAAACCCTTCCTTTTATCTATATTTGATATTTTGTGATTGATTAGTCCATAATTTTATGGTAGATAGTGGGGATAGTAGCATTGTCATGCCAAAAACAATTATAGACAAGCTTGGTCTTATCTATGAGCCAAATACCAAAAGAGTATTGTAATTAGATGAATCAAAAAATAATATATTAGGCATAATCAAGGGCCTAAATTTGATATTACATTCTTTCCCCAATGTTATTATTCAACAAGATGTAGTAGTAGTAGTAGTAGACTTGCCTCCCTATTTTTCTGTGTCTGTCAAGAGACTTTACTTCAAAGATTGGAGGAAATTTATCAATTTATTGGACCTATTTAATGTTTAGGAATAGTTATGATACTAAGGTAATAATACATTTTGAACCTATTTAAATATTTAATTTAGAGCCATATATGCCAATTATGGTAATCACTAATTGTGTTATCTCAGACAATGCACTAGAAAATAGTGAGGTGGAAAATCAATCACCTCTAGATGGAGTCCTAGATATTTTACTTGATGAATGAGCCTCTAATTTACATGAGCATGATCCCTACAAGTTAATTAAATAATAAGTAATTAATTTTTATTCTCTTCATGAAAATTATGCACCAACTCCAACATTAATGAAAGATGATCATCCCAAAGAAGGATTGTGGCAACTATATTTTGATGGATCTAGAAACAAATATGGAACTAGAGATAGAATGATGTTAATTTATATAGAAAATCAAATATATTTCTCTTCTCTCAAGTTTTATTTTGGATGTTCCAATAATATTACTGAATATGAAGCACTAGTGCATGGTTTACAATGGGCAAGAAAGATGAAGGTCAATTCTTTACAAGTTTTTGGAGATAGTGAACTGGTAGTTCACCAAGTAAGGGAACTTAATATATGTAAGAACCCACTACTTAGGTCATATAATCATAGAGTATGGGACCTATTTTAATAATTTAAATATTTCAATATTAAGGCCATATCAAGAAATAAAAACAAGCATGGAGATAGGCTAGCTACCATTAGATCATAATTCAACATCCTAGATGACATAAAAAATTAAAAAGATCAATCACACATCAAGATAATTGTGAGACCTTATATCCTAGACAACCATGACAAATGGCTAGTATTTATAGATGATAGTTTATTAGATTCTTAAAAGATGAATTTTAATGCTTCTTAAGGAACCAAGACAAGCATTTATAGTAGTATGGTGACCAGATTGTGCAATTAAAAACAAAAAAATGTATTAAAGGGATGGTCACCCTTGAAAACATATTTAACAGGGATGATGAATTGAGAAAATAAAAATTTGGTTTGCCAACCAAAGAATAACACTATACAAATGTGGATATTTCCATTGGTAAGAGATTAAAATTGGGCAAAGTTTTCACATCTTTAGAGAAAGAAATGTTTATTGAGTTATGTTAAAGTTTTGTAGATGTATTTGCATGGAAATAAAATGACCTTAAAGGATTTGATCTAGGTATAGATCAACATTAAATTGAGTTAGAATATGAGGCTAGGCTAGTTAGATAAAGACAAAGTCCTATTAACATAAGGCTTGAATCTTTGATGAGTACTAAACTACATAAGCTTATTGAGTTAATTATAATATTTCCAATTAAGCACTCAACTTGAGTTGTAAAACTTGTTCTAGTACAAAAAAATAATGGTGAAATAAGACTATGTGTTGACTTTTATGACTTGAACAAGGCCTCTCTTAAAGATGACTATCCATTGCCATCAATGGAACAAATTTTATAATTAATGGTAGGTTTAGAAAGGTTATCCTTGTTGGATGGATATAATGGATATAAATATATTTTGGGCAAAGAATAAGACCATTTAAAAATAGTCTTCACCACAAAGTGGGGGACATTTGGAGATAGAAACATGCCTTTTAGTTTATACAATGCTAGAGAAAATTTGCAGAAAGTTATGGATACGACATTTCAATGTCTCCATAGAAAGTTTATACTTATTTAACTAGATGATATACAAGTATCCTCTAACAATGTAGATGAGAATATGAATCACTTTAGACAAGTATTTGAAATATGTAGACAATTTGGAGTGTCTTTGAATCCAAAAAAGTATGTTTTCTCTAATCATGAAGGTAGGCTTCTTGGACATGTAATTTCAAAATATGGTACAAGCATAGATCCTAATAGGATAGACTCACTTCTTGTACTTTCATTTCCTAAGCAAAAAAAACCTTGCAAATATTTTTAGGTAAGATCAATTTCATAAAGAGATACATTTTAAATTTTGCTACTTTAGCTAGGCCACTCACAACCATGCTAGAAAAGGTTTAGAGTTTTATTTGGTCTAAAGAATGATTAAGAAGTTTTGAAGAGATAAAAAAATATATAGCCAATGCTCCTGCACTCTTTAACCCTTATTTTACCAAATATTTCTTCTTATACACCTATGATAACATTGCCACAATTTTAGGTATTCTCATGTAGTAGAATAAAGATACTATAGAGTAGACAATAGCCTTCTTCACTCAAGGCTTAGAAGAATATGAAATAAGGTATTATTTTTTTGAGAAGCATGTACTTTCAGCCATAATCTCTCTTAAAGAGTTTAGGTACTTGATGTATAATAATAAGATACATTTGATGGTTTCACATCTAAGTATCAAAAATTTCCTTATTAATGTAGATATAAATGACAAAATTGTTGGTTGGATAACCGAGGTCATAGAATATGATATTGAGATCAAGGTCACAAAGCTAGTTAGAGGCAAAGGACTTTGTGAACATCTATCCCTAGACTTTCAAGAGCCTAATGAACTAGTAATGGTTTATAAATTCAAGTTAGGACTTAAATAAATATTGATGCATGACATCAATATGAGTAATACTAAGACATTGGCAGCTGTTATAGAGTCTACCCATAGGGTAAAAGAGAAGGAAAAGTATTGACAAAAAGTGAGATAAGGCTTCAAGATGAATAGGTAGAATTCAAAGGCTAAGAAACTATCTTCTCTATCAAAAAATTTCAATAAATTAAAATAGAATAACAAGTTCTAAGGGAAAAATAAGAATTTAAATTGATCCCAAGGCTAAAATAAGTATTTTAAAACCTAAGACAACTCTAAAAATGGGTCTTTTAGGAAGGACCAAAACTAAAATAAACATCATAGACCAGCCATAGGGGAAAATACTATTCCAATAGCCCCACAAAGGACAGTGTAATTCTAGGAATGTGGTGATAACCACTATTGTAAGAAGTTCCCAAAGCTAAAATTGGGACAACCAACAGACCATAGAGTATATGTTGTAGAAGATAATTGGAAATTTTATTTTCAAGCCACTCTTATTGAGATTAGAATTAATCTTGTTGGAAATTTTTTTATATTTTTTGATTGATTCAGGTGCTATAAAAAACTTTATTTCATCTTCTATAGTGAATAAATACAATCTAAAATCTAAGCTATTGAGAGAAGGATGGGAAGTCTTTTGTGGCCTTACAAATGGATTCTAGTGGTCAAGATATTAGGAATAAAGGAAACTAGCATAGGTAAAAGAGGAAAATTAATAAACCAAAACTTTTGGTAGTACATCATTTTATATTTATTTATTTTGATCATATTCTTGAACTATTCATCATGCTTGTTTCTTGTCTTCACTTTTCAATTTTAATGACCTTGTAGAATTGTTTATATGCGACTATTTTAGTCTATTATTTTTTTTCATTTTGGTGGCCATTTTAATTTTGTTATCAATGTATATTATTTCTCTCTTGAGCTTAGGTAATGCTGACTCCTTGCTTAGCTTTTGCAGTGTTGTGACTTCACATATTTTGGCTAAATCTGGTTTTGTTATTATTTTTATTTTATTAAATCTTTATTGTTTGCTTACTTGAGGTACTTTGGCCTAACTTATAAACTACCCTCTCTCACCACTCTCCCCCTATAACTCCTAACAAAATGGACCCTAGATAATTGATTCTAAGACAAAATTGGAAATAATGTTATTTAAGAAATAAAGATTTTCCATTATCACCATGGTTGTGGAAGTTAACCCAAATAAAATCTTATTATGATAGTTTTTTTGGTCTTAGGAAAAATATAATTTTAACATTAATGACTTGAAGTGACTTGGGAGGATCTTAGCTTAACCCCCAAATATAATTCATTTTATTATGTTGATGGGTTAGATGGGAGAAGGAGGAGAGAAAGGGAGGGAAGCATGGAGAAGGGTGGAGGAAGAATGAACCCTAGGGGGCATGGTAGAAACCTAGAGGAGATAGTTGGGGGAACAAATTTATTGATGAGGAGAGAGAATGGCCTACTTGGTTATTGATATAAAAAGGGAGACATGGCAAGGTAGTGGACACAAAAAATCTCTATTTTTATTCTCCATTGGTTATCAAAAAATAAGTAGGTCTTGCATTTTTTAATTCCTTACAAAGAATTTTATTCATTTTCTAGAATTTGGAGGGAAATTAATAAAAGGAAAAATTTCTTGATGGTTCATAAGGAAGTTGTAAAACTTCATGATTAACCTAAAAGGGTTTGTATAGGTATTATTTTCCAAAACTATCTATTATTCCTTCAATTGATACTAAAAATATGGTTTTAAATTTTGGTGTTTGTAAACTCTATTTGGTTTAAGTCAAACTATTCTTTACAAATCATAACTGGGTCATTTAAATTAGTCTAGTTTAGATTGTTTCCCTACTATAAATGGTGACCTTGGTCAACTTAGGGTGAAATAAATTTTGAGTATTTTATTAAAAATTTCATGGGTTTTGTTTTGCCATGATTTTTATTTGTGTTTTGGAAAGTCAATTTGGAAAGGATTGATGTTCTATTAAAATTATATGCAAATTTTATCTGTTACCTAGATTTTATTTTTACAAATCATTTTGAAGGGTTATATTCTAGTGAAATTCATGCATGAAATTTTATTAGAATTTTATCAAAATATTACTATTGGTATTTAGAATTTTAATATTCAGATTAGCATACATGGCTAAAATTATATTTTTATCAGATCTTAACACCATATTGCTTATTTTCATCCCTAAAAATGAGATTATTTGTTAAATAATTACTGAACTTGTCAAATTTTATAATTTTCCTAATATAAGAATTCAAACCAACCCCTTGATGATCAAATCAGGAAAATTTATCACAATGGCACACTACTATAAGTGACTAAATTACTCATTTTGGTTAGCTAGTAATGAATCATTATTATTTTTAAAACCTTACTGGTGAATATGGTTTTATTTCTCATTTTATGATGGTATCCTATTTATTTATTTTGGTTACCTAGAACATATGATGAAGGAAGTATGAGGTCAACTGAATCAATAGTTGACTTCTAAAATACTTAAGATGAATACCAGGCTACCAAGGTTATTTATGTTTGTTTTAGAATTTTCAATGTGAAAATTTTCATAGCTATACTACTACAAATTAATTGGTTCATTCCCTTATTTTTTTCACCTACATTCTCAAAGTCCCAAAATCTGGACTCCACCTCCCAGCTCATGGTTGGGGGTAGTAAGGACCACCAATTTGGGGGCTCATAGGATGAGTTGAGATGGGATTGATTGGAAAAGGAATATAAATGATTTTTAAATTATCTAGTTTAGTTATTTTACTTATAATTTTATCCCATTGTTGATATAGTGATTCAACATGTTTGTAAAATAACTTATTTAATATTCCAGTTCTAATCATTTGTTACTGTTGTAGTTTAATGTTCTTTCATTAAGTTTTATCATATTAATTTAGTTTTAATACATTAAAATTTTAGTTAGATTATTTCACTACTCTTACATATTTTATTTCCTTTATTAAATCTTTAGCTGGAAATTTTACTTTCAGTTGTAAGATTGTTAAATTGGCTTCAATAAGTTTTCAGTTGTATAGATCTAATACTCTCACATTTTATTTTATATATAGATTAGAAATTTCATTTTAGTTGTAGCATTATTATTAGATTCATTTTTAGTAACTATCCACCATGAATAAGTTGAACCTAGATATTCATTTTGCTGAATATAAATGTTTACATTAGCTTGCATCATTTCTATTATATGAGACCTAGACACTTAGAGTGATTAAATTATATGTTTCAATTAGATGATAAGTTAATTTTTTTTGAGCAAGTAAAAATATATACTTTGATAAAAATCATTACTTCTTAATTAATCATTATTTGGCATTTACTATAGTACATATGGTTATATCTTTCACTTACATGTATGTAATTAAATTGGTTTAGTTTACTTGTTGATCATAAAATACTACCTATAGGTGCATTAATTTATGATGATATGACAGTTTCAATTTCATTAATAGTTATTACACTTTTGTACAATTTATATCACCATCCTACTTGGCTTGCATATTTATTTAGGCAACTGATCCTTCTTTTTTATAACTAATGACATAAACTTGAAATCATCTATATTGCCTAAGGAAATGAGATGAGTAATGTATTAAAATGGAGTTATGTTTCAATTTAGTCCTATGATTAAACTATTAGCACTTGAAACAAATTCAATTCAAATTGATGGTATATCAAGCTTATTATCAAAGATATTATAATCCTTAATTAATAAAATTATTTATGTTTCTTTTTCAGTAAGTAAACACTTTACTAAATTTATTTAAGTTATTAAAACATCTAAAACAAGATAGTTACAAAATCTATAATTTCTTTCATTTGTGTCATTACTCCTTAATTGGTAACTACGATAGAGTAACTATTTGATTCATGGGTTATTGGAATATCTTTTAAAATTATCATTTGATATTTAAGTAGTTATTAGTTGTTTTTCCAACCTCTAGTGCATACTCTTTCATTACATAACTAGGATTTGAGTATAATATGAAAAATGAGATACAATGACAAAGAGGTTATTTTTATTTAATACACATTTTTAGCAAGATAATAAATGTATTAAATCATGTTTAAGTTAATTAGATTATTGTTAGTATTTTATTTATTTATGACAATGATTATTAAAGTAAAAATAAAGTTAACATTTCTAAAGGAACATATTTTAGAATTTTATGTATTATGGATTTATGTTTTTTAAATAAAGTTGCATAAATTGTTAATCTTATGATTATGACCAAGTGACACATAAATAATATTAGAGAACCATGAATCTATAGAAGAATATTTATGGGATGGTATAGTGAGAGCATGATGCCACTATGAGTTAATATCTGCTTATAAAAAACATTGTCTTGACAATAATTACAAAGTAATTAGTTAAAAATGACAATTATTTTTGAAATTGAAGGTATGAGGTATGATGACCCCAAAAACACAGGTCATGGTAAAATAATATAAAATTTAGGGTAGTACCATTTAGATCTTTCACATGTATCAAATACATGAATTTCATAGGCGTAGTTCAAATTCTAAAATCTATTCAAACTAGAACCATTACTTGAACTTGATAAAACAAAAAGTTATGAACTTAACTTAAAGTAAATACCTATTTAAATAAAATTGATAACCTAAGTAATTAACTTAGTTATACTAAGCTCAAATAAGGACAAGTTGACTACCCTAGCCTATACTAAGTTTCCACTAATGTCAAACCCATAGGTAAGATAAGGACACCTAGATGGTATTATTGGGAAGCTGTCTACTACCATGAAGTCTTGGATATATCGATATGGATTGCATATCAATACACCCAAAATTAAATGAGGATATCCTTAGGGAAATAATATTCCTCATAGAATATTATATGGGTAATTACCCTAATTTAGGGTTTCTTGTGCATATTCACAGTGATATGTTACTTAAAAAAAGTTTTAGATTATAAAAAAATTCCATTTCAAACTTTGAAAGAAAGGATGCTCAATTTTTTTAGGTCATTTTACCAAGGAGTATATCTAACTAACAAAATATGTAACACTCTATTTTTTTATATATTCTAGAATGTTAAAGACAACACTTGCTTACAAGGATATATTCTATGCCATGTTTTGACTTACCACTCTTCCTATTAGAACACAAATAACTTAATTTTTTTTTGTCATAAATACCTTCAAAGATATTGACAATGATTTTAATTTTAATAATTAATATATATCTCCCAAGCATATCATTGATAAAAACCATTCATTAATTATTGAAATTCAAATATATGAAAAGCTAGTCAAACATGAATTAGTTGGCAATGGTTACATGATAAATATTTGTAGTTATGATTTCATTATTAAATATGACTCAATAAGGATATTATTCAAAAATTATAGAAACTTATAGATGGATTTGATATCACTTTAAAAAAATATTGGGAACTACAGTAGTGGATTTAATACTATTGGAAAGTTATTAATGATGTAATGGTGATGTTATAGAGATGTCATAATGAGTGGATGAAGTGCATTATTAGTCTAAGTTACAATGATAAAGTGTACAATGTGCTTGTCCTAGTATGATTAAAGATGGCTTGATTGATCTTCAGTTTTGACATGGCCAAAGATGGTAAAGGATGAGTATGGAGTATTGAACATGTGAAAGGGGTCCTATAAAAGATTTTATATACTTGGAAAGCTTGTGTGTATAATTGGAATAAATCTAGTTGTCTATATTTTTCATCTAGACACTTTGGGTCTAGTGGAAGAAAATCTGAGTAGGTAGTTTGATGACATCACCATTACCACATGGGAATGAGTCAAGGGGAATTAACCATATGGTTGTAATAAAATTAGTCCTTAGTTAATTTTTTATAAATTTTAAATAATGATCTAAATCACATCAAAATATATGCAAGGGAAAATTTGGGCTCCTAGGTAGTTTGACATAGTTTTCCCATACTTAGCCAAATTTGCATGAGGCAAGAAAGAGCCAAGTAAGCATTCTGATGGTAGCATATCTCACACATGTGTAAATTTAAGAATAAGGTGATAATATGTGTTTATTTAGTTTTTTTCCTAGTTGGTTTGAATTAAATTTTAGGGTAAGCATTGAATCACAACAAAATATATGCATGTTTAAAGTTGACCTTCTAGACAAGTTTTTGACATAATTGGCTCTGTGACAGAAAAATTTGAGTGAGAATTTTCATGGCATTGTATATCACACATACAAAGGATTCTAGATAATTTTGACACATGGTTATATTACCATATGTGAGTATATCATATGGTCCAAATTTGAGAACTTGTGCCTGAGTGAAGCAAAAGATATGACTATGTAAAGTTGGCCTTCCAGGTAGATAAGAAAGGTTCCCATAGTTAAATTTTCACAAGTTAAAGTTTGAGGAAAATTGAATGAGCATATTAATATAAAAAGTTAGGAAGAAAAGATATGGTGAAAATTTTCATGATCATGGGGGTTCTGAATAAGATCAAATTATGAGAGACACATGATAAGGACCTAACTGATCTGTAGAGATCAACGGTGCATGATGAGTCAACATTGTAAGATTGCATGAGATGAGGTCAACATGTTCAAGGTTTAACATTTGGAATTGTTATACTATGTGTTAAAGGATGAGATTAACATAATAATATTAATGGTGCACATTTAATTTGAGCATTGAGGACTTGAGATGTGAATAAAGTGTTTGAGGTTTAACTATGACCGTTTGAATTTAAATATTCAAATTTAATAAGGGAAAAACTAGTCTATGGTTCTTGGACCATATGATTTGATTAAGGATGAATTTTGTGATGCTATAAAAATAAAATATAAAAACTAATCCATGTCATATCTAATGAAGCTAATTTTAATATCTAAAAGTGTGTATAATTAAAGATATTAAGGTTCAAAGTTGATTGTGTGTTTGTGCTTATTTTGCAAGTCACCTAAGAAGATTGTTCAAGTTTTTTTGATATATCTTAATGAATTAGATATTTTGGAGTGTTTTATACTCTATGAGGATGATATATGTGCATTATAAAGGTTTAACCAATCATATACAACATGAATAAAGGTGTATAAGTTGATTGTGTATTTGTTCATGGTGACTATGTATAAATAATGTTGATTAAGATTTCATATAAGAGTGAAATTATGTTTGTAAGAATTTGAGGAGACAAAGGGGTCATTTTTAGTGGACATATGAATTTGGTAGTGTTTCTATGTTCTTTTTTTTTTATGTAGTGTTAAAGGAGTGAATGGGTTCGTATGAGACTTATAAGGGCTAAAAGAACCTAATTGAAAGTTATAGTTCCTTAAGGGTGACCCAAAGATGTTATATCTAAACTATGAATATTTTTTGAGCCATGTAATTATTTGAGAGATTCCTTAAGGATAAAGGCATGTCTAATGACTGACCAAGGTAGTGATTATCATGTTTTCTCTATAAAAAGTGAAATCAAATGTGTTGATTTCTACATTTTGAGTGAGAGACTTATGAGAGATTTGAGAGAGGATTGTGTGTGTAAATTATGTAGAGAAGGAGGGATAAAGTTCCCTATAGATGAGTTGATGAGTAGATCAAACTGAGGACTATTTTTATGATCTGTAGGTCATAATTCTATTGTTAGAATAGTTTTATTGTAGTTTGAGTATGAGTGAAGGTGAAGAGTGATAATTAGAGGTCCATCATTAGGTGTTGAAGACATCAATTCAACGGTGTATGTATTCAAATGTTTTATTTTGGTAGCTCAACATCTAATGGGGTTTCATTCTAATTTCAAGTTGAAACTTGCTAAAGGTCTAGTTGTTATTATAGCTCAGCTACATAGGTGTTGTAGCACCTTGTGGAATTATAGTCTCACTAAATATGGATAGTAGTTCCTTGATCAGTTGCATCTTGTCTAAATTGGATATTATTATTATAGGATAGTAGTCCAATTATAGGTTCCAGTGGGGTTTCTCCCCCAAGAGTGTTTCCCATATATGTCATGTGTTATGTGATTGATCTTACATTGTCTCTCTTGTTCATTGCTATGAATGATGTGTATGCTTCATGAATGCTTATGGTAATTGATTAAGAACTTTAAAGTGATTGAAATTTAAGTTGAATTATTTGGGCTCATTGGTTCAGCCCCATTTTTAGTAATTTTATCTCTAATAATTGGTATCAAAATAGGTCCTTCATACAAATTTTAACCACTTGAAGGTGATCGAAGGTAAAATGGATGAAAAAGAGACTATGGATTATAAAATTTCAATGTAAGCATGGATGATGTGAAGACACAATCTCAAGATCTAGAGGAAATAATTAAGGATCTGTAGGTCATGATGAATAATGTTCTCAATCAAAGGATGGAACAATGTGAAAATAAATTAATGAATTACCTATATGTGCTCTTATCCAAGGACAAAAAGGATTTTATATTCACCAAAAGGATGAATAATGGAAATCCATTGAGTGGTAATGGTCAAGAGAAAAGAGGGTTAAACATGAACAATGTCTTTAATGGATATTGATTCTCCTACAATCAATTTGGTCATAGATATAAGGATTGCACTCTCTCTAGAGATCAAAAGGGATATCATACATTATAAATTTAACCAAAAAGGGTACATAGACAAAATTTTCAATAGATACTTTTGAAAAAAGGATATACAAGTCATTAACACTATCAAATGGTTCAAAGAGACCAAGTCTAAAGAAAAAAGAACAAAATTCCAAGCATATCACCAAAGGAAGAGTCATTATTTTTTCCACAAGATTTGTATACTCAAGAAGATGAGAAAAAAATATGGTTCATATATAGTGGATGCTCAAATCATATGATAAGAGAAAAGAGAAAGTTTATCTCTCTCAAAAAGACAAACCTAGGTGTATTTAGATTTGGTGACAACAAATCTACTAACATAGTCAACAAAGGTACTATGAGTTTGGGCAATGGTCATACTAGGAATAATAATGTATTATATGTAGAAGGCATGAAACATAATATTTTAAGTGTGAGCCAAATGTGTAAGAAAGGAATTGTTGTAACTTTTCATGATGATGTATGTGAAATAAGAAAGGCAAAATCTGGCAAATTAATTGTAAATGTTTATAAAAAAATAACATGTATGTATTTCATGAATCTAATAAATAAGAGTTTTTCATAAGTAAATTTGAATAAATTTGGCTTTGGAATAAAAGGATTGGACATATAAATTTTGATAATATGATACAACTCAATTCAAAGGGGTCAATAAGGCATATGCCTAAGATTTCTAAGATTCCTCATTCTATTTGCAATGCATGTCTTCATGGAAGCAAACTAAGAGAAGATACAAAACTAAGGAATTATCCACTATAGATCCATTAGAGTTCATCCACACTGATATATATAGACCTATGATAACTCAAAGTATTCAAGGTAATAGAGATACTTAATGCTTCTCATTGATGATTTTACTAAGATGACTTGGATATTATTTCTTAAATAAAAATCATAATATTTTGAAAATTTGTGGCATTCAAATCTCTTGTGGAAAATGATAAAGGTTTAAATATAAAGTGTGTGAGATTAGATATAGGAGGTGAGTTTTGGTCTCATAAGTTTGATGATTTTTGTGAAGAACATGGGATAATAAGACAATATTCTACTACTAGAACTCCAAAATAGAATGGTGTGGTTGAAAGGAAGAATAGGACTATTGTTGGCATGGGTACAACCATGATTCAAGATGTAAAATTATCAGATGGCTATTGGGAAGAGGTAGCCAATAATTTTGTTTACATCCTAAATAGGTTTCAAATTAAAGTAAATGGTAATAAGACTCCTTATGAGTTATGGAAGAATAGAGAGGATAATGTCAAATATTTCACAGTGATTGTGAATAGGTGTTTCATCAAAAGAGATGAAGAGAATCTTAGAAAAATTGATTCAAGATCTTAGAAGGCATCATCTTAGGTTATTATTTTATCATTACTGCCTATAAGTTCTCTAACAAGAGACTTCAAAAAATTGTTAAAAGTTTGAATGTAATGGTAGATGAGACAAGTAGAGTCAAGAATCCAAAAGTAAAGGTAAGTGACTCAATTCAAAATTTTGTTGCAAAAAATAATGAGTTATCCATTTAAATAGATGATGAAGAGGAAGAGGAGGAAGAAAGAAAATATTATAAAGCTCCATCTAGAAGAATTAAGAAAGATCATCCAGTCTCTTAGATTATTGTAAATGTTGGTGCAAGGTTGATGACTAGAAAGAGAATGTTGATCAATAAAAATCAATAAGACTCAGCTCTGTTACCCATGATTGAACCCAAAACATTCATGGAATCTAACAAAGATGAAATTTGGAATGATGTAATAGATGAAGAAATTGAAAAATAGAAAATAATGAAACATGGGACTTAGTTCCTAGGCCAAAAGATAAAAATGTGTTAGGTACCAAATGGGTTTTCAAAAAAAAATGAATGAGAAAGGAGAAGTCACAAAGAACAAGGCTATATTGGTGTGTAAATGATATGATCAGGTTTAAGGAATAGATTTTGATGAGATTTTTGCTCCTGTGGCAAGAATGAAATCAATTAGACTTTTATTGGCATATGCTGGTTTTAAAGGTTTTAAGGTATATTAAATGGATCTGAAATCTATATTCTTGAATGGAAATTTAGAAAAAGTATACATTGAGTTACTTGAAGGATACTTCATGTCAAGTAATCAATATTTTTTGTGTAAATTGAAGAAGGATCTTTATGGTCTTAAACAAAATCTTAAAGATTGGTATGATAGGTTAGATAAGTATCTTTTGAGTTAAGGTTTTAAAAGGGGGTAGTTGATACTAATTTATACATTAAGATATAAGGTTATCATCAATAGATAGTAGTTTTATATGTTGATGACATATTTGATCAAACTTTGTATAGATCCATGATTAGAAGTCTTTTGTACTCTACTCCATCTAGGCCTGACATCATGAAATTAATAGGTCTTGTAGGAAGGTTTCAAGATGACCATAGAGAATCTCACTTCAAAGTAGTCAAAAGGATCTTGAGATATCTCAAAGGCACCATAGACTATGGTTTATGGTATCCCAAGAGTAAAGAATTCTCTTTGAAATCATATACTGATGTTGATTGGGTAGGATGTGTGGATGATATAAGGATTGCCAATGGTGGGGTCTTCTTCATAATAGAATGCTTGGTGTCTTAGATAAGCAAGAAGTAAGCCTCAATATCTCTATCAACTATAGAAGCTAAGTATATAATAAAAACTTCTTGTTGCACAAAATTCATGTAGATGAAACAAACTTTGAAGGATTATAAGATAAGACAAAATGGACTTTGTCCTATTTATTATGACAATACTAGTGTAATTAGTATCTCAAAGAATCTTGTTATGCACTCAAAAACTAAACACACTCCTATTAGATATAATTTATTAAGAGATAAAGTGATTAATCAATGAGTTAATTTAGAGAATGTGACTATAAAAGAGTAGCTTTCAGATATTATGACCAAACCATTGTCAAAAGCTACTTTTGAGTATCTAAGACAAAGCTTGGGTGTCATTCCCTTCTTTATGAATCAATATGAGGTATTTGGTTAAAGGGGGATAAATTGTTCATGAAATTTATCTAGAGGTTTGTGAAAGAGATATAGTACATGGTTAGATTGGGTGTTTTTAGGTTGGTTGAGAGCATGTTTCCTATTTGGTAAGTGGTATGAAGTTATGTTGGTGGTCAATGTAGTAGCTTCAGAGAGAAGGCTAGTAACCATGTGTGGTGGTTCTTATGATGTGTGGAGGTCTGGATTTATTCAAAATGTGAAATGGATCAAAAATACTATAGGGATTCATTCTCAGATGTTTCTTAGTGAGTTATATTAGTTTTTAGTATTGCGTGCGTTCTTTCTTTATTGACTGTAGTGCTTAGTTGAAGAGAGTGTTGGTATGGATCAAGAAGAAGTTTGTCAAGGCAAAAAAAGGTAGGCTAAAGATGAGGGGGAGTTTGTATCATATTTATAATATGTTACTTTATTATTAATGGTATTTCCATGTCCTTAGTATCAGTTGGTGCCCACTTTTTCATTGTGTCAAAGGCAGAGAAAGTTCCTATTTTGGGAGTGCTTGAAGAGAGAGAAGGAAGGTGAGCCATATATTACTATATGATGTTTGTTGAAGTCAATGATAAAGGGGAATATTTTTGGATATTTTTCAATGATGTCATAGATATATATTGGTGAGTGGATGAAGTGCCTTGATATTCTAAGTAATAATGACAAAGTGTGCAATGTGCTTGTCCTAGTATGCTTGAAGGTGGCTTGGTTGATATTCAATTTTGATATGGATAGAGATGTTTAGGGATGATTATGGAGTATTAAACATGTTAAAGGGGTCCTATAAATTTTTTTATACCCTTATATAGCTTGTCTATATAATTGGAATACATCTAGTTGTCCCTAGTTTTCATCTAGACACTTTAGGTCTAGTGGCAGAAAATCTAAGTAGGCATTTTGATGACATCACTATTACCATGTGGGAATGAGTCAAGGGGAATTGGTAATATTATTGTGATAAAATGACTCCCTAGTTTATTTTCAATAAATTCAAAATAATGTATTTAATTGTGTCTGTTGTCCCCAAAAAATGCCACTCATTTTTGGGACAACCTACATACCAAAATTTCTCTCTTCCCTTCTCAAAATTTGTTTTGAGCTTTCAAATTCCTCATTTTTAAGATTTTTCTATAAAGGGGATTCATAGGTTCAACAGGTTAAAAAAGCTTCTGTAGGTAAGTTTAGTCAAAAGAACAAGCTTCTAACACAGTCGCTTCCAGGATTGGTTCAGCGCCTCGGTTCAATCAAAAGGATTTCAATCGGCAAATGATAAAGGACTTAGGCTTGAACCATTGAAATTTGAACCACTTTGGTTCAAAGGTTCAATGAGTTCAATGACCAAGTTGGTTTAAAGCACTTGGTGCAAAAGAACAAAGGAATTTTCCAAATAACGAAGAATGAACCATTGAACCAAAGTTGGTTTAATTAGTTGGTTCAATTGAAAGGTTCAAGGGGCTACCCCAAAGAAAAAAAGGCAAGTGCCCTTGCAGATAGTAGGAAGCATTGGTTCAAAGGTCAAAGAAAAGACAAAATTCCTTTAGATTTATTCAAAGGCCCAAAAGGAACAATTCTTTCAGACTTTTTGTCTGATGGAAACAGTTAAGTCTAAGGGGCTAAAAGAATTCTCTCGGGAAGATTTTCTCAGAAAAATGTTAAGGCAAAGTTCCTTCGGAATTTTTGGCCAAAGGAATTCACCTAGAGAAAATTCCAAAGAAACAAAGAAGAACAAATAGCTAAGGCACATAAGCTTTCCTTCAAAACTTTTGTCTGAATGAATTCTTTCAGGCTTTTTTCCCGATAGAAAAAGCCTGAATGAAGAGAAAAGCCTGCAGAAAAATGCCTGATGGAAAAAGACAAAGTAGAGTGGAAGCTGCCATGTGTCATATTTGTTAGGATCCCCAAAGGTTTATAAATCTTCTATAATTTAAGTGGAATACATCACATGTCCTATTATGACTCAACAGAATGTGATAAGTGTTTGCATCCATGTTCCCCTTTTGGAGTTGCTTGGGCAAAACATGTTGTGGACCCCATTTTCTGTAAGTTTATATTGAGTTTCATAACAATAGAACTTGCCACTTGTCAAAGACATAGAAATCCCCCCCCAAATACATAGGCAAGAAGGACTATAAATAGAAAAGAAGCACTTAAGCAGTGAAGAGAGGAGCGAGACCAAAGGACCAAAAATATCTTCAAAAGAGTTATTCCTAGTAGGTGAAATAGTGGATCAAGTAGAATTCTAAGCGCAACAAACCAAAGATGTGGCCTATTTTCTTCCATGAAGTAAAGACAAATATGCAAAGGACCAGATGGCCCATATGAATGAAGAGACATATCAGATGAAAGGACATGCCATAGTTATGGCAGTGCACTATTCTCAGCATGGTCTCCCCAGACCAAATTGGAGACGCATTGAAGATGCTGACTGCAGCATGGGCCATCCTGTAGAAAAAAGGTGCCAATCCTTGGGTAGTTGCTATAAGTTTGTATTTTCTCTCATTTGTAAGGGAGATCTTCCCCTTACCAGAAGTGAAACTCTGCCCATTTTGAAATAGAAATACTAAGACTTTGAGCTTAGGTTGTTATAAAGTAGGTTTTTCACAGACTTTGTGCTGTTCTGAATTGTGTCATCTAAAGGTGTCCTTATTCATTTAATTTGGTACACAAAATTAGTGAAGGTAATAGGGAAGTGTCCTAGAACCAACTATGAGAAGACTTTGTGCTTTCACAATTGATTTCAATCTATGTTCTCCTTTTCTTTTTGTGTTGAGGTTTCTGGGGTGACTTTGTGCCCCCATTATCCTTTGTGATATAATCTTTGAGAAGTTAAGGTGGAGACTTTGCGCTCTATTTCATCCTTCTATTTCTACACCCTTTTGATCACTGCTTATTTCACTATCTGAAAGAAACTTCTATTATTTCTTATAAGGACACTTTTAAAAGAAGAGAAGTGCCTTCAGCATTTATAGCCAAGATTTTCTCTTTTATTTGTGTGCATCATCTCTGAAAGAAGAGAGATGGATGGTTTGTCCCACCCTTGTGTCTTACTTTTAGCTTATTCATATTGTATATAGCTCCACATATTTAATAAGGAACCTCCCCTTCATGAGAGGAGAGATTTGTCTCTGGTTGATGTAGTAAAAACTTGCACACTAGGATGACCCATCTCCTTATGCTATTGTGATAGGAACTATTTTTGTCACCAGTTAGCTGGCTGACAAAATATTCACCCAACAATTTTTGGTGACTCCACTGGGGACACAGTAATTTTGTGTAATTTGGAACCTCAAGTTTCAGATTGAAACATCACCTGTGTCTAACCCATAGTCATTATAAACCTTATCCATTATAGAGTCTAGCAACTTTGTTCCATGTCTTACCCATTATCATTAGCCTTACCATCTTCCTCCATCTCTATTATATTATTTGGTCTATAGAACTAGAGCTGCGAAGAAAGAGTGTGCAGTTTGAAGTCTCAAGTTGAATCTAGGCCAGTCCTTTTCCATTTTTGATTCATAATCTAGCCACTCCACCTAGATTTGTTATCACTATTTTACATAATTAAATCATGGTAGTTTGAGGCCCCTGGGGTAACTCTTTTGGCCCACTCAACTTGACTCCACCTCTACATGAACTCCCAAGTAGTTCAAGAAAGAATTTCCCCAAATTCTTTGGTAATGGGATAGTTCACCCTGATGAACAAATTATAGCCTTTAGCATATCCTGTGGTGTTACAGGGGTGGAATTTGAAGACATGGTAGTTAGGTTTTTTATGGAGACACTGCAAGGTGCTGCTACAGACTGGTTCTACCATCTGCAATCTAGATTAGTGACATATTGGGATACACTCAAAGCCAAGTTTGAAGCCAAGTTCAAGCCTATAGAGGATGTGCATGCTTTGCTGGTCGAGCTCACTCAGATGAAGAAGGAACCTCATGAGCCTATGAGGTATTGCCAGGTTCAACAAGCTGAGGCACAAGATTCCCATGGTCACCCAGCCAACACCTCAGAATCTCAAATGCTTCTTCATCAACTCACAGCTACCTGAAGTGATTTTTCTGTTGAGATGGGATAGACACATAGACCTTGAGACTACTCAAGACTTGGATACTGAGCTAGAAGATGACCTTATCTTGGTAGAAAAGATAAGGAGAGATCTTAATAGAGGTAAATGTTCTTCATCTTCTTAATACTCACCCATAGCCACCACTGACCCAATGGTACAAAATCTAGCGAATGAATTGCTAGCCTTGAAAAGGAAAATGGCACAAGGGATGTCATCTACTCCTGCATATAGAGATATGCCCAAGAAGACATTTTAGAATTAGCCATATCAAGCAATGCTGCCAAAAGTTAAGGGAAACCAAATCATCTTCCTCCCCCATAGAGGAACCTTGACCTTGAAACACCTCCAACCAACTTAGTAGTTGGATATCTAGAAACAAAACATGTTTCCTATTTCTAACCTGAGTTTGAGCAAGAAAATGGCACTGATCTCTTTAGGGAGGATCTAGAAGAATCAATTGGTGACTCCCACATTAGTTTCCTAATTTTTTAGGATGAACCAAAAAGTGAAGGTGAAGTAATTAAAGGATCATATGCAGTATTCACTAGGTCTAAGAATCAGTCAGCCCAGTAGGATGACAAAGAGAAGATAGAGGAGTGACCCAACCAGCAATTTCAATTGCTGAGCAGAGAACCCCTCTTCCTTTCTAGTCAAAGGACCCAGTGATTGCCAAAGAAGTAAGTACATCAAACATCTCTACACCTTCTACTTCAAATTTGCAGATCAGTCCTCCCCCTCCCAAAAATTAAAAGGATGAAATCCCATCCTCTCTTCCAAGTCCATCTCAGTCATTTTCCATGATTGATCATGTCGAGAAATCCAAAATTCAAATTACTGAGTTTGAATCCCTACACGCCAATCCTAAGCACTTAAACATTGGTGGAGAACTAGGTGTAGACATGTCTGAGGCAAAGATTGTGGTTACCCAAATGTCAGCCCCTACTACTCAGATTATGTTTGAGCCTTTAGGTAGGGGTAATTACGTCTTGACCATAAAGGATGCTCATGTCCTAGCTGATGAAAGTCTTATAGCTAGGAATCCAGGATTTCATCTAAACAAGGCATCAAAAAAATTGGTAGGTCATAGTACAAATCAAGAAGGATCTTCCATCTCCCATGAATAGAAATATGATAGAAGATTAGCTTCTGATGATGCTTAGATCCTGTAATTCAATGGCAGCAATTCTTCCACTAATGCTGGAGCCGAGACTGTGTTGATATCTCCTCAAGGAGATATTTTTCCTTCATGCAAGTTGTAGTTCAGCAACAACAAAAACATAGCTGGATGTGAATCTTTGTTACTCAGATTGAAGACTACTCAGGATGAAGATATCAAACTCCTTCACACTAAAGGAGATGTTAAGCTGATGGTTTGTTAGGAGTTTGATGCTGACAATCAAAGCATGTACTAGACTGGACCAATAGAACAACAAGCTATGGTGGTGGACCATACTACTGTACTCTAAAGTTAGAAAAAGGAACTCTTAACTAAGAGAGCAAGGAGTTATGGTTTTTAGTTTGAAGACCACGTCCTGCTATGGGGCAAGAAAAAGAAAGAGCCAAGAGGAAGACACAAAAAAATGGTTTCCTGGTGGAGAGTTCCATTTGCCCGTCACTATTTCTGGGGACAAAATGGTTTCCTACTAGTTTATTAGGATGGCACACCATTTTCACTATCTCACAGTGGGTAGCATCTAAAGTGCTTCAAATCTTGAGGCATCAGATAAGATCATCTGTACATATGTATATCTGTATAGTCTTTAGTTTTATTTTGTGCTTTTCATTTTTTTTTGAGCCTTTATTTTTTGGTAGCATGACTCTGTAGCCCAATGGCACACTTCAAGGCACTAGAGATTCTGGTTTCTACTCCCCTCAGCTATGTTTCAAATTTCCAACTGAAGGTAGTTCCCCAACTGGGCCCAGCTGTTGTCCTTGAAAAATGCCACTCATTTTTGGGACAACCTACAAACCAAAATTTCTCTCTTCCCTTCTCAAAATTTGTTCTGAGCTTTCAAATTCCTCATTTTTAAGATTTTTCCATAAAGGGGATTCACAAGTTCAATAGCGTAAAAAAAATTCTGCAGGCAAGTTCAATCAAAAGAACAAGCTTATAACACTTAGTCATTTCTAGGATTGGCTCAACACCTCAGTTCAATCAAAAGGATTTCAATCGGCAAATGATAAATGACTTAGGCTTGAACCATTGAACTTTGAACCACTTTGGTTCAAAGGTTCAATGGGTTCAACTACCAAGTTGGTTCAATATGCTTGGTGCAAAAGAATAAATGACTTTGTCGAATAACAAATAATTAACTGTTGAACCGTTGAACCAAAGTTGGTTCAATCAAAAGGTTTAAGGGGATGCCCCAAAGCAAAAAAGGCAAGTGCCCTTGTAGAGGGTAGGCAGCATTGGTTCGAAGGTTAAAGAAAAGATAGAATTCATTTTGATTTGTTCAAAGGCCCAAAAGGAACAATTCTTTTAGACTTTTTATCTGATGGAAATAGCTAAGTCCAAGGGGCCGAAAGAATTCTCTCAGGAAGATTTTATTGAAAAAATTTTAAGGCAAAGTTCCTTTGGACTTTTTGTTTGAAGGAATTCTTTTAGGCTTTTTGCCTGATAGAAAAAGCCTGAATGAAGAGAAAAGCCTGTAGAAAAATGCTCGATGGAAAAAGACAAAGCAGAGCACAAGCCACCATGTGTCATCTTCTACAGGACCCCCAAAGGTTTATAAAGCTTCTATAAGTTAAGTGGAATACATCACATGTCTTGTTATGACTTAGAAGAATGTGACAAGTGTTTGAATCCGTGTTCCCCTTTTGGAGTTGCTCAGGCAAAACGTGTTGTGGACCTCATTTCTCATAAGTTTCTAATGAGTTTCATAACAACAAAACTTTCCACTTGTCAAAGACACAAAAATGCCCCCCCCAAAGACATATGAAAGAAGGGATATAAAGAGCAAAGAATTTCTTAAGTAGTGAAGAGAGGAGTGAGACAAAAGGACCAAAAATATCGTCAAAAGAGTTATTCCTAATAGGTGAAACAGTGGATCTAGTAGACTTCTGAGCGCACCAAACCAAGGATGTAGCCTATTTTCTTCCATGAAGTAAAGAGAAATATGCAAAGGACCAGATGGTCCATATGAAGGAAGAAAAATATCAGATGAAAGGACATGACATAGTTATGGTAGTGCACTATTCTTAGCATTGTCTCCCCAGACCAAACTGGAGACGCATTAAAGATGTTGACTGTAGCATGGGCCGTCCTATAGAAAAAAGGCACCAATCCTTGGTTATTTTCTATAAGTTTTTATTTTCTCTCATTTTAAAGGGAGATCTTCCCCTTACCAAAAGTGAAACTTTGCCCATTTTGAAAGAGAAAGACTGAGACTTTTAGCTCAGGTTGTAATTTCATTTCCATTGTTATCTAAATGAGAAAGCAAGTTTTTCACAGACTTTGTGTTGTTCTAACTTGTGTCATCTAAAGGTGTCCTTATTCATTTAATTTGGTACACATAATTAGTGAAGGTAATAGGGAATTGTCCTAGAACCAACTGTGGGAAGACTTTGTGCTTTCATAATTGATTTCAATCTATGTTTTCCTTTTTTTTCGTGTTAAGGATTCTGGGGTGACTTTGTGCCCCCATTATCCTTTGTGATATACTCTTTGAGCAGTTGAGGTGGAGAATTTGTACTCTATTTCATCCTACTATTACTTTCCCTTTTGATCACTGGTTATTTCACTATCTGAAAGAAACTTTTGCTATTTCTTGTAAGGACACTTCTGAAAGAAGAGAAGTGCCTTCAGCGTTTATAGCCAAGATTTTCTCCTTTGTCTGTGTGCATCATCTCTAAAAGAAGAGAGATGGATGGTTTGTCCCACCCCTGTGTCTTAATTTATGCTTATTTATATTATATATAGCTCTACATATTTAATAGGGAACCTCCCCTTGATGAGAGGAGAGATTTGTCTCCAGTTGATGCAGTAAAAAGTTGCACACCAGGATGACCCATCTCCCTATGTTGTGGTGATAGGAACTATTTTGGTCACCAGTTAGCTAGCTAAAAAAATATTCACCCAATAGTGTTAAAACATATTCAAGATAAAATTTGGGCTCCTAGGTAGTTTGACATTGTTTTCCCATACTTAGACAAAATTGCATCAGGAAAGAAAGAACAAAGTAAGCATTTTGATGTTATCATATCTCACACATGTGGATGTTTTATGAGAATTTTATCATATGGGTTTATTTATTTTTATTTATAGTTAATTTATGATAAATTTTAGGTCAAGAATAAAAGTGTGACTTAATATATGGATGTCCAAAGTTGACCTTCTAGACAAGTTTTTGACATAGTTGGCTCTGTGGTATAAAAATTTGAGTAAGCATTTTAATGGTGTTATATATCACACATGAAAAGGATTTAAGAGTAATTTAAAATATTTTTATATTATTATATGTGAGGATATTATATGGTCCAAATTTTATAACTTCAAAGTGAGCGAAGCAAAAGATATGACTGTGCAAAGTTGGCCTTCTAGATAGATAAGTAAGGTTCCCATAGTCAAATTTGCACAAGTTAAAGTTAGAGAAACATCAAGGAAGTGCATTGATCAAAAAATTTAGGAAGAAATTATATGGTTTAAAGTGTCATGATAATGAGTGTTTTGATAAAGATGTAATGGTAAGTGTTTCATGATAAGGACCTGACTGATTCACATAGATCGACAGTGCGTGATGAGTCAACATTATAAGATTGCATGAGATGAGGTCAACATGTTTAAGGTTTAATGTTTAAAATTGGTGAATTATGTGTTAAAGGTCAATATTAATATAATAATATCAATTTTTTGTATTTAATATGAATAATGAGGACTCGATATGTGAGAAAAGTGTTTAAGGTTTAACTGTGACCGTTTGCATTTAAATATTCAAATTTAACAAGGGAAAAACTAGTTTGCAGTTTTTGGATCATATATTTTGATAAATGAATAATTTTCTCATGATTTAAAAATAATCTATGAGTATAAATCCATGGTTCATCTAATGAACCTAATTTTAAGATATGGAAGTGTGTAAAATCAAATATATTAAGGTTCAAAGTTTACTATGTGTTCATGTTCATTCTACAAATGACCAGATAAGATTATTTAATATTGTTTTGATATTATTTTGATATATATTGATGAATTATATATTGAGGAGTCTCTTAGAATCCATGAGGATGATATATGTACGTTATAAAGGTTTAACCAATTATATGTATCACGAACAAAGTTGTAGAAGTTGACTATGTATTTGATCATGGTGACTATGTATACATAATGTTGATTAAGCTTTCAAACAAGAGTGAAATGATCTATGTAATAATTTTAGGATGATAAAGGAGTCATTTGGAGAGGACATATGCATTTTTTAGTCTCTATATGTTCTTTTTTTGTTTGATGAAGTGAAAAATGAGTGAATGGGTTCACATGAGACATATAAAGGCTATAAGGACCTAATTGAAAGGCGTAGTTCCTTAAGGGTGACCCATAGATGTTATGGCTGAAATATGAAGATTGTTTTTGAGATGTGTCTTGATGTGAGAGATGAATTAAGGATTAATGCATGCCTAATGGTGGACCAAGATAGTGATTATCATGTTTTCTCTATAAATAATGAAACCAAATGTGTTGATTTCTAGATTTTCTGTGAGAGATTTGAGAGAGGCTTGTGTGTGTGAATTGTGGATTGAAGGAGGGGTAATGTGACCTATATATGAGTTGATAATAATATCATATTAAAGACTATTTTTATGACCTATAGGCTATAATTTTAGTTTTAGAATAGCGCTCTTGCAGTAAGAGTATGAGCAAAGGTGAAGAGTGATAATCAAAAGTCCATCATCAAGTGTTAAAGAAAAAAATTAAAGGAGGATGTGTTCATAGGTTTTTTTATGGAAGCTCAACAGATAAGGGGGTTATATCATCATTTCAAGGTGAAACTTGCTAAAGGTCTAGTTGTTGTTATAGCTCAGCTAGATAGGTGTTGTAGCATCTAATGGAATTATAGTCTCACTAAATAGGGAATATAATTCCTTGATTAGTTACAGCTGGTCTAAATTATATCTTTTTATTATGGAACATTAGTATAATTTTAGGTTCCAATGGTTTTTATCACCAAGAGGGTTTCCCAAATATGTCATGTGTTATGTGATTGATCTTGCATTGTCTCTCTTACTTATTGCTATGAATGATGTGTATACTTAATAAATGCTTATGGTAATTGATTAATAACTTGAAATTGAAGTTGAATTATTTGGGCCCACTAATTTAACCCCCCCCCCTCTCAGTGATTGTAATTCTAACAACTACTAGGTCCAAAAATGGTATCTACTAGTTTTCAAGTCTTATTTGATTAGTTACAATATAATATACTATTAGGTTGGCCTTGGATATTTGTAATAAAATATATAAATTATAATTTAAATATATGCATTAAATTTTTACATGATACACATGAGTATATAATTATAACTAATGATACACCTTTTTGATATTGTAAAATAACATAATCTCAAACTAAAAAGGTCTCCATCATACCACTTGAATAACTAATTCCAATGGCATAAATGCATAATTATGAAGTGGATGAATCAACTAATGTAAATTATGTCCAACATGTTACTCAA
>JARHVA010002113.1:2605000-2677500 GCA_037957365.1 Torreya grandis
TTTTCCACCATTGGACTCTTCAATCAGGACCTTACTCAGCTTCTTATTTTGGATTAGGAAAATTTTAATATGTAGGCCAAATTTGGCCAACATCTTTGCTGACTCAGTAGGGAGTATGCTTGCTATGCTTGAGAACTCAGACCATTTACATGAATCTTGGACTCATAAATAATTACAAGTTTTATTCATGGCTGTAAACAACCCTCTAACTTGCAAAGACAATTAATTCCACTGAAATAGGGAAGGAAATAAATAGCATAGGGAAGCTAACTAAATAAAGTAAAAGTAACAAACTAATGTTCTAGGACAACACTTGGAGGTAATCTCAAACAAACTAACTATGTATTGGGAAATCAACCTTTAGTATCAATGTTTCAAGTGTACCCCATTAACTAGGATAGGAAGCTCCTCACCATCCATCCTTGCAAGCTAGAAGGCATTATGGGATTTGTACCTGGAGATTATATATGGAACACTCCAAATAGAGTCAAACTGTGTATGCCTCCCTAGATTAGCTCTATCCTCATCCCACTTGAGGAACAAATCTCCTTCTTTGAAACTTCATGAAGAAGCTCCTTTATCAAAGGTTCTCTTTAATTTTTCTTGATGGATTTCCATGGCTAACATGGACTGATGTCTTATCTCTTCTAACTCTATAAGCTTATCATATATAATATCTATAGGTTTATTCTCTAATAAATCAAGTTGATGCATCAATTCTAGGGTATAAAATTCAATAGAAATATGAATTATTTCTTTCTTACCATATACTAGCTTGTAGGGTGAGTTGGCTAGTGACTTTTTGTAGGTGATCTTATCAACCCACAGGGCTGAATTCAACTTGAGATGCCATGACCTCTAATTATCTTCAATATTATTTATGATCTTCAACATGTTCTTATTAGTGGAATTAATAAGGCCATTACCTTTTGGATAGTAATTTGATGAAGTGTTAAGATAAATCCCATGTTGAATAACCCATATATACTGATCCTACTCCCCACAAAGGCCATAGAATTGTCAAAAATAATGGATGAAGGGAGACCAAATCTAGTAAACAAACCTTCATATAAATCTAGAACATTGGAATCATTTGATTTTTTCAATGCCACTACTTTTATCCATCTGGTGAATCAATCCCTGGTAGTTAGTGTTTATTTATGACTTGAGATTTAAGGGGGGTTAATGAGACCAATAAAATACAATCCCTATTGGACAAAGGGTTGATACACTACACTTAGTTGGAGAGGTAAGGCTACAAGTTTCACCCTTCCTACAAACATAACACATTATTTACATTTCCTAATCCATGCATGACAATCACCAAATAAGATTGGATAATAATACCCACTTCTTGTGATCTTATGGGTTATGGTCCTTGCTAAATAATTCCATACACCATGTCCATCATGGAACTCTTCAATCAACCTTTCATTTTGATGATGTTCCATGCATCTTAACAACATGTCATTGATATATTTCTTTAAAAATTCACTATTAACAAGAAGAAATGGAATGGATTACACTCTAAAATATCTTATTTTTGAAGGATTTAGGTGAGAGGGATACATACCATGTTGGAAGTATCTTACCAAATAATGATATTATCTAGAAGGTGAGGTATGATTAGCTACAACCTCTTC
Organism: Torreya grandis; assembly: GCA_037957365.1. NCBI lineage: Eukaryota > Viridiplantae > Streptophyta > Pinopsida > Cupressales > Taxaceae > Torreya > Torreya grandis. Next base: position 2,606,644 of record JARHVA010002113.1, read on the forward strand.
ATTAGTTGACACCATAACCACCTCATTGAATTCTTGTAAGTCTTGGGCTAGATTCTCATAAAGTCCTTTGCCTCTAATCATCTTTGTGATTTTTATCTCCACATAATACTCCATTACCTTTTTTATCTAACTAGATATTTTCTCACTTATGTCTTTGTTTAAGAGAAACTCCTTAACACTTGGATGTGAAACCATTAAGTGTATCTTATTACTGACAAGAAATATCTAAATTTATAGAGATACCTTATGATTGAAAGTGTAATATTTTCAACAAAAGAGTACCTTATTTCATATTCTTCCAAGCCTTGACTGAATAGTCCTATTGGCTACTCTAAGGCCTCATGGTTCTACTACATAAGAATGTCTGAAATGGTATCAATGTTAGCATAGGTGTACAGAATGAAGTCCTTTGAGAAATATGGGTTTATGAGCATAGGATAAATATTCATGGATTTTTTAATTTCCTCAAAAATCCTTACTTCTTCCATGGACTAGTTGAAGATATGATTCTTCTTTAGCATGGTTTTAAGAGGCTTAGCTAAAGTGGAAAAATATGAGATGTATCTTCTGATAAAATTTATCTCCCCTAAGAAAATTAACAAAGATATTTTATGCTTAGGCAAGGAAAGTACAATAATTGAATCTATTACTTCAAAATCTATGCTTAAACCATTCTTTTAAACTATATGTCCAAGGAGCTTACCTTCATGAACTAAGAAGGCACACTTTTTGGGATTTAGGGATACCCCAAATTATCTACATCTTTTAAACACTTACTCAAGCTGAACCATGTGCTCAGTTGCATTATTTTAAAGAATTATTATATCATCCAAATATACCAGCACAAACTTGTTAAGAAGGACATGGAATGCCATATACATGGTTCTGTGCAAAGTTTCTCCAGCATTAGATAGACCACATGGCATCTTTATATATACAAATGTCCCCCACTTTGTGGTGAAGGTTATCTTAAATTTTTATTCTTCCTTGACCAAAATATAGATGTAACCATTATAGCCATCTAACAAGGAGAACCTTTTTAAACCTGCAACCAACTATAAAATCTATTCCATAGATGGTAGTGGATAGTGGTCCTTAAGGGAAGCCTTATTTAGGTCATGAAAGTCAACACAGTATAACTTCACCATTATTTTTCATTATTGGAATAAGCTTTTCCACACAAGTTGAGTGCTTGATTAAAAATATAATAACTCAATGAGCTTATGAAGCTTAGCTCTCATCAAAGGCTCAAGCTTAGGATTAATAAGCCTTTGTCTTTGTCTTTGTCTTTATCTTACTAGGTTAATTTCATATTTTAGCTTAATTGTGTGTTGAGCTAGACTTAGGTCAAATCCCTTGAGATAATTATATCACCATGCAAATACATCATCAAAACTTGCACATAACTCAATGAAATCTCCTTTTTCTGAATAAGTGCATACCTTATCCAAATTTAGGTTCTTACTAGGTGAAACTTCCATATTGGTATAGTGTTCTTCCTTTGATGACAAAGATGAATTTTCTTTCCTCATCTCATCATCACCATTGCATATGTTTTCAAGTGTGACTAATCTCTTGGGTAGCTTACTTGTTTTCAATTTCACAATCTAATCACCATTCTACTGCAAGTACATTGATTGATTTCTTAAGGAAAACTCAACCTTTTCTTACAATAATCTTAAAATTTAATTATCATCTTCAAAAACTTGATAGTTTTAATTATTATCTAGGATATAATGCCTTACAATCACCTTAATCTGTGACTAGACCTTTTTTATTCTTACATCAACTAGGATACTAAATTGTGCCCCAATGATAGCCAACCTATCTGCATGTTTATTTTCATCTCTTGGTATTACCTGAATGTTGAAGGCTTAAAAATATTCAAGTAATTACCATACCCTATCCTTATAATATTTAAGAAATTGGTTTTTTCATACATTAAGACCTATCACTTCATTAACTACAAGTTCACTATCATCAAAGACTTATAAGGAATTGAATTTCATCTTCCTAGCCCATTGTAAACCATGAACTACTGCCTCATATTTTACAACATTATTTGAAAAACCTAATTTAAAATTAATATATGAGAAGTAACTTTGATTTTTTGTATAAAAAAATATCATTCCTACCCTGGTACCATGCTTATTCCCTGACCCATCAAAGTATAATTACCAAAGATCATCACTAGACTCATCATCCTTCATCAAGGTTAGAATTGGTGCATCTTTCTCATACAATAAATAAACACCAAGTCCTTATTATTAAATTATATTATAAGGATAATATTCATGTGATATAGAGGCCCAATCACTAAGGAACAAATTTGGAATCTCATCTAAATTTGAAATAGTGTCCTCTACACTGTCTTCTATCACCTCATTTGAGATGAGGCAATTGGTGTTCACAACACTTGACATATATGGTTCTAAATGGAACCATGAAATAGGTTAAAAATTTATGGTTAAATTGGTACCATACCTGGTCCTAAACATCAAATATGTCTAATCAACTGATAAATATCCTCCAATCTTTGAGGTAAAGTCCCTTGATAGACACATGGCAAAATAGGGAGGCAAGTCCACCACAACTACATCCTACTAAATGGTAACATTGGAAAGAGAATGTAGTGTCAACTTTAGATCCTTAATGATTCCTAATATATATTTTTTTGAACCATTCAATTTTAATACCCATTTCAAATTTGGTTCATAGATAAGACCAAGCTTGTCTGTAATTTGATTAGGCTTGATAGTACTACTAGCTACACTATCCGCCATATAATTATGAACTAAACAGTCACCAACTATTAGTGAGAGGTAAATGGATGATTTTTACTTTAATTTTCCTTATCTTTATCCCCTATTTCCATTTTGTGTACCTACTATACTTGATGCCTCATTGGTTGGTCTGAATTAGTTAGGATAACTCCTTGTTTTTCAACTAGTTATGGAGACACCTTAAGAGATGAAAGCTCTTGGATGAGAATATATTTTTATCTTAGAATAATAATGAAATACCCCATTATAATTATGAAATTATATTTTTTCATATAATCTAATATACTAAATGAATCTCCATTAACCTTTGGTTGTACCTTTTGAACCACTAGTTGTTCATGAACTAGAGGTATTTGAGGGACCTTCCCAACCTCTACATTTTTTTTAATGTCTTAGGGGCATTAGGTTGATATTTGGTACTCTTTGAAATAACATTAAGAGTACTTATATCATTATTCAAATATTGAACCTCATAAATGGCTCTTATTTTATCTCTAGTTACTGTTGTAACTTGACCACTTAAACTTCTAGTCCCACCACTATGATTGAAAGCAACATAATCATCCATTTGATGATTTAAATTAATGGAATTAGGATACCCTTGAACATATTAAGCCTCTCCTTTTGGTACTAAATTTTCTCCTGATAATGACCTTATTAAAGAGAAAAATCTTCTTGTGTTATTTGTGGCATAGTAATGTTTTATGATACCAAGGCTTGGTTTTGAACATCATTAAGGTGGGAGGGATACCGATTTGAGTCATGCATCAAATATTTTTGAGGTGGTATGGGAATAATATATTTTGAACTTGTTGGAATATTAGGGTAAAGAGCTATATATGGTTTATCTTTAGTTATGGCTCTTTGTGATTGGTAAGGTGGTATATTTTCTCTAAAACATTGATAAGGAGGCCTTTGATCTTTGAAGGGTTGATAAGAGGTATAATTATATTATTTATAATTCCTACCATGTTATTTCTATCTATTTAGTTGAAAATTTTCATTTATAAAATATTGAACCAAACCTTTCAACTCACCAAGCTCATTCGTTTGACTAGAAGGGGATATGACTTGATCTTGAGGAAGTGGAATAGGGACTAATGATGGAAAGTGAGGATCTTAATGGGGTGGAATATATTTAAACTATAGGAATATAGGAATTGGAGGCCTTATAATAAGCTTACTAGATTGTATCAAATGATTTTCTACTTTTATTACAACCTCATAAGCATTTGACAAGGTATCACCACCCATAAACTATATCATCACAATAATATATGAATTAAGGGATATTAAATAATACAAGAAGGAATATTTATGGGATGGTTTGATTAATGTAGGTATTCTAGTCCATGTATTTTAGAATCTAAGGTTGAAATCAGAGATAAACTCATAAGGAGCTCTCTTTATGTTAGTAAGTTATTCAACTAAAGATAGGTGATCAAATTTGTTTTCAAACTGCCTCACTAAGGCTAAACCTAACTCATCCCAAGTAGTAATGGAATTCAAAAGGATATTTTTATACCACTGCAATGATTTTACTTTGAAGTAAGTAGCAATAAGTTTGATAGACACATTGTCTTAAATAACATTATGAGCAGAATAAAGGTTGGTGACATCCTAGATGTGCTCAATATAGGTTGTTTGACCTTATCCTAACAATAATGGGATATTCTTAAGGGTGTACATAGGAATTTAATAAAAATGGGCCAAATTCAATGGACTACCTTTATTGAATAGGATGAACACTTGATTCCTGATGGCCATTTGGGTAGTGGGGATTACACTGCTTAAAATAATAGGATGACCAGGAGATGAATATTGATTTTAGAAATAAGGTCTTGTCTTATTAAATATTTATCTCTTATATGAAATAAAAGGTAGCTTAATAAATTCAAGGGGAATACCTTTACTATCTAGCCTTATAGTAACCTTAGTATGAGATGTTGTTTGAATGATGCTATGAACTTTGCAAATTGAAAAATATTTAACTTATAATGATGGTGGATGTCTCCCTCTACTAAAAATACTTATTCTCAACTACAAACTTCAGCTATGTTGAGGTTAATATTCCACTGGGTGTGCTAGAACTGTTGGTGTCCTAGGTTACACCCTAGCTAAGAAGGGGATTATTCAGGTCCTCTTACTCAAACCTAGTCCAACATGGGAATGACCCTAGGTTATGGGTCACCTAATCTTGGGTTAGACCTCTATAGAAGTATGGATTAATTTTGGGTCTATCACCTATACTAAGCCTAAACTAGGTTCTTATTGGGAAAATGGGAGAGAGATTAACAATAATCTATGAAATCATATAAAAAGGAGGTGATGCACTAAATGTTTTGATCATTATACCTAAATAAGATATACTATAAGACACATTCAAGAGTGTAAAATATAAATTCACTCTCTCTTTGATCAACCCTCACATAATTATTTCACAAAAAGGCATAGACTACCTTTTGAGTTGGCATGGGAAGGTAGTTGTGCACTTCCAAATTGACCAACCCACTACATATGCACTTAGAATGACATGTGAGAACCACCAAAACACTACATGAAGGTGAGAGTACTCAGATAGAGGCAAGGAAAATATACATTCACTTAACCACATCAATGAACTCATGAAACACAATTCAACTTATCTTGAAAATGAAGGAATTCAATCTTTTATTACATCAAATAAGTGTTACAGTACAGATCTTGATAGAGTTTGGTCATGCCAAAGAAAGGGATATTTTTAATGGTTAGAAGACTATATTTATAGTAGGATGGGATGAGATAGATGGGGATCATACATAGGAGGATGGATATGGGAGCATAATGACCAATCATTCTAGAATTAATGACATTATAAAAGATCATAATGCCTAAGATCACTTCTAAAATGTGGCCATAATAACCATATCAATCTATTTCAATCTATTTTGGTTTACATTGATACTCATTACAGTTATAATAACAGGATCAAATCATTTGAAAGTTAAATTTTGGTGTTGAAGTAGTTATAAGAATTAGATCAATTTGTTATGATCTTGTTTTGGCATGGATTAATCCCTACTGGTTCATCTTTGGTGTGTAATAATGGAGAAAAGGGGTCATAATCATTTTGTTGGTTTTTGAGATGAACTCATTAAAATTGATGTGTCTACTTCCATGACATCCCTTAGATATATTTTCTCTGGTTTGACCTCAACCATATTTGGCTTTGACTTTTGATATTGGCCCTTAATCTTGATTTGGGTCTCTAATAATGTGTCATTTGGTAACACTTCATTAATTATCAAGATCTTGTTGACCCTTTAACCCTACATACACCATTCATATACTTTTATACGACTTGAATGCAATATATTTCTTTATCTAGTAATTACCATAGTCTTGACAATTGGCAACTATGCATTTGTCTTTGAGATTTGTTAAAATTTTGACCCATCACTTGATGTTAATCTACTTTGGTATGATTAAACATGTACCATTGATTAGTTTAGGCCCACCATCTTTATCAATATCTATGAAATATTAAATATCTATTTAGGTACCTAAGATATTTCCACTAGTTAATGATGTGTTTATGCTGACCTTTTAACTTGGTGCTCATCATTGATCTTTTATGCATGATCAAACATGCACCATTGGATCTTATAGACCCACTGACTTTATCAGTCACCTACTTGTCATTAGATCATGAATTGAATTCCTATGATTTGGACACTTGTTATCCACACATTCATCCTTTTGATATTTGAATTCAAATGGATATTTTTCATAGCTTTAACTTGACATCCCCATGTACGTCTTACTCTATAAGTCTAACATTGAAGCTTTATATCTTGAGATAGAAAATACATCAAGATATGGAATTTGTAGAGGATGATTTAGGAATGAAATATATTATGTCCATGTGATCCTTTGGATCTAAGATGTTTCTTTAGAATATTTATAAAATGCATAATCAAATTGGTCTATTTATTTCTCTATGATGTGTGATGACAGTATGACTTTTTTAGATCACCAAATCCACACATTAAGCCTAATTAAAGTGTTTAAAAATATTGAAAATGGAAAGTGATCTTCTCCTAAAGTATGTCTACTCTTTTCACCCATTGGATCACTCTTCAATTAGGACCTTACATAGCTTCTTATTTTGGATGAGGCAAATTTTGGTATATAGGCCAAATTTGGCCAACACTAACAATGACATTGATACGTATGATTGATGTAAACTAGTCTCATTTCCTTAATGATTATTTTTCATTATTAATTTAATATATGATAATACTTTTTTGATTATTTTATGTGGCCCTTACCCTTGTGTGTGTATTTGACATTCATAGGTCCCTTATATATGGCCTTTATGACTTATGTGTGACATTATTTGAAAATTAAATGACATTGATAGTATGTTCCTTACTTTTTACTATGGTGCCCTAATTCATATTGTGAATTAATTATATTCTCTACTCTTAATTTGGTTTCATTATATATATCATGAACATTTTACTTATGTGCTTTAATTTTAAATCTATCTAACATAGGTTTTATATGGAAATCAATTTTAGATTCAAAACTATTATTCAACACAATTCACATTTTCAAAGTACTACTACATGATTATATATGTCACATATTTTATAGTTCTATTTTAAGATAAATGACTTGTAGGATACATATATCATATCAAAAGGGGAACATAATAATGGGCTTGTCTTGAGAATTCAAACCTCATAAGAAAAATAAATTTTGATTTATTACAGTAGACAATTTTTAAATTGAAAATATGATTCAACATTTTCATATTATGGGGGCATACAACATTCATGTACACTCATTCATATAGTTAAAATTTTAAATTTTCAAAAGTTTCAAAGTTAAAATGGCATTTAATATTAAATAATTATAATAAAATGGGGCATGATATTCATTCATGTTTAAGTTACTACATGGAAATTAAAAAAAAATTCAATTTCAAAAGTTTCAAAGATAAAGTTTCAAATAGAATCAAGATAAATATAGAATTATTTTATTCATACATTTGTTCCAATAGGTACATGATAGAATATAGTGACATAGAATGTCTATGGTTGTAATTTTTTATGTTACAAGACACATTTAATGGTTCCACTCCTTCAGTTTCAAAGGAGTGAGGAACATTTCATGGTTCCACTGTTTAATTATATTATAAAGTAATCTATGTATTCAAATGAGATTTTAAGTATAAAACATTTACAACTCAATGGGTTTCATTGGCTTAAAAATTGAGACCTTATCACACTCAATTTTCCATAGGTTTCAACACTTTTACATATGCATTAATAATAGGGCACACACACCTCTTTTATTTCATATTATAGGGTAATTAGATTGAATTCTCTTTTTGGTTTATAGTTTCCTTAGTTTCTTTTCAAATTTCAAGTTTTCAATTTTTAATTTTCAAATATGGAAAATAACTAATTTATATGCAATTTTTGTATGTTTTTGCATTAAGGCATCTTGCACAATTAAGATTCGCCTCAAAATACAAAGTTCGTATACACACATAGGTTTAAATCTATTTTACTCTAGTAATTTAAATTCATTACATCAGTAGAATAAAGTGGTGGAAAATGTAGACACTAAAATTTAATCATTAAGTGTTTGACAATGTTTAATATTTACATCCTTACCCTACTTGGTCTATTCACCATTCCCTTAAATTGGAGTCTCTATGATATCATTCACTATTTTAAAAACAGTATTGTAACTACTAAAAAAATGATCTAAACATCCCTAATTTTATTAAAGTTTCACCTTAGACAAATTATAATAGTCTTTGTCCTTTTGGGACAAGACTACATTAGGTCAGATAGGGTCTCATTGTAGCCTTGTCCCCCACGCTCTAACGGTAAATTTTTAAATTTAAGGCATTGCACTTTACCTCTCCCAAACTTTTAGAAAGGTTAATTAGTGTGAATATTTAAAATATTACTCTATATAATCACATCAAGGATTCCCCAAACATATCTATAAATCACTTGTAAAATACTATAACACTTGGAAAAAAAGAACACTATTCTTTCCAATTTGAATTTTGAAGCATTTTACAGTCATAGGTGAAGTATGAAATTATTTTATCATAGGTAAAGGGCACTCATTTTCAATAATTTAAATTAATATATCTATTTGAATAAATATAAAAAATTCAGGATTCACACACTCACTCTAGGAGGGAGACCTACATTATCTTGATGCCCATTTGGTCTATGTTGGCAACATTTAGGTTATGCAAGGTTTCTAATGGTAACTCAATTATTCCCTTAACCATATTTCATTATTTTGATTTTGATTTCTATATGGTTTATTATTAAGGAGCTATTATTTTTTATTTTTTAGGTATTTCACATGATAAATTAGGATACATAGTCAAATATTGAACCCTCATAAACAAGTGCATGTGCCCAGATCTAAAAACTAGTTTCACAATCAACTAGGATGCATTCATTATCAACACACAAGGTCACAGTGCATCCTTATCATCCTATCAAGAAATTATCCTATCATATTTTAATAATATGCTTTTGGCTAAGACATGGTTCTCAATATTTTAAGAAGTTTATAGTCATATTTAGCCTACACAATCAATAATAAATTAGATTCAAAATATTTTTCATATATTGTGTCAATTTACTAATTTTAACTTGATTTCATTTATGTAAATTATATATATATATATATATATATATATATATATATATATATATATATAGGTATATCTAAATCACTTTTCAATAGTTTATTTACTCATATAATTTCATTTTTAAATAAAAAAGAATAATAAACAATTATATTTTTCTTATGGTATAACATGAGTAGGATTTCTAGGAAAACATTTATATTTATAGGTGTATGAAATTCCTTGTGTTTATTATTAGTGCTTACTAAAAGAGATAATTTTGATGTCAAATATTTGATATATTTTCCTTGAATTTATGGGTAAAACTTATTTACCTTGTTTGATAATAACATGCACCATACTAGAAGATAATGAATCATGGACTAAATTTAAGGTTGTTTTACTATGTTTATACTTGGACTGATTAAATGCACCTTCCATTTTTTAAAGTTATAACTAGATATTTATGAAATAAAACTATTATTTTCATCTCTATAATTTATATACCTAAAGATAACTTAAAAACATACTGAACATCCTCACTTTCAAGCTCGTGATCATTCCATGGACTCTGAGATTCCATGGAGTCTATGAAAATGTGACCAAACCATGAAACCATGATTATTATACCTTTGATCCTCCCATATTCTCACACTCAGACTTACATATAAAAGGTTATAAGTAATTTTCACTTGTATATAGTGTGTATAAAAAATAAAAAATAAAATATAGTTTAATTTGTGATCTCTGTGCAAGTCTTATCCTAAAATAACACTTTGTGAAATTCTAATTCACCATTAACTCTATGGTATCTATGGTTATGTATACATGGATAAGATATAATAATTTTAGATTTAGGATTAAATTTATGTGTGATCACAATGAATGTATCCACCTCACATTATTAGAGTCTCACAACATTTTGGGTTCAAGGTTAACTTGTGGAGAACACATAATAACACGTCATGTATCATGTGTTAAACACTTGGAATTTAGGGACCAAAATTCACAATAAGAGAGGGGCCACTTCACTATTTACATGGGTGTATTTATCTTATTTTGGTTGTGTGAACCTAAAAAAGATAAAACAATAATTGATTCAGATAATATAGAGTATAGTAATAAATTCTAATCTAAATGTAAAAGGAATAATATGATTTTAAAAAATTCACTTCATATAAATAGGCACAAAATAAAGGATTAAAATACTTAGCATGTTTACTATTGTTTAAAGGTATAATACTAAATTCATGTGGTACAAAGGGATTAAAATAGAATAAGAGTTTCTTAGATTAGAAAATGAGTATTTGGAGACACCTAGTGCAATATCTAGGCTTATTGTGTGCACAATATCTATAAACTTGTCTCTTTATATTTCAAATCCTAGGTCCAATTTCAATAGTAGGTTTAGGTTTTAAAAATGGGAAGAATGATGGGTTGAACTAAACCTAACCACTCCCTAGTGAATGGCTTAACATTACCTACATATCTAATACTCCAGAGAGGAAAGTTAAACCACATGTATTTATCCTTGTTAGGTGTATATATACAATTTTACTCCAACAAATGAAAAATATGATTTAAATTTTGACACTAAATGGAAACTTTGTCATGGCATGAGTTATTTAGACTTTTGATAACACCTACTCATTATGACTAATAGCTGAATTGGAAAGTATAGGGTGGTTAAGAGTTACTGAACCTCAACTATACTAATCAATTAATTAAATAAATCATTGTATATGGAATTATAGATTAAATTTGTTAACTTATAGGTATAATCAAAAACATTATATAAAACTATTATAGTGTTTATATGCATGATCAATGCTCATGCCTTATAATATCATTCAATAAGTGTCAACATGATATAACATGTTATACACTCAAATTTAGTGAAGCAAATACATGTGGTATATATTTTATGACTTTCATATTTATAAACTCCTAATGTTGAATAAAGATCTAACTATTTCATGTTTTTGCAGTCTTATTTATTTTTCCATCAATCTTTCACATTAGTTTCACTATGCTTGTTGTATTTTTATTCTTCCATGTCATTCCTCATCTTAGTCATAGGAATCCCTAGTCTTCTACCTCTTTCATTCTATTGTTTTTAATATTGTGGATAATATCACCCCATTTTGATAGTATTGCTTTGCTCTATTGTCCAAAATGTTTGGTCATGTCCAACATATATTTAGGAACCTTTTTCAAGGCTTGTTTATTTTAGGTCTCTTTTTATTATTATTTTATCCTTCTTTGAGTTGGTACGTAAATGGGTTTTTGAAATTAAAAATTAGGACTCTTATATTTAATGGGATTCCTAATTAATGTTATATATAGCACTTATCAATTTATAACTATCATAATAAATAAAATAATTATATAACAAGCTCAACACCTACATTTATCTGAATTTTATACATATCACATATAGATTACATGTTTGGACTAAGAGGAAGGACTATGCAAGAAACATTTATATTCACATTGCATATCACCCAACTACACACTCACATTAAATAAATAACTACATCAACCTAAAATCCCTATTTGGGGCTAGCTCGGTCATTCCCACTTCCTATCCCACCCCCTCCCCATTTTGCATTTTATCTTCATTTTGTTTGTGTGGAGGACTTATCTAGGGTTTTGAAGAGAATGAAAAAAATTGGATTTATGATAGCATATCCATGATAGGTTGAAACATACCTAGAGGAATATTCAAATAGGTTGAAAGTTTATAATTTTTTTACAAGAAAAACATAGACAATAGTTCCCTAATAGGACAAGGTAGTAGAATTCCACTTTCTAGACTCACTAACCATGTCCAAAATATTTACAACATTCATACAACTAGACAAAAATTTGTCCTAGTCAATCTCATATTCAGACATATACATTCACAACTCAGTGGGCCCTGAATAGATAATTTGATCATTATTTTTTAATATATTTTTAAGAAAAAACCCTAGTTATATTTATACATTTTTATAAAAATAAACGAGCGTTTGAATTCTTATTTGACTATCCATTTAATTTAATCAACATAGTCTTTTAATAAAAAATTAGATAAAAAATATTGGTGAAGTGATTGTATTTATTGAGAAAACCCAAACCATAGATTTGTCCCTAGGGTTTCCTCATTAATTATATATTCTTAAGGTTTTAAATTAACATCTAATTTCATTCTTATTTTGGACTATGTGTTAGTAATAATTTTAATTTATTCCCTTGTTCTCTTTTTTTTGAAAATTTAAAATGACTCACAAGGAATCTCTTCCCCCTCATGCAGTTGATGAATTCATAAGAATTCCTTATGATTCCAATATATAATGGAAAAATTTCCAAGATTGTGTGTTATAATGAGCAACATGACTATCTATATAATGAAAATGATGATTATTATTTTGATGATGGTTATGATGAATATTAAACAAGTAATGATCTAAAGTTTAAGGAAAATAGTGTATATGTATGCTCTTTCCCTGCTTATTCTTAATTTATCTCCCAATTCATTAAAAATAACTTAATAATGTAATCTAAAAATAACCTCTTATTTGATAATAGCCCTAAGTTGTCAAAAACATTTTCTAAAACTCTTTTCAAAATTGCACAATGAAAAAGGTTAAAGTCCCATTGCATGAGAAAAATGAAAATAGTGCATCTCATAACTTGAATTCTACTTATAATAATGTACCTTTTACATATGATAATTATAATGACATAGCTAAGGTTGAAAATGCATGCGTCTCCTATAATTCCTTCTTATGATATTGAAAAATTTTATCTTTCAAATGTTCCTAATGAAATTGGTATTCATTTTGAATGTGAAAACACTCTAAACAAGGTAGAAAATGTAACTACTTATTTTTGTGCCCCTTCTAAAAATAATTAGTTTTTAATTACAAATATTGATAATGAAAGTAAAAATTACATTCATATTTCATGTGATGTTGATTTTAAGGAAATTAAAATTATAAATACATCTCTTACACCCTCTTCTAATGAAAATTAAAGTGTGGTTATTTCTCGTATTGATTCTACAAATGAAAATTATTATGATCATGATGATAATTATTATGATGATGATTATTAAGTATATAGTGAAGAGGAAAATATTTATCCTACACCTAATATTATTTCTTCTTTACCCAACTCTCATGTTTCTATTGATTGTATGTTATATGATAAATTAAAAGATAATGTACTTAGTGATAATGGAATTACAAATAATAATTATATTCCTAATTTCCTTATTAAATATAAATTATGTGAGCATGTTGATTCTAGTGATGAAAATAACAATGTTTTTTTTCCATTTTAATAAAATTTCATATGCCTTAAAAACTAATGATAAATTAAATACAAATGAAACTCCAAAATCAACCCTTCCTAAGGTATAATATATTACTAAACCTCTTTCTCTTATGAAAAATAGTGTACCAATGTATGTAACTAATAATAAAATTTAAGTTTTAAATGATCCCCTTATTGATCTAGATGTTACTAATTTAACTTTTTAAGTGAGTTATGGAATGTAAAACCTTAGGTTGTTAAATTTCTAGAATAATAAATTAGGGAATAAATATAGTAATATCAAGATCCACTAATTTGTATAATAATTGAATTGTTTTCTTAACCCATAAATTACAAAAGAGATAATTATCTAGAAAACTAAATGAGATAGACAAGTGGAGGGATAAAAATTAGTGTAGGAATATTGCAAGCTATTACCAATAGGAAATAGGAATAAAAAATCCTCTTGGATAGTAGTACAATCCTTTAAATGGTAGTTCACTAAGATAGTGTCCTACTATACTTTGCTAATAACCTTAAGCAGCAAAGACAACAAGCTTCTAGGTAGACCTTTGCCTAGTTCTAAGGTGTTTTTGCATATGTGACTAAATGTTAGATCATTATATATTCCTTATTTTGATTGATTTTAATGAAAAACCCTAGGTTTTTATGTTTATTAGGGTATTTGAGGAACACAAGTAGAAAAAGAGTGGCATTATTATGGTAGGCTAGAAATAATCTCAACACCCCATGTGTTGACTATTGCCTACATACCAATACATTGAAAGGGCATTAAGTCCAATGTATTTCTCTAAATATAAGTGTTAGTGCAAGTGTAAGTGAAAGTGAATGCTATTATAAGTGCTTTGAGTGTGACATGAGACTATAAATCTAAGTAATCTAAGATATTATCTACTGTAAATGGGTGAATGTATTAGGGTAGAATAGGGATAAATGACCTTGATTTATACAACTATTTCTAAGGTTGTTTATGATTATTTGCATCTAATTTTCATCTAGGGGATAAATGAATGAAATTGGTCTATATATCCATTCTATTTCTTATCAAGACGTGAAATGGGTCTAGGTTATTTGAAAAATGGAAAGATATTTGTTGTAGGTGAAAAGAGCTAGGGTAAATTAGTGATATCCCTTTTCCAATATCACAATCACTAATATCCAAAGGGATGTGCTAATGTCAAAGTGGTAAGAAGGGGTGAAAAAGGGATTTAGGTGCCTTAGTGAAGTCTTAGTGTTATTTTTGATATATCTAGGAATGGATTAGACTCACACAAAATCTATAAAGTGATTAAGAGAGACCCTAAGATAGGTCTAGAGTAAGCTAATGATAAGGTGGTCTCAAGTGACATTCATTGCACTAAAATGACATTTGAGATGACTAAATTTCCCCTTTTATTCTATAAATGTATCAAAGTGAAATGACCAAGATAAGGGAAAAAGAGATGTACCTATACTTACCTATGAGGTGAAGCGCATGAATCTAGGTTTGAATCTTTAAAGTGTGGCCATTATGTATCCTAAAAATGAAACATGAATGAATCAGTCCTTAATAAATGTCAAAATAAAAGATAAAACTAAGTAAATAGATGAGAAAAAGAGGAAAATAAAGAATAAACCTCACTAGGTACATGAACTAATGTTAAAACCTAGTGACATCCTATGTGTGTATGTAGATGGTGATCAAATTATGAATAACTTGGACTGATTTTATGGATTTCCTACTCCTCATATGTGGGTGGTTCAATAACTCAAGTTGGTCTTGACTCCATATGTTGATGTATATATGTCAAGGATATAATGCGAACAACAGAGAAAAAATTTCTTAGTTTGTAGTATAGGTCCTGGAAGACCTTAGGGCTTAATTAGGTTTTGAAGGAATGATTATGTGGCTACAACCTTTTAGTTTGGAATTAAACCCTAGTATAGGGATAATAAGAACTCAGTAGTGACACACTTTATCTAAAATTTCTTTGTATTTTTATAATTTAAAATTACTTTATACTTTGCCAATTTATGCCCAAAATTTAAAAAAACAAGTGGATATTTACAATGAGCATTAATATAAAGTGATTTATGTTAAACTTTTTCAAAAAGGAAGCATGATAGAACATAAAATAATGTTTTAAATGTGACAACAAATACCAATAGATTTTCTTTAGTTTTTTATGATATTAGTACAAATAAAACTAACATTCATGAGATCCTAGTGCTAGACTCAAAATGCCATGAATGTAGTGGGGATTCTAAGTTAAATATAATACATATATCTAAAAAGTATGCCTTAAAATAGATACCTACAACAGATTACTTTTAGCACATTCATTTTCAAAAAATAAGGAAAACATAGCATACATGACAAATTTTGTTAACATAGCTAAAAGCACAAACTAATAAGATGCATTCAAAACACTACTATTAGACTTAACCATTAGAGAAATCAAATCATTTGTCATTAAAAAATATTGAGAAATAAAAATATGAAAATGATGAAACAGAGAACAAATTACAAGAATTTTTCTCTTTATTTACATTAATTTCACAAAATTCCATTCTAAAGTACAATTGAGGGGGATGACCCTTATATATAGGCCCCTTTCATGCATAAGACAGTTACATTGGTTGAAAGAGAAGAAAATACATGAAATTTATTGATGGACAAAACCCTTCATGTCTCAAAAACTAAAGAATATTCCCCATTCAAATAGGGGAATATTTTACAATATATTAAGGGGAATTAAAACATGACATTCATCAAAAGATATATTGAAAAGTGGCTATCTCACTCTTAAGGTACCAAGCTAGGATCTTGTTAATGTGGATGATGATGAAGCTCCTAGTGTAGAAGAAGATAAAAGTAGACCTATAAAAACTAAATAAAGAGTTTTTCCTAGTGTTTTCAAAGAATAATATATTCTAAGAGGGGCCAAAGAGTAAGAATCTCCTACAATGACCATTTGTGGCTTACTACTTTATTATTTCTCATCTTGTATCTACCATCTCCATGATTCAGATCATCTCTTATAATCATTATGAATTAACTTCAAATAAATATAGGTTATTTCATAAATTTGATGTTAATATTTCCCATTACATCATGCTTTCTCAAGAGAGGTCATATAACCTCATTGTTGGCCACTACCTTTTCTATTCTTTGATCGGCAGACGTTGTCAAGTCTACCATCTCCTACCCAAAATTCATTCCTCTAGCCATGGCCTATTTATTGAAATTTAAAATAAAAGTTTGAAACTAAGCTCAGAAAGCTTCCTTATTAATAACAAAACCATTCTTGTTAGCAAGCTGCATGATCTCAGCCTCTTTAAGTAGAGTTATGACTCTATAACCTTTCTAGGTGAGAGACTGGCCTAGGGATCTCATTTCATCAATACATTGGTTCAATGTTTTTCTTATTCCAATTATATAGGACTAAGCAATGCTCAAGTCCTCTAATGGGATAAAATTAAAGTATTCAAACTTTTTCATCCTAATCAACTTTACCAAGTTGATCATCTTTTTGTCATATGTCCCATATGCACCTTTTGCCTTTAGAATTATAGTGTAGACCGAATCCCATTTTACTTTATACTAGGAAAAAGTATTCAATGTATCAAACATTTCCTCCACAACCCATTTTACCTTGGTGATGGTCTCCTTTGGAAGCATGGCTTTGTGCTATTGTTCTAGATTAGTTTCTCTCTATTGTATTCCTTTTACAAAATTTACAAGTACATCACTATATGCCTTTAATTTTTAGAGAGGGTCATCTTCATACTATTGTTTCTTGATAGGCATGGCTTTCTTCTTCTTGGTCAACTCAAACAAGGTCTCTTATGACTCATACATAATTATTTGGTCTAGATGGGTGACCTTCCTCTTGGTTAAGATCTTAATTGCTCTATCCTTCTTGTTGAATTCCAATGTGACCTATAGAGGGTCTAATATGACCAAATACTAGTTCTCCATTATAACCAACTACATTTGTCTTATCCAATATTTGTTTGAAGAACCACTCTAAGGCTAAGTGGATGATAGTAATTTTTAAGTTGGTGTCAATCCCTAGAAGGCATATGTCTAGAATGTAACTATGGAGGTGACTAGGACAAATGGAGAACTGGGGGATGAGGTGGGAAGTGTCAATCCTGAAGATAAATAAGAACTGGTGGTATCTAAAGAATTAGTTTAGAACAAAGAAACTTAGGGGATGATAATAGTAGGCATTTTCTTAGGTAGTTAGGGACCTAGCCTAGGAATAGGCTCAAGAAGAATTGGAGGTAAATTATCCATCATAGATACCTTCAAAGTGGATGATATAACGAAAAGGTTGATAGTGGGCAATGGCATAGTCATGAGTGTAATTATATGTCTAGTGAGGGGCCTATAGGGTAAGAGGTTCTTATGGTTTGTTTTTGGGGTTTCACAAAATATGCTCAAAGGATGGATATATAAAAATGATGGGTATAAATAAACACATTACTAAACTATTAGACCTAGTTCCTCTTTGATAGGAATAAGGGGAGGCACTCTTGGTACTGAATTAGCTAGTGTTGTAGTAGGTGAGGTTATTATTTCCAATGAAGGTCTTGATTTCACTAAGGCAATGTTTTTTTCTTAGGATGGGCTACTAGATGTTGCTCCTAAAATAGGATCCTGCTTAGTTTTTCCCAATATCATCTCCTACCTTATTTAAATTAGGAGGAAATTCTTTCATAATCTTTTGACTAAGCTGAGATTTAGTTGGTCTTTCCTCCTCGGCTCTAGTAACATGAGTTGTAGATGTATATGCTCCTACCTAAGCATCTTTAGGTTCAAAAACCTCATAAAAACTTACATTTTCCAACCTCCCCTTAGCTTGTGGGATATTGGTGACCTTTAATGTCTATTTTACCTATATGTCATTAGTGTATTGATGTAGAACTTGTCTTCATCTTTAGGTCCATGATGGTAAGTGATGCTTAGGGAAGACTTACGTTTGATGTAATGTTTGAATGTTATATGTTCTAGGTCCCATTCCCTATTGGCATCTCTTTCCAAGTCAAATATGTGTCTTTGATTAACATTAGCAATGAAAAAAATTTCAATTCTTAATTATGAACCAACTAATATTGGATAGGTGAGGATGAAACAATCTTCTCTTCTTATTCTTGCATAGTCTATCCATCACTATGAGTAATTGAAAACCAATCTCTTGTTCATCTATTTTGTTTTCTACTATGTTAGGTAACTTGATGGGGGCTATATTAATTCTAACTATATTTATCACCATGTAATTTGGATAGTACCAATAGGCTCCCAAGGTGCTTAGTGCTGTCTTAATTTTTTTTGATAACCTGGGCATGGGCCTCTCATGGATTACCCTATATACTATTGGATAGAAGTGCTTTGATGTGGGCCTCATTTCTTATTTGTATAGGTATACTCTAACCTTTGAAAATGTTTGAGTCATATTCCACTTTATCTTTGGATCCCAATTAGTGAATTGGGGGAACTTCTAGGTAATGCAGATGGAATCCACTAGGTAGGACATCCTACATAAATGATCCCCTTCATTGGCCATGACATTCCTAATATATGATGCCAAGTTGTAGGATATGATTTATTATAAAGGGGGAGTCTTTACATAATCTATTATCATTGATAGAAGTGAAATCCACTTTTCATCTACATGTCATATATCCTCAACCCCATGTAGTTAATTCATCATAGCCATCCCCATTCTTAATCCCTTCCTAAATTAGGTGATGGGGATTTGGATGATTTTGGACTTACATAAAAATTTACCATTTTTATTAGTCCATTCTCTCAAAAATTTCCTAATGTCATGAATTTAGAGCCATCAGATGATAGTTTCTTGATTGCAAACAATATCTAGTTTAGGCAGCTCATAATAACCGTGAAAGGTTAGTCCAGATATAAAAGCAATGTCATGACCTAAATTTAACTATTCGATCATGTTATTAACACACCTAGACTAAATAAAAATTTGGTATAGTGGGTATATGTAGGGGAGTACCTCTAGATTATATGTAGCTTTGTGTAGTCTTATAGATTTGAGTACTAAGATCTCTAACCTATCTTCTACATCATTGGAGCCTTCCTCATCATCACTATCTCTATCTAAAGTCCTTTCTATATGGTAGAATAATTTTTTATAATGCTTATCTTCAGTGGCCAGTGAAATAGAGTTAAAAATGGTGTCTTGAAAGATGATGTTTATTCCATAGGAGTAGAAGAACAAAACTTATTCCTGATTGCTAATTCTAGATGTTCTAACTTTGGCCATTATTTCTATTTTATGATTGATGAGATTGTGGATTGATTTAATGGTGAATGAATGTACATAAATCCTTACCAAAAATCATAGGATACTTTATAGTTATTAACATATAACAACTAAAAGTGAATGTAATTATTTGAGATAACAAGATTTAAACTTTGAATTTTAGAATTTAAAATAAAAGATACGAGTCATAAATCATAAGTATATTTAACTTTATTTGATTTAAATCCTAGTGGATCTTTAATTTTATTCTAATAAATTTAAAAATCCACTTTGAGGAATCAACCAATCACTACCCTTGCCTTATCCATGTGGCTTACTATCATAGGCTTGAGTTTTTTTAGTGAAGTGATATGGATCTACAACTTCCAAAATGAGCCCCATAAATTTTTGATTCACACCTACAATTGGAACTTTGCATATAAATATGTGCCTCCTTAGTGTCATACTTGACACATTCTCAACACTTAGCACTTTTTGGGGCACTTCAGTCTTCTATTTTGATATTGGTCTATCTAGGTGGATTACATGATAAACTGCTAAGTGTCACCTTTTGATTGGGTTGTTATTCATTGATTTTGTGTGGTTAAACCCATTTTATTACTAGGTTGATGTATCTTTTGGACCTCTAATATCTTGAAAAGTGGCAATCTCTCATTGGCTTCAACTATCATGCAACTTTATTATATGAAACTTTTTAATCGACCCAACCACCATAAAAATTTGTCATGTGTCATATTTTGATTAAATATCTCTTTGCTAGGTTTTATGGTTTCCTTTGATCATGTTATTACCATGAGATAAGAGGTTTATGTGTCCTTATACCATTGGTTCTAAATACCAGGTGGATCTCATGTCACATCTTGTTATTTTATATTTTAATGATAAAATGCCAAGCATCATCTTATCATGTAATCATAGTATTTAGATATTAAACATTACACCTTATATACAAGGGTATAAATGGCATGACTAAGTGTCAAGGGGCATGATGTGATTGTATTTATTTGTTATAGGACTTTATAAATCAATCAAGGTCTTAGAAGTTTGTGCCTAGTGCCATTTGGTGTGCCCTAATTGGGTTATAACTCTTTTATAAGCTGAAATGTAGTGATTAAATGATAAATGGCACATTCTCATTAGGTCACAGGGTTGAGAGAAATGAAAAAATAATGGGATCTTTGGAAGGGCATGACTAAGTGATAAGTGGAAAAATTGTATTGGGTGACTGGGTCATAGACCTTTTGTAACTTTGCTTTGAACTTGAAATGCTGAGACTGAGTGCCAAGAGCATGTTATAATTGGGTTTCTAGGTCATAGGACTTTTAAAAGCTATAAGATGTATGAAAAATCTCAAAAATTCATGTGGCTAAGAGATAAGTGCATGTGAAACTGTCATGTGTCAATTGAGTTTGAGTTGGCATCAGGTTCTTATACAAAGGCAAAAATGCAAAAGTTAGCAAATTTTATCATAAAATAAAAGGCAAAATTAAAAATTTGTAAACTTCAAGAACATAATCTGACTTGGACCCTAATATAAAAATTAAAATCAAGGTATTTCATAGTATCAAATATGATTTTTGACATAGCCAAAATAATACCATGATTTAGAAACCTTAACTAAGTAACCTTTATTAAGTCTTAGTGATTATACCTTGGATATTTCATTTGTAACCTCATGTAAAAGTATTTTTAAACAAATTAAATCATTAGGAAACTCAATGAAATATAAATTTAATGAAACATTTTAAAAGGTACCCATTAACATTTGTCATGTACCAACAAGAATTTTAAGACTTTTAAGTCATACAAAGGAGTTATAGTCAGCTGATACCAAAGGTAAGGTATATCCTAGGGTAAATGACCCAAAAAATTTATAGGGTCCCCATTTTTAGGAAAATGGGGCTTGTTGATCTCAATAAACGGTGACCTTTGTGAGAAACATAACAATATGTTAGAATTTAGATATCCTAGTTTAGAACGTAATCATCAAGTAATCATCCCTTGGTAAATGTAACAAATATTATAATTAGTTCTCTAAAACTAATAAATTTTCACTTGAAGGATTAGAGACTAAAAATATGAGAACCATTCATACTATGTGTGTGCTTTGAATTTATTGACCATCATGCCTTTTGGGTTTCAAAATCAATAGCTTAAAACTTTATGGCTTTCAACATAGGTTTTGGGAAAGAGTTTTTAAATATATATAGTTATGCTTAACTTTTAAGGGAATGGCTTGGGCATTGATCTCCTGTCACCTAGGCATCCATAGCCTTGATAGAGATGCATATGGATTCACTCTAGGCCTTGATCTAATACCATCTAGGCATCCATAACCCTGGTGAAGTTTACTCAAATTACCTTCAAAGGAATGCAACTTATGGTGTCAAGTCTATTTCAGCTTAATACACATGTTTTTCTTTCAAACCCTTGGAGGTTAGGAACTAGTTTTTTGGCTAGGTTTTAAGGGTTTTAAGATTTTTTTCTCAAGAACCATTCAATCTTAGTGGATGAATTATATCAAGGAAATTTTATGATGTGATATTTAGTGTTAGTATATATGGGCTTTCAAATTTTCAAGACTTTTATTCAACAAAATGCATGTTTGTTATAACTAGATTACGATCATAATATAAGCACATATTCAATGAAATGGAAACTTTCAAATTATATTCTTACACATTTTATAAATCAATAAATTATACAATCTCTTACTTTGGAGAACCATTTATTGGGATGTACATAGGGTTTAACATTTCAATTCTTAAGATTTTAGAACATGCGATAAATACAAGAGAAAATGAAGACTTTCCCCATAGGGCTTAGTGCTAAGCTACAACACACAACAACTACTCTAAGGAAATAAAATAACTACAAGTAAACACATAATATGAAAGAAAAGTAGAAAGGAAACTAATCTAACCCTACCTATTTCTACACTAAACCAACTCATAGTCCCTTAGTGGGGGTGCAAGGGGCAGCTGAGAAATAATGCTTCAAGTATTTTCCATTCATTGGTAGAGTTAGGTAATTTCCTTGTAAGTATTTTAGTCTAAATGCATTATCACCTAATATTTATAAAATTTGATATGGTCTAATCCAAAGGGGCATTAATTTGTCATGTTGACCTTTTTTCTCATGGGCTTTGTATCATAGTAAGACCAAATTTGAAATTCAAAACATTTTAATTTTAGCCCTTTTGTCAAAGCACCTTTTGACTACATCTTGGTGTTTCCTAAAATTCTTGAGGGTTTCATCTCTATCATCTTTCATTTGAATAATATTTAATATCCTTTATTGAGTTATTTTATCATCATCGATGTATTCAACCATGAACTCATATGTGGGTAGTTGTAATGTGATGGGAAATATTGGTTCCTACCCATACACTAGTATAAATGGAGATGACTTCAAATATTGCTTATATATATTTAAATCTACCCAAATAGAAAATTTTAGTGATAACTACCACTCCATTATATTTTATCTACTGATTTCTTTGTTGCATTCGTAAAATTATTATTTATTTATTTCACAACACCATTCCCTTGTAAATAATTATTCAAGGAAAACTTGACAACAATATTTTGTATCATAATCCCACTCTGTGAATTATATGAATTGAAAATCTAGACCATTATCACATACAAGAGATAAAAGAGTCCTAAATCTAGTTTTGATGTTCTCCTGTAGGAATTTTATGACATTAATTGCCCTATAGTTCTTAGTGATAATTACTTCAATCCAGTTGGTGTAATAGTTAGTGGTTATCATCATGAATTTATGGCCCATCAAGGAATTAGGATTGATGACTCCAATGAACTCCAATCCCTATTGTGAAAACAACCTAGTTTCAATCATTAGTTTTAAAAGCATGGCTTCCCTTAATTTTTTATTATCAAACACTTGGAATTTATGACACACTTGAACATGAGCATGCACATCCATGAATATTATAGGCCACTAATATCCTACTCTAAATGTTTTGTGTGAAGTGTTTATACTCTAAGGATGTCCACTTATCAATTTATCATGGAAGTTATTAAGTATGTTTGCATATTCCTTTATAAAGATGCATCTTAAGTAGATTCCTTCATAATTTTTTTATAGAGCACACCTATTTTGATCATGAAATGTAAATGTTTGAGTCTGAGTGCATAGTATTTAGTGTCTATCATCATGAATTTATGTCCCATCAAGGAATTAAGATTGATGAGTCTAATGAATTCCAATCCCCATTATGTAAACAACCTAGTTTCAATCACTCATTTTAAAAGCATGGCTTTCCTTAATTTTTTGGTATCAAACACTTGACATTGATGACATGATTGAACATGAGCATACACATCCTTGAATATTATAGTCTTCTAATATCCTACTCTAAGTTTTTTTTGGGAAGTGGTTCTTCTCGAAGGATGTCCACTTAACAATTTATCATGGAAGTTGTTGAGTATGTTTTCATATTCCTTTCTAAAGATGCATCTTAAGTAGATTCCTTCATATTTTTTATATGGAACACTCCTCTTTTGATCATGAAGTGAAATTTTTTGATCCTGAGTGATCTCTTATACTCTCTTTTCAATTATATGGGGTAAGTTCCATTCAATAGGTAGTAGACAATGTATTAGTACCATTCCTCACTTGATACCTAGTCCACTTCTACCTACAAAATATTAATCCAAGGATTAGTCTTGGTCATAAACTAAATTAAACCTTGGCCACATACCATATTGGATAACTTGATTTATATATCATATTCTTAGATATTATTCATCCATTTCCCTTGTATTTCCCCTAACTCATTTTGGTTAATCATAATATTAATGGTAGGGTTAGGTACAATGGCATAAGTCTTGTTTTAGAGGATGTAATTTGTAAAGAAAATTACTTCAATAATTTAGTATAACAGCAAAATTATATGTAAATATGACTGAAATATATCCAAATATATGATAATAGATAAAACACTTCAAGGGGGAAACCTCCATAAGCTTCAATAAGAGCAGAATTCACAATATGATCATAAATGATTACTCACTACCTCCTATATATAGTCTATCTAAGCCATAGTTACTCCATAGGCCAACCTACTAATCAAAAGAAAGCATAGATAAATGTAATATAATTTCAATGAGGGATAATTAAGCCACAATTTGGCTAATACTATCCTCATACATGTGATAGGTTAGGGGCGTAGCATGCCCTTCCCCTTCAAACCAACGTTGTCCTCAATGTTGAACAATTCCAGATGTTGTTGTAGAAAATCTTCACCTTCCCAAGTTGCAACTTCACTACTTTGGTTTTTCCACTTGATCAAATATTTCATAATATCTCTGGTTCTTAACCTCTTAGTACGTGTTTGGAGGATCGTCTCTGGTTTCAAAATGACTCATCCTTCTTCATCTAGTTCTGGGAGCTCTGTCTGGGCGAAAACATTCTATCCAATGACCTTCTTCAAACAAGAAACATGAAATATTGGGTGTATGTGAGATGAATGAGGTAACTTGAGTTTGTAAGCCACACTTCCAATTTTTTGTAGAACTTGATAAGGGCCATAATACTTAGGAGCAAGTTTGTTGTCCTTTTTCTGTTGCTTCAAGGACATCTACTTATAAGGCTACAAATGAATAAATACCCAGTCACCCACCTCAAAAATTTTCTCACTACGGTGTTGATCTGCTTGTTACTTCTTCTTATTTTGTCCTAAGACCAAATTCTCTCTCAAACTAGTCAAAACCTCTTATTGATGTTGAATGTGCTCTTCCACATCTTGAACCTTAGTGTGCACCTTTAATCAAGAAGTGATGGAAGGTGGATGGTAACCATATAGTGCTATAAATGGAGACATTTTAGAAGAGGTATGGAAAGATGTGTTATAACACCATTCTATAAGTGGTAGCCATTTAACCCAATGTTCTTGTTTATCTGATATAAAACAATGGAGATACCCCTATAAACATTTGTTAACCACTTTAGTTTGTCCATCAGATTGGGGGTGGTAAGATGAGCTATGAGCTAGCTGAGTACCCAAACAATAAAATAGTTTAGTCCAAAAATTACTAGTGAAAATAGGATCATGATCACTTACAATTATTTTTGGGGTTCCATGTAATTTGAGAATTGCTTCCATAAAAATAGCCACTACTGTACTTGCTGAAAATGGGTGTGAGAGAGCACAAAAATGGGCATATTTTGTAAGCCTATCCACAATGACCAAAAAAACATTCTTACCTTTAGAACAAGGCAACCCAGTGATGAAATCCATGGAAACCTCCTCCCACCTTTGACTAGGAATTGCTAACAGTTGTAACAAACCTGGGGTCTTAACTGTTTCACCTTTATTCTGTTTGCATATCAAGCGTTCTTCCATAAAATTTTGTACATCTCCCTTGAGTCCTTCCCAAAATAATTCTTTCTTAATTCTGTGATAATTTTTCAAGAACCCTGAGTGTCCCCCAATTGGAGATGCTTGCAACTTGCAATAATCTTATGCTTAAGATCTAAATTTTTCCACAAGTATAACCTACCCTTATACCATAGGACATTACATTTCCATTAAAATTTGTCAGAGGATAAATTAACTTGCTAGAGATTCTAAATTAGAACTTGTGTATCCTTATCTTACTCCCATTATAACCTAACTTCATCCACCCAATCTGCTTACAATATGGACATTACACATAGTAATGCTTCTGTAGATGCATCCCATCTGGATAGTGCATCTTATACTACATTATCTTTACCCTTCTTGTGGATGATTTTAAAATCATAAACCAACATTTTGGTTACCCATTTTTGTTATTCCTTAGATGATAATCTTTGTTCCAAAAAGTATTTGAGACTATCATGATCTATTTTCACCTTAAAGTGTCTACCCATCAGATAAGGCCTCCATTGTTTAACTGCATAAAGAATAGCCATCATTTCTTTCTCATAGATAGGTTTTTGTATATTCTTACCTTTGAATTGATGACTTTCAAATGCAATGGGTCTTCCTTCCTGCATTAGTGCTACCCCCAATCGTGACCCAGAAACATCACATTTAACAATGAATGTTTGTGAGAAGTCTAGAGTAGCCAAAACTGGAGTGGTGCACATTGTTACTTTTAGTTTCTCAAATGCTTTGGTGGCATCATCATTCCAATGGAAAGTATCCTTTAGAAATGCAGTGAGTGGAGCTGCTATACTGCCATAACCTTTCACAAATATTTTATAGTAACCTGTTAGTCCAAGGAACCCTTGAAGGTTTTTGAGAGTTTTTGGCATGGGCCATTCCATTATTGCTTTGATCTTCTGGGGATCAACTTTGACCCCTTCATGGGAAACAATGTGATCGAGGTGCTCTACCTCCTATACTCCAAAAGCACATTTAGATGGCTTTGCATAAAGTTGGTGCTTCTCCAAAACTATCAACACCTGTTTCACATGTTGCAAATGTGCTTCCCATGTATGACTATAAATCAATATGTCGTCAAAGAAAACAAGCACAAACTTCCTTAAAAAAGGCCTAAAAATAGTATTCATCAAGCTCTAAAAAGTAGATGGTGCATTTGTAAGAACAAAGGGCATTACCAAAAACTCATAATGGCCCTCATGTTTTCTAAAAGTAGTTTTATGAACATCTTCATCCTTGATTCTAATTTGATGGTACCCCAAGTGAAGATCCAATTTTGTGAAATAATTAGCACCATGTAACTCATCAATTATTGTAATAGGAAACTTATCTTTGATGGTGTACTTGTTGAGTTCCCTATAATCTGGGCACATCCTCCATCTGTCATCCTTCTTCCACACCATGACCACTAGTGATGAATATGCACTTTGGCTATGCTTGATGATCCCTGACTCCAGCATCTCATGGACCATCTTTTCAATTTCACTCTTTTGTCCATATGGATATCTATATGGTCTGATATTTGGTGGTTGACTACCTAGAATTAGTTGAATGTCATGATCATGTTCTCTGTTTGGTGGTAGTCCTTTTGACATGGCCCCAAAAATAGATGAGTGGTCTTCAAGAATTATTTGTAGATTAGGATGTGTAGATACTTGTGTGGGTTAAACTACTATGGAGCATAATCATGCAATAATTCCCTCTGCCCCCTTTTTTAGCATCTTGGTCATCTGATGTGAACTAATCAATTATGGATATTTTGCATGTAATCCATGTAGTTCAATTTTCTTACCTTCAAAATGAAAGCACTTGAATAGTTCTTGGAAGTTCATCTCAATGGTACCTAAGGTTGTGAGCCATTGGACTCCCAAAACAATGTCTATGTTACCCATAGGAATAGAAAACATATGAGAGTTGAGATTGTACCCACCCATAGCAAGCTTAATACTATGGCATTTTCCTGAACAATTAATTATGCCACCATCTGCAATCATGACCTAAAATTCTAGTGCTAGGTAGATGAAATAGTTCAATCGAGTGGCCAAATTATGGTTTATAAAGTTATGTGTGCTCCCAGAATCAATCAACACTATCACCTTTTGTTTCTTCAGGAAACCAACCACCTTAATAGTTTGTGGAGTTCTAATACCTACAAGTGCATGACAAGAGATTATAGGTTGGGAATCTTCAGGTACCTCCTCGATATCTTCCTCATCATCATTAGAGGCATCATCTACTTCTTCATCTTCATTTGGTCCCTCAATGTAGAATAACTTCTTCTTAGCACATCTGTGTCCTTTACTCCACTTGCTATCACAACCAAAACATAATCCTTTTGCACGCTTCTCTTCAATTTACTGAGGGGTCAATCTACTAGGTGGAGGAAATGTTGGTGATGATATGGTATGATCTTTGAAGTGAGTGAATGGCTGCTTCTTGTTGGCTATGAATTTTTCCTCAGCTCTATGTGCTATGATAATAGAATTAGAAATATTAAGTGGAATAAACATGCGTAACTCATGTTGAATGTGGTCCTTGAGTCCACCTAAAAATAGGTCATTCAAGTTTGCTTTAGAAATTGTCTCCACATGTAAGGATAGGTTCTAAAAATGATGAATATAATCCTTGATGGAGCCAGTTTGTCACAATTTTTCTAGTTGACTGAAGTAATTTTCTGTCACACTATTGCCATAGTGTAATTGTAGCTCCTCTGTAAAAACTGACTAGGTGACATTGAGAGTCATCTTTTTCTTTTGAGCACACAACCATCGATACCAAATGAATTGATCAGGTTCAAGATACAAGGATACCATGGTAACCTTTTGTCCACTTGGAATCTGACATAGGTAAAAAAAATCTTCATTTAGTTGAGCCAATTGAGTGGATCTTTTCCATTAAATTTGCGCATATCCACCTTTGGTAATAGGTTCCTCTATGGCCATGGAGTTAGATTTGAAGTAGACTGGTTAGGAGAACCACCCTAGTGGGTTTGTGAAATAGAGTTAGCTTGATGATTTGACTAATTAATGTTCAAAGCCATTGTGATATCTCCCAAACTATCTTGTATGGATTGCATATTAGATTGTATGTCTTGCAGCTCACTCTGAATGCCTTGCACACTATAGTCAAGCTGACTCACTTTATGCTTTATGTTAGAAAACCTTGGTACAAAGGGTCTAGTACATCCCCCTTATAACTCCATCTCTTCCTTTTTAGGAGTTTTACTTGGAGTTTTAGCACCCTTCCCTTGGCCCTGAGTTTGTGGACCTGCCATAAAAGGGTTTTACAATGTCAACCATTATTGGCACTTTTGACCCAACTTTGACCAAGTGATTTTGGAATTATGTCAGTCTCAAATCAAAATATAAAAATAACATAGCGTATCATTTTTTTTTAAGATTTCAAAAAATGTAAATAACTCAGAAAAATTCTTTGAATTGTGCACTATAGAGCAGTTTTATGAAAAACCATAAAATAGTGATAACTTTTGTAAAACAGATCCAAATGAGCTAAAATTTTAACAAAAGCTTAATTTTATTATTTCACACCTTCAGTAAAAATTTTGCAGAGAAATTTGCAACCATTTTTTATATATCACAAAATTTAAAAATTTAGTGTTTCACCCACACGATTGCCCAAATCGTAGCTCTGATACCACTTGTAATGAAATTACTTCAAGAATTAAGTATAACAGCAGAATTATATCCAAATATGACTGAAATATATCTAAATATATGATAATAGATAAGCCACTTTGAGGGTGAAACCTCCACAAGCTTTAATAAGAGCAGAATTCACAATATGATCATAAATGATTACCCACTACCTCCTATATATAGTCTATCTAAGCCATTATTACTCCATAGGCTGACCTACTAATCAAAAGAAAGCATATATAAATGTAATATAATGTCAAAGAGGGATAAGTAAGCCACAATTTGGCTAATACTATCCTCATACATGTGATAGGTTAGGGGCGTAGCATAATTTATTAACTTCTTTACAACCTTTACCAAGGCATACACTTGTATAGGAGTGGGTATCTTAATTAAGTATCCTTTAATTTTATACTCATGAAGGTGACTTGATTTTTTTTTTCTACTCTTTATGCAAAAATCATGTGGTCAGAAGTAAAAGAATAAAGGTATAAATATTTACCAAACTCTAGGCTAATTAAAATGGGTGCCTATACTAAAATTCCTTGATGTATTGGAAAGATTTCCTAGCCTTGGACATCAAATAAATATTCATGTCATTTTTTAACATGGTATTTAGGGGCCAGACAATTTTAGCAAAACTTGAAATGAATTTATGTACAAAGTTAATTTTCTTAAAAAATGATTTTAACTCTTTTTTCTATTAATAAAATCAACCTTGAAGGTAAAATTAAATTTGTCAGTGTCAATAGCCATACCATCCTTTGTGATTATTTATTCCAAAATATTACCTTTGATTATGCAAAATATACTCTTCTTAGGGTTTACAAAGATACCCAAGAACCTACATTTCTTCAGAACTTGTTGTAGGTGCATCATGTGTTATTTCCTATTTTTAGAGAAAATGGTTAAGTAATCCATGTAGACAATAATGCACTTACTAATTACTCCTTGAAATTCATGGTCCATAACATGTTGAAAGGTAGCCTTGATATTGATGATTCTGAAAGGCATCCTTTTATATGTGAATGTTTCTCACTTGGTCATAAAGGTAGTCTTCATCATGTCTTCTATATTGAATAAAACCTAGTCGTAATCAAAGAATCCATACAAAAGGGACATCATTTGAGAGTTTTTAACCATTTTAATTACCTCATCCAAAGAGGTTAATGGGTAATTATCCTTTTCTAAGGATCTATTAAGATTCTAAAAGTCTACATAGAGTTTAATATCACCATTTTTATTTTTAAATGGGATCAGATTAGCCACCCACGTAGAGTGTTTAATCAAGAAGAATATTCTTGCATCCATTAAATCCTTTACTTAATTATATATGAGAGGATATAGAATGGGGTTCATAGGTCTCTACCTATACCTAAAGAGTTTACATGTTTACTTTAAAGAAATCATGTGATTGATGAATTTAGTGGTGAAGACTTTGAGATCTTAGTAAGACCATACAAGGACATCCTTAAATTTGGACAATATTTTAGTGGCTTAATTAACTACTCTTTGATATATACTAGCCTGATGTTGATATTTTGGGGGTTTATCAATGAACCTAGATTAACTTGATTGTAATCTTTGCCACTTACTTTGGGCATCTTGGTATCATTGGTTAACTTATCTTGATCAAATATCCTTTCTAGAGAGACCATGTCCATAGGAATTCTATTATTTTTTTGGAGAGTTTTCAATGATGTCATGGAAGTGTCTTGGTGAGTGGATGAATTTCATTGATAGTTTAAGTGATAATGACAAAGTGTGAAATGTGCTTATCCTAATATGAAAGTGTGAAGTGTGAAGGAGGCTTGGTTGATCTTTAGTTTTGGCATGGATAGAGATGTTTAAGAATGATTACAAAGTATTTAAGAATGTGAAAGGGGTTTTATAAGAGGTTTTCAATGGTTTGAGTGCTTGTGTGCATGAGTGTAATCCATCTGGTAGTCCATAGTTTTCCTCTAGACCTTTTGGGTCTAGTGGAAAAAAATATAAGTAGGTAATTTTTTGACATCACCATTGCCACATGTGGATGAGTCAGGGGGAGTTGGTCATATGGTTGTGATCACATTTGTTCCTAATTACTATGTGCTAAATTTTATGTCATTTGACAAATTAAATATAAGATATGCAAGGGTAAATTTGGGCTCCTAGGTAGTTTAAGTTTAATAGTGTTTTTCCATACTTAGCCAAATTTGTAATATGGCAAGAAGAGCCAAGTAAGCACATTGATATAGTCATATTTCACACACGTGGTAGTTTTAGGAGAAGTTGATCATATGTGTTTGTTTTTTGCCTAGTTGGTTTTCAATTAATTTTAGGTCATGCGATGTATCATAACAACATATATGCATGTTCAAAGTTGGCCTTCCAGATAAGTTTTTGACATAGTTGGTTTTATGGTAGAAAAATCTAAGTGAGTAGATTAGTGGAGTTATATCTCACATGTGTGAAGGTTTCAAGAGTAGTGGTTGGATTCTTATTTGAAATGATAACATATGGTCCAAATTTTAAAACATATTATTGAGCAAGGTAAAATATATGACTATGCAAAGTTGGCCTTCCAAGTAGATAACAATGGTCCCCATACTTTGTCTATTTTACAAAATGTTAAAGATCAGGACCAGATGGAGATATAATGGCTCATGGGAGATCATAAATTAAATATATATGTTTTGAAACAAGTCAAATAGGTCAAATTTTTCATTGGTTAATTAATTTAAAGATCAAGCTCCTTACAAAAGGATCAACAGAGCATGTTCATTCCAAGATATCTGGAAGTAGCAAGATGAGGACAAGTGTTTGATGTTTAATGTGAGAAGAGATAAAGATTGAGATTTTTCCAAGATATAATAGTGATCAGATGTTCATACATATAAAAATAAATGGTGTGTATTGAGTGATATGTTTTCAAAGTGTTCAATGTTTAACATAAATAAAGACTGAGGTATGTACATGAGATCGATGGTGTGTATTG
The DNA here is from genome assembly GCA_037957365.1 of Torreya grandis. NCBI lineage: Eukaryota > Viridiplantae > Streptophyta > Pinopsida > Cupressales > Taxaceae > Torreya > Torreya grandis. The sequence goes on from JARHVA010002113.1 coordinate 2,639,704, forward strand.
AGTAAATATTATAAGATTGCATGAGATGAGGTCAAATATTTGAGGTTTAAAATTTGGTAATTATTAAAATATGAGCTAAAGTTTGGAATATATTTATGGTTCATGATCAATATAAATCAGTGAGGACATGAGATGCAAGCATAGTGTTCGATGCTTAACTATGATTTTTTGAATTCAAATATTTGAATTTAACAAAGGAAATACTAGTGTTTAGTTTTTGAGCCATATCTTTCAATCCAAGAAAAAATTGACCATGGTGTAAAAACTAAATATGGCATATTTGGACATATAAATTTTAAGGTCTAAAAGTGTGTACAATCAAAGTTATGAAGGTTTAAATTTTACTGTGTTCGATCATGTTTTGTAAGTGACCTAGAAAGAATATTTGAGCTTGTTCTCTTGTTGTTTGGTTGTATCATGATGAATTAGCTTTTGGAGAATGTTTAATAATCCATAAGGACTATATTTATGTATTTTTTAAGTTTTACCAAACTATAATCAATATTAAAAAAGTCTTAGAAGTGACTATGTATTCGTTTATGGTGACTGTGTGCACATAATATTGTTTGAGCAAATTGAGATTTAGCAAAAGAGTGTTTTGGTAATTGTGACAATTTTATGATATTAAAGGGGTAATTTGGAATTTTTACATACATTTGGAAGTGTTCCTATATTCTTATTTTTCTTAGACAAGTATCAAAGAGGTGAATGGGTCATCATAGGACCTAAAAGGTGACTTAGGCTCATTTGAAATAGAGTTATGCTTAAGTGTGACCCATGTAAGATGCCTTAAGGGTGAATGTATGTGTTGTGGCTGAAAAGAAAGATTGATATTGAATAATCATGATATATCTATAAATGGTGAAACCAAATGTGTTGGTTTCTAGATGTTTGAGAAGACTTGTACAAGGCTTGTATGAGAAGAGTATTTGTTGAAGCAAATGACAGAGAAGAGGAGGTGTGCCTTATGGATGGGTTGATAAGTAGAGTATATTAAGGATTGTATTTATGACTTATAGGTCATATTTTCAATGTCAAAATAGAGCTCTTATAGTTTTAGGATATGCAAAGAGGTCTGAATGTGCATATAAGGATAGTTTGAGTGAAGAAGGAGAGAGATTATGGCATGCCTATGTGAGAGGCCTATATGAGATCGAGAGGGAGTTTGTGTAGGGGTTAGATAAGCATAGATACATCACCAAATTTTTAATACATTAGCACTAATTTGGATGTGTTTGAAATAGGGTCAAAAGGAATTGATCTTTCTTAGGGGTAGTTGCTCCTTGTGAATTAGGTGTTTCACTAAAGGCCTTTGGTTAGGAGGATTGAATCGAGGTTTTATAGTATAAAGGAGTTGAATAGTCTCTTGTTTGTAATTTATTATAGGATAAGTATTCCATGTTTTTTAGGCTTGATATTAGGTTTTATTCCCCATGAGGGTTTCTCATAGTAACTATGTGTTATGTGTCTGATCTTGTGTATGCATTGAATGAATGAGCTCTCTTGTTAATATTGCTTGATCAAGTTGATATATGTTGATTGTCTATTAGTTTGAAAGGATTATAATTGAAATTGAAATATCTAAGTTCACTAATTCATCCCCCTCTCAATGATTGTACCTCTAAAAATTGGTATCAAAGTAGGTCCTTTGGTAAAAGATTGACAACTTGAAGGTGATCCAAGGTACAATATGGGTATTCATCAAGGAGGTTTCTCTACTAAGCAAGCATATATGTTTAATGGATCTAATTATTCCTTTTGGAGTGCAAGTATAAGGACATACATTTTGTCCCTAGCATTTGATGTATGGTAATCTATTAGAGATGGTTATGTTGTTCTTACTACTCCTCCATCTAGTGTTCTATACAAGAAGTTGTTTGAGAATAATTCTAAAGAAATGAATATCATTACTTATGGTCTTATAGAGACTAATTTAACCAAGTAATGCATTGTAAATATAATAAAGATATGTGGGAAAAAATGTAGATCATTTATGAGGGAGATTCAAAAGTCAATCTTGCTAAGTTACAGACTCACATAAGGCAATTTGAAAGTCTCAAGATGAAGGAAGAAGATTCTATGACATCCTTTTTGTAGAGAGTTGATGAGATTGTGAACATCATCAGAGGTCTTGGAGAGAACCTTGAATAATATATTATATTTCAAAAGGTATTAAGATCACTATCCCTCATGTTTGATCCTAAAGTATTTATTATAGAGGAAAGTCATGATCTTACTCAGTTGAAATTGGATGAACTACATGGCTTCCTTAATGCCTATGAGATGAGGAAGAATGATGATATACCACCAAAGAAGGAAGAAGCTTTCAAGATAGATATGAAGCCAAAGAAGAAGCTCTAAGGTAAGAAACCCAATGAGGATGACATTTTTGATACAGATGAGGATGAACTAATTGCTTTGATTTTAAGGAAATGGAAAATAGGTTCAAGAAAGTATAAGGCTAAACTACCCATCAAATGTTTCAATTATGGAGATGTAGGACATTTTTCTAATAAGCATCCTCATAAGTATAATAAGTATGATGATGAAAATCATGATCAAGGTCATGATGATGGAAAGAGATCATTCAGGTCTGAGCAAAGTAAACAGGGGTTCATAAGGTTTGACAACAACAAGAAGTACTTCAAGGACAAAAAGAGTCTTTACACCAATGAAGATTATAGCTCATCAAATGAGAGCAAAGTTAGTGAATTAGAGTATGATCATGAAGGTGATGGTCTTATTGAATATGAAGCCCTATTCATGGCTGAGGAAGGTAGTTGTACACATCAAGTAAAGTCTACTTGGAGTGATTTAGATGATGATAAAGATGATGTGGACTATGTGACTGAATTTTTGAGTGCTCTTGAAGAACTAAAGATTGAGAAGAATATCAAAAAGAATATGAAATTTAAATGCAAGGATTACGAGGATAAATTTAGTGTGTTTGAGGTAAGATTGGTTGATGACTCTAGAGAGCATGAAGGTGTTGTCATGTTTCTTAATTCTAAGTTGGAATCTATGTTAGCAAGTATAAAAGCCAGAGAAGAAGAATGATCAAGGTAAGATTCTAAGATTATGTCTTTGAAAGATGAGTTAGAGAAGGCTAAGAGCAAGGTGAAATAATTTATCAAGTTTGATATAAGTTATAATGATCTAGATGATATCATAAATAGTCAAAAGTCAACTAGTGATAGATCTAGATTGGGTTTTAATGAAGAGCCAAAAGTTACTTCTCAAGTTGACATGAATGTAAATAAGATTAAGGTGGATCAAATTTTGAAAACAAATCATCAGACAAGAAATGTAGGTGTCAGGAGAATGAAGAGAAATCAAATCAGTCAACCAAATGACATGATGTATGTAAATTTTAATGGTTACTACTATACTTATAATCAGTTTGGGCATAGAGCTATAAAATTCAAGAGACCTATTACAAATGATTTTTAATGGAATTATAATGGGGATCATTAGTCAAAAGGTGTAATCAAGGTTGAGTGTTTCAACTATATTTATAAGGGACACTTTGCTAAGCATTATCCAAATAAAGTAAGGTAAGGCGAGTCTTCTTTATAAAGAATAGTGTGTCTCATTTGTCATGACATTGTACACATTGATAGTTTTTGTCTAAACAAGGTAAGAAAAGTTGAGTTTCCATCTAGGAGTAATATTTTCTACAAATGTGAAAAGATTGGTCACATTGCTAGATTCTACAAGTAATGGTCTATAAATCATAATAGGTTCAATCAATATCCAAGAGTGCAAGGAAGAAGATGAGTTAGCTCATGGAAAATAAAAGTGGTAAGTCTGAATCATGATGAGACTATAGGTATAATTAATCTATTTTCTATGGTGGAGAATGATAATAAAGGTAAAGAGTACCAAGGGTTCTCATTGTCTATTCATGTTGTGAATGAAAAGACCAAGCTCAAGGAGAAGACCAAGGTTCTAGTTGAGGAAAGTTTTAAGATGTGTATGGATCCAAGTGAAAATATTAATGTTGTTGATAAAGTATCATTCAAATAACATCAGTTATTATTACCTAGTGATGAGGTTCAAATTCAAAAGGTTGATTCTTGAAATGAAAAGGTATGTCAATATTCCATAGTTACTTCATGTGTTGTCAATTCTATCTTAGAAGAAAAGGAGAGTGATATAGAAAAGGAACTATTTTTCATAGTTTAGACTAAGAAAAAGAAGAATAAGAGCAATAAATCATATAGTTATAAGAGGATTCTAGTAGTTATTGAGGAGATGTGGGCCACTCCTAGATTCACTTTCTTTTTGAGCATTATGGTGCAAAGGATGACTTTGTCTATGTTTCTTAAGTGAATCCTTTTAGTATAAAAGAAAGTGTTGCTATGGTGTTCTTAAAATGGTCCTAAAAGGCTAAGAATGAGTGTTTTTAGTTAGATCATATATGTCTAGGTGGAAGACATGTTGTAGTGATGCCAGAGTGATGCCATATCTATATATGGTTAATCTACAGGGTCATATTGAATGTTTTGAAGTATGAAAAAGGAATTTATTATTTTTCAAGATGATATTTTTGGATTGAAAGGTCCATTGACCTTATTATATCATGCTCTAGGTGGTTTTGTGGTCTGAAGGTATGTTGAAGGTCAAATTGGAGATTTTTGTTTGCTCTCAGGTTTCTTAGTTTGTGATTAAGGGTAAGTAGGCCTCAAATGGGTTATTAAAGTTAAGGTTACCAAAGGTGTGGAAGGTCCAAAATTGGTGCATAAGTGTGTGATGTTTTTATCTATGTGTGAAATAAGTTTTAGAGGTGGGCATTGACTAGAAAGAGGTTTGTTGACTCTATTTATTCTGAGATTCTAGGGTTTTATGCTCTACTAGAAAAGTGTTTTACCTTGTGATTTGAGGTTTAAGGATTATTAATAGATTTAATAATATAAATGGGTTGTCAAATAAATCTTCATAAATATATGAAGGTTTGTGGGTTTCAGATTATTCATGTTTTTGTCAAGGTGGAGGCTTAATTGACAAATTAGTTTATGATGGAAATATGTTACAAAGGTTAAGAGAGGTGTTGAAAACTGGTGTGATTAAGGGGGAATATGAGAGTGATCCATATAATAAGTTTTAGGTCTTGATAGTGTGTCTATTGAAATTTGTGGCCACTAAAAGTTCCAGATAGGGATACAAGGAGACTAGATAGGTCTAGTGAGAAGAAAAGTGTTTTTTGTTGATTTTATCTAAAAGAGAAAGGAATGATTATTTATAGGTGAGTTATTAGGTTTTTTTATTACATGCTTCCTATTTGGTAAGTGTCATGATGTTCTATTGGTGGTCTTAGAGATAGCTTGAGAGAGAAGACTAGTAATCATGTATGGTGGTTCTTCATGACGTGTGGAGATCTAAAGATTCTCAAAAGGTGAAATGGATTATAAATATTAGGGGGGTCCCTCTCAGATGTTTATTGGTGAGTTTCATCATATTTTAGTATTTTTTTATTTCTTCATTGGTTGCAGTGCTTAGTTGAAGAAGAATGTCGACATGTAGCAAGAGGAAGGTGTTAAGGAAAGAAGAGGTAGTTTCAAGGTAAAAGGGAGATTATATCATATTTATAAGATGTTCCTCTCTTTTTGGTGGTATTTTTAGGTCCTTAATATTATTTTATTCCCACATTGTCATTGTGTTAAAGGGGGAGAAAGTTCCTATTGTGTGAGTGCTCGAAGAGAGAGAAGGAAGGTGAAATATATATTGTGTGTTGACATCAATGACAAAGGGAGAAATTGTTGGAGATTTTTCAATGATATCATGGTGATTTTATGGAGGTTTATTGGTGAGTGGATGAAGTGACTTGATAGTCTAAATGATAATGACAAAGTGTGTAATGTGTTTATCCTAGTATGCTTAAAGGAGGCTTGGTTGATCTTTGGTTTTAGCATGGCTAGAGATGTTCAGGGATAGTTTGGAGTATTTGAGAATGTAAATTGGGTCTTATAAGAGGTTTTAAATGATTTTATTTATTTTTTTCATGAGTGGAATTCATCTATATTCTAGAGTTTTCATCTAGACCTTTTGGGTCAAGTGGTAGAAAATCTAAGTAGTTTGCTAACATCACCATTGCCACGTGTTGATGTGTCAAGGGGAGTTGGTCATATGGTTGTGATAAAATTTGTGCCTATTTTATATGCACTAAATTTTAGGTAATTTAATGAAGTTAAACATCAAATATGCAAGTGAAAAATTTGGATCCCAAGCAGTTTGACAGTGTTTTTCCATACTTAGAAAAATTTACAATATGACAAGAAACATTGAGTAAGCATATTAATATAGTCATACTTATCATGTGTGGTAGTTTTAGGAGAATTTGATCATATGGGTTTGTTTATTTGTGTTCCTAGTTAATTTTTACTAAATTTTAGGTCATGCGATGTTTGAAGTTGGCCTTCCAGATAAGTTTTTGACATGGTTGGCTCTATGGTGAAAAATCTGAGTGAGCAAATTAATGGAGTTATATCTCACATGAATGAAGGTTTTAGGAGTAGTTTGAGATATGGTTAGATTTTAATTTTAAATTAAAACATATGGTCCAAAATTTAGAACATATGATTGAGAGAGGTAAAATATATGACTATCCAAAGTTGGCTTTCTAGGTAGATAGCAATGGTTTGCATACTTAGTTTATTTTGCATGATGTTAAATATCAGGACCATATGGAGATATAATGGCTCATTTTAGATCCTAAAATGAAGATATATGATGTTTAGTAAGTAAAAGAGGTCAAATTATTCATTATTTCATAAATTTAAAGATCGATCTCCTTGCAAAAGGATCAATGAAACATGTTCATTCCAAGATGTTTGGAAGTAGTGAGATGAGGCTATGTCTTCAATGTTTAATGTTGAGTAGAGATAAAGATTGAGATTATTAAAATATATAATGGTGAGTAGATGTTTTCACATATATAGATTAATATTTCATATTGAGCTAGATGTTTTCAAGGTTTTCAATGCTTAACACAAATAAAGATTGAACTATGTACATGAGATCGATGATGTGCATTATGTCAATATTATAAGATTACACAAGATGAGGTCAACTATTTGAGGTTTAACATTTATAAATTGGTGAAATATGAGTTAAATTTTGGAAGAGATAAAAAAATTATGATTAATATAAATCATCTAGGACATGAGATATGAGCATAGTGTTTGATGTTTAACTATGACTATTTGAATTCAAATATTTGAATTTAACAAAAGAAAGACGAATGTCTAGTTTTGGATCCATATGTTTTGATACAAGATGAATTTTACCATGGTGTAAAAATACTTCAAAACTCTCAATCAAATATATTTAGACATATAGCCTATAAGTTATACACATAGTTCTCAATCTAATCTGTTATTGACTAAGCATAGACTCTCAATCAAATCCCATGCTCTAAATTTATATTTCTTAAACTAAGAAATATTTCACTGGTATTGACTAAGTACAGACTTGATGACTAACTATTAATCTCTAAGGACTAAAAGTTTCCTTACCTTATGCTTGATGGTGAATTGAAGTCCTAGGATTAGGGCCTCATACTCTACAAGATTATTAGTGCATGGAAATTGAAGTCTATAAGATGCTAAATATTATTTACTAATTAGGTTTATCAAAATGATACCTAACTCTAAGCCTTTCTTAGATATCACACCATCAAATTAAAACATCTATAATCATTCATCCTTTGTCTTTGGGCTACTTTAATTTTAATCAATAGTATCAAGAGTATATACATCTAATTCGATGCATTGTAAATTCACCTTCTCATTCTTGGCATTATATTCTATTGTCATGAACTTCATTATCAACTACTATTCAATTTGGATTTTATTGGGCACATCCCTCTAAGGTAGCCACATATGCAAGCAATCCATGGACATTTATGTATTCAAGGATTTTGTCTAGTCTCTACTCAATGACATCCCATATGCTTCTAAGATTTATATGACTTGAATAGTGATGAACTAATAAATCTAGGGTTCATGAGCTAAATACACATGAATGCTTAACATTTCACCTACCACCTTAAATTTTGAATTGTCCAATTGGATGATAACTTTGTCATACTTGATTAGAGTCAATATCATCTGTTCAAAAATACTTACTAGTAGTATGTTAGTAGATGCCCCAAAATCAAGTAAAAAATTATGCACATTCTTCCCAAAGATTCTAAATAATAAAAAAATGGAGGAACCTCCAACTTAATTTTATACATTACCAAATTTTCATTTTCATAGTTGGCTTTACCTTTGTCTAATTTCTTGGGTAATTATTTTAGTAGCATATCACGTTTATCAGTGATTTGAGAAAGCTCATGCAAAGTGATGTTAGCTTTGATATTCTTCATATCTTCCATAATTTTTTACCAATATTTAGACCCAATTGTAACTAATTATATACTTATTTCGGTATCCTTTCCCTTTTGGGGAGGAGGATCATTATTATTCCTATGATTTGTAGGTGAGTTAACTTTATTAGGTGGTGTGGAAGTTATCATAGGTTCATTTTGGGTTCTATTCCTCAAGGCATAATTGCTCTTTTGGTACCATTGGAAAGTGTAGATCTCATCCATGTCACATTTAGTATAATTATCTTCTTGGATAGGAAACTCATAATTTTTGACCATGTGAGCCATTTTGGTGGTGTTGGACCCACTAGCAAGCACTCTTATATTTATGGAATTACCAGTATTACATTGATTATCTAGGATAACATTATAACTTTACAACCCACCTCAGAACATTTCAAAGGCATTGTCAAATTATATGTAATCCAATTCTTTGTTTTGGGCCATGTTATAGACCTTAAACCAATTTGGCAAGGCCAATTCATAGATATTTATGTTCAACATCTTATTGGCTAGGGATTCATTATTGTTATTGTTATTAGACCATTTGAAAGGTTTGTTATAATTTTGAAATGTGTAATTTATATTACAAACCTCCCTTATATTTCCCATTTTCCTTTGAAAATTAAAATAGTCACTACTTATTTTTTGGTTGATTATCTAAATTTATTCTAAGTTTCCCTTTGAGGAGTTAGGCTTAGTGTTCTAGACTAGGCTCTAGAGAATGCTTTGGGTGTTAGAGTTGTTATCAAGGACCAGAGCTTGATTATTATTTTGGGTATGAACCCCAACATTAGATTGATCAAATAATCCTAGTTGTTGACTAAGAGTTGTATGGATTAATGGTAATTTGTTGAGGCCATGTATCTAATTTAATGCAGGAATATTTTGATTTATATTTGGAACTAAATTCAGAGTAGGCAAAGTTGGGTTGATGTTTGGCATAGTGAAGGTAGGATCCCTTGTGGATGCATTAGTTTATTGATGTGTAATGCCTCTACATATTTAAATGGTAGCATATTATCATTGATATCTCTATACATAAATATATTAGTCATTGGGTGTAGGGAATTTTTATAAATTTCTAGTGTTACGTCATTTGCAAACTGATAGGGAACTGTGGTGAGACTATACATCTTTTAGAATTTGGAATTAAAGGTTCTTATGGGATCACTTGGGTCTCACTTTAGGATGGTGAACTATTGGTAGATAATCTTAGGGATAATGACCCTTCAAATTGTGTAATGAAGGTGTCATTAAATTGGTTCCACCTTGTGATGGAATCTTATGGTAAATTGAGGAACCAATCATAGGCTACTTCCCTGAAGGTAAGTGGGAAGAGTCTATAGGTTACATCTTTATGGATGACATTCAAAATCTTGAGATCTACCTTGAACAACTTGATATTCACTTCACTAGTTATACTCCTAGATGGATTGAAGAGGGGGAGGTACTTTTTAGGGTTCCTAAGAAAATCATACATAGGGTTGAGCACATTTATGGAAGATCTTCCCAACATGCCATGACTGGTAGGATGTAAAATAGAGGATGTGGATGTTATCTTAATATAGAGGTAGGGTAAGATTTAGACTTCCTATGTCTCCATTTATCAACTCTAGATTTGTGATGGGTTTCTAAAGATCCAAGAGGAACTTTAATTTTAGAGTGGGATCTAGTCTAGATCCTAGGTAACTCTAGGATGCTATGAAAAGGATCTATGTCAAAAATTCATAATACTACAAATATTCATAAAAAATTACTAAAGAAGGTAAATATTATCCAAATTATCATAAAATAACCCCATAGAAAGGTACATAATCAAGTAAAGTGGTCTTATTTAACCTTTGCTAATTTGGATCCTTCAAAGCTTCAAAGCTTGCACAAAATTTTGTCAAAACATTGGTTTAACATGCAAAGATCAACATTAGACAAGATATTTCAAGGAAACTTTGGTGTTTAAAGCTTATCAAAGTTCCTTAGAGTGATTTTTTTAAAGAATATCTTAATACTATGTGAACATACTCAATTTAGACCTCTAAAACTTTGTTTTAATGATATTTCATGAACAAATAAACCAGACACTGATCTTTCTGCTTATTTACTAAAAATATAAAGTTATTAGTTCAAATCATGTAGACCTTTGTAAATATATATGAAACCAAGCCTGATCTATTCAAATAATTTTATAACACAACTATACTTAATGCCCATAGACAAAATTTAAATGGATCAGAGGGGTAATGCCAAAATATCTTTAGACTTGAGCTAGTATTTCAAGGATATTTTAGAATAAACACATTTTCATAGAGATCTTTCAAAATGTTGCAAAGATCTTTAAAAATATGTAAATAAATCAAAATGTTTATTATAATAATTTTCTATTAAATAAAATTCTGCTATATTTCAAATGAAATACACTATAATTTTACACAAAATAAAAAAAGAGTCCCTCTTTCTAGCACCATCTTTTCTCTTATTGATGTATATCTGTGTCAAGGATATAATGTGAATATCAGAGCAAAAATTTCTTAATTTATAGTTTATGTCCTAGAAGACCTTAGGGCATAATTCAAATTTGTTGGAATAACTATGTGGCTACCACCTTTTATTTTGTAAGCAGACCCTACTGTAGGGATAATAGGAACTCAATACTGAAATAATATATTTGAATTTTTTGTGTTTTTATGATGTAAATTTACTTTATACTTTTCCAATTTATGCCCAAACTTCAAACAAAAAAGTGGATATTTATAGTGAGCATTAATATAAAGTGACACATGTTAAAATTTTTTGAAGGAAGTAGAGTAGAGAAGAAAATAAGGTTTGTAATGTAAAAACAAAGACCAACATATTTTATTTATTTACTTTTGACAATAGTGCAAATAAAATTAACATTCATGAGATCCTACTGCTGGACTCAGAGTACCATGAATTTACTATCAATACTAGGGTAAATATAATGAATACATCTTAAAATTATGCTTTAAAATATCTACCGATAACAAATTAATTTTAGCACATTCATTTGCATAATAGAAGGAAAACAGAGCATACATGAATTTTTTTTTAGCATATCTAAAAGCACAAACTAACAAGATGCATTTGAAACACTAATATCATACTTAATCATTAGATAAATGAAATCATTTTTCATTAACAAAGATTGAGAAACAAGAAAATATGAAAATGATGAAACAATGAATAAATTACAAGAATTATTCTTTCTAGTTTCATTGATTTCACAAATTTATGTTCTAAAGTACAATTGAGGGGGAGGACTCCTATATATATGGCCTTTTCATGGCTAAAATAGTTACATTGGTTTCAAGATAACCAAATACATGACATCTATCGATGGATAAAGTCCCTCACATCTTAAAAACTAAAGAATATTCCTTTTTTAAATAGGGGAATATTTTATAATAAATTGAGGGGAATTAAAACATGACATTCATCAAAAGATAGCCTGACAAGTGGCTATCTCACTCTTGAGGTGCCAAGCTAAGATCTTACTAATGTGGATGATGATGAAGCTCCCAGTGTAGAAGAAGATGAAAGTGGATCCAAAATAGTTGAAGAAGTGCTTCTTAATGTTACCAAAGAAGAAGATATTCCAAGAGGGTTTGAGGAGGAATAAGCTCATGCAATGAACATTTGTGGCCTAATAATTACTTGTTTCTCAGCTTCTATCTTCTCCATGCTTTGGATCATCTCTTGTAATCACTATCAATTAAATTCAAATCAATGATAGGTTCTTTTAAAAATTTGATAGTAAGACCTACCATTACATCATGCCTACTCAAGAGAGGTCCTACATCCTCATTGATGACCACTAACTTTTCTATTCTTTGATTGGAAAATGCTACCAAGTCTACCATATCTTAACCAAAATTCACTCCTCTAACCATGGTTATTTTTGAAATTGACAATAAATTTTTGAAACTAGGCTAAAAAATCATCTTTATTGAAAATAAAACCATCCTTATTATCATGGTTCATGATCTTAGCCTCTTTAAGTAGAGTTATGACTCTGTCACCTTTCTAAGTGAGAGACTGGCCCAAGGATCTCATTTCATCAATCCATTGGTTCAAATATTTCTTTTTTATAATTATATAGGACTAAGAAATGCTCAAGTCCTTTAATGGGATCAAGTTTAGGTCTTCAAACTTTTTTTTATCCTAATCAACTTTTCCAAATTGATTATCTTGCTATCATATGTCCATATGCACCTTTTGCCTTTAGAATTCTATTTTAGACCTCATCCCCTTTTACTTTGTACTAGGCCAAAGTATACATTATCTTAAACATTTCATCTATAGCCCATTCTACCTTGGTGATGGTTTCCTCTAGAAAATGACTTTGTGATCTTATTCAAAATCAATTGTTCTCTATTGCATTCCTTTTACCAATTCTATAGCTACATCACCATATGCATTTAAAGTTGAGAGGGGGTCCTCTTCATACTATTATTGTTGGTTAGGCCTAACTCTCTTCTTCTTGGTAAAATCAAATAAGGTCTCTTCTAACTCGTACACAATTTTTTAGTCTAGATGGGTGACCTTCCTCTTATTTAATCTATTATTTATTATAGCCTTCTTATATAATTCTAATGTAACCCATGGAAGGTTTATTATGTCCAAATATTGGTTCTCCATTGTAGCCAACTCATTTATTTTATCCAAGATTTGTTTAAAGAACCACTTTGAGGCTGAGTGGATGATGGTAATGGCTAAGATAGTGTCAATCCATAGAAAGAATATGTCTTGGAAGTAACTATGGAGGTGACTAGGATAAATTTAGAACTGGGGGATGAGGTGGGAGGTTTCATTCCTGAAGATAAAGAAAAACTAGTGTTAGTTGAAGCACTAGTTGGGAACAAAGGAACTTAAGGAAAGATAACAGTGGGAATTTTATTAGTTAATTATGGGACTTGGCCTAAGCATAGGCCTAGGTATAATTTGAGTTAAATTGGCCATCACAAAGACCTTAGAAGTTGATGATATAATGAAAGGGTTGGCATTGCGAAATGGAATAGTCATAAGTCTAATTATAGGTCTAGTGAGGGGCTTGTAAGGCAAGAGGTTCATATGGTTTGGTGTTGGGTGTTCATAAAATATGCTCAAGGGATGGATATATAAAAATTATGGAGGAAAATAAACATATTCTTGACCTAGTAGACCTAGTTCCTCTTTGACAAGAAGCAAGGGAGGCAATCCTGGTGTTAAAGTTACTAGTGTTATAGTAGGTAAGGTTGTTATTTCCACTGAAGGTCTTACTTTCACTGAAGAAATGTTTTGTATGGGATGTTGGATGTTGCTCCTAAAATAGGAGCCTACTTAGTGTGTTTACCAATATCAACTCCTCCCTTTTCCAAAGTAGAAGACAATGCTTGCAGAATCCTCCAACTAGGTTGAGGGTCAATTGGTATTTCCTCCTTAGCACTGTTAACATGAGATATGGATGTAAATTCTCATACCTGAGTATCTTTAGGTTTGAAAAATTCATAAAAACATACATCTTCTAACCTCCCCTTAACCTATGGGATATTGGTAACCTTTAATCTTTATTTTACCTCTATGTCATTGGCTGCATTGATGTAGAACCTATCTTCATCTTCAGGTTCATGATGGTAAGTGAAGCTTAGGGTAGCCTTGTGCTTGATTTAGTGTTTGAATGTTATATGTTTAGGGTCCCATTTCATATTTTTATTTATTTATAATTAAAAGGTAGGTTTTTGATTATAAACAACTATACTAAAATTTCAATTCTCAATTATGAACCGACCAATATTGGATAGTTGAGGATTAACCAATCCTCTCTTATTATTATTGCATAGTCTATCCACCCCTTGAGTAATTATAAGGAAATATCTTATTCAGCTAGATTTTCTAGCACTGTGGTAGGTATCCTAAGGGGGGTTATCCTAATTTTATCTATCCTTATTAGCTTTTAATCTAGATAGTACTAGTAGGCTCCCAAGGTTCTTAGTGTTATTCTAATTTATTCTAAAAACCTAGTCATGCGTCTCTCATGGATTGCCTTGTACACTATTAGATAGAAGTGCTTAGCAATGGCCCTCATTTCTTATTTGCATTTATATATTCTTACATTTTAAAAGGTGTGAGGCATAGTCCACTTTAGCTGTGGATCCCAATTGGTAAATTGGGGGAAATTCTAGTAGCATAAATGGCATCCACCAGGTAAGACATCATATAAAAATGATCCCCTTGATTGACCATGACATTCGTAATATTTGCTTCCAAGTTGTAAGATATGATTTATCCCAAAGGGGGAGTCTTTGCATTGTCTATTATTATTAATAGATGTAGAACCCACTTCTCATCTATGTGGCCTATATCCTCAACCCCGTATAGTTCATTCATCATAGCCATCCCCATTATTACTCCATTCCTAAATTGAGTGATGGGGATTTTGATAATTTTGGATTTGCATACAAATTTTCCCTTATTCTCATCTCATTCTCTCAGAACTTCCCTAATATCATGCATTCAAATCCATTAGGTGATAGTTTCTTGATTGTAAATAATCTCTAGTTTGGGCAGATCATAATAATCCTAAAAGGCTAGTCTAATTATGAAAGGAATGTCATGACCCAAATTCAATGATTTGATCATGTTATTAACACACCTAGACTGAAGAAACATTTGGTAGATTAAGTCTACATAGGGGAGTACCTCTAGATTAGATGAAGCCTTATGTAATCTTATAAATTTGAGTGCCAAGATGTCCAACCTATCTTCTACATCATTGGAGACTTCCTCATCATCAATGTCTCTATCTACATTACTTTATACATGGTAGAATAAGTCTTTATAATGCTTGTCTTTGGTGGCCAATGTAGTAAAGTTAAAACTAGTTTCCCAAAACATGATGTTTGTTCCATAAGAGTAGAGGAACAAAATTTGTTCCTTATTTTTGGCTTTGGATGTTCCATCTTCAGCCATGGTTTTTATTTCATAATTGATGAGCTTGTGGATTGATTTAATGGTAAATTAATGCATATAATTCCTTAACACCAATAATAGGATACTTCATAGTTTTTAGTAGATAACAACTAAAAGTGAATGTAATGCTCTGAGATAGCAAGATTTAAAATCTGAATTTTAGAATTTAAACTAAAAGATATGAGTTTTAATTAGCAAGTGTATTTAAATTGATTTGATTTAAATCCTAGGTGGCTCTTCAATTTTGTTATAATGTCTTTGAAAATTCACTTTGAAGAATCAACCAATCACTTCCCTCACCTTATCCACATGGCTTGACTTTTCTAGTGAAGTGACATGGCTCTACAAATAGCAAAATGAGCCCCATTAGAGTTTAATTTTCACATATAATTAGCACTTTATAGACAACTATGTGCCTCATGGGTGTCATACTTGACACAAGCTCAATAATTGGCACTTTTTCATGTACTTCACTCTTCTATTTTGAATATTGTACTTTTTGAGTGAATTGCATGATATTATACCAAGTGTCACCTTTTGATTGGGTTGTTCTTCTTTGATGTTGTGTGGCTTGACCCATTTTATTCTTAGGATAATGTGGCCTTGGGATCTCTACTAAATTTCCAAGTGGAAAGATTTCATTGGCTCACATTATCATGTGGCTTTGTTATATAAAACTTTTTAATGGACCTGACCATTATGACATTTTTCCATGTGTCATCTTTTGATTAGATTAATCTTTACTCAGTTTTATAGTTTCCTTTGATCACATTATTATTGTGAGATAATGGTTCCATGTGTCCTCAGCCCATTGGTTCTAGCTACTAGGTAGATTCCACATTGTATCTTATTATTATAGATTTTAATGACTAAATGCCAACTATAATCATATTATAAAATTATAGTATTGAGATATAGAACATTGTACCTTATTTATGGGGGTGTAAAGGGTATTTATAAGTGACAAGTGGCATACTGCATTTAGATCACTTTATCACAAGACTTTAGAAATCAATCAGGGTCTTAGAAGGCCATGATCAGGCACCACATGGTGTTCCCTAATTGGGTTATAACTCCTTTATAGGATAAAATGCAATAATTGAATGATAAGTATCACATTCACATTGGGTCATGGGGTCATGAGACTTGATAAAATAATAGGATCTTTGGAAGGCCAAAATTGAGTGCCAAGTGGTAGACTTTCATTGTGTTACCAGATCACAAACCTTTTGTAACTTTTCCTTGAAATTGAAACACCATGATTGGGTGCCAAGTGTCACATTCTGATTAGATCACTAGGTCAAATGACTTTTCAAAAGCTACAAGATGTGTGACAAAGCTCAAAACTTCATGTGGCTGAGTTGCATGCCAATTGAGGCTAATTTAGCATTTGGTTCCTTCATAAAGGAAAATATATGAAAGTTAGAAAATTAAATGATAAAATAAAAGGTTCAAGTCTAAATTTGTAAAATTTGAGTATAAAATTTGACGTAGACCCTAATATAAAACTTAAAATCAAGGCACATCGTTATATCGAATATGATTTTTGACATAGTAAAAGTAATACCATGATTTGGAAAATGTAATTAAGTAATATTGATAAATTCTTAGGGATTCTACCTTAGATCTTTGAATTGTAACCCCTTGCAAGAGCATTTTTAGACAAATTTTATCATTAAGAAACTCAATGAACTAGACATTTAATGAAACATTTTAAAAGGTACCCATTAACATTTATCATGGAGTAACATGACTTTTAAACCTTTTAAGTCATACAAAGGAGTTATATTTAGGTGATACCAAAGGTAAGGTATATCTTAGGGTGAATGACCCAAAACTTTCATAGGGTCCCCATTTTTAAGAAAAAAAGACATGTTGATCTCAACATCATCATTACCCACCCCTACTCAGTAGATCATAATTTATGAATAACTTAGATTGGATTGATGGCTTGTATAACCCTCTCATGTAGGTGGTTCAAGAATTGAAGTAGGCTATGAATCCATCATTTACCAACCATGTGTAGTATATGAATCTAAATATGAAACTAAGTGATGTAATTGAAACTATGTAAGATAGATATAGGGCCACATAAAAACTTTGAAATTTAAAATGGCTTAGGGGCCACTCAAGAACTCTAAAATGTAAAAAAACTCAAGGGCCACTCAGGAATGCCAACTATTTTAGATATAATGAGCCATCAATATAGTGTAAAATTGGTTTAAAATTAGTGAAAATGGTGTCTATATTGATGACATGGGTTTGTCATTCCATTTTAGAGTACTAGTGCCAAATTGAACATATGGAAACAATGTACCATTCACATGCCCCTAACTCTAATATTTATATATATGGATTCTATATTGAGTCATAATAATTAGTGTCTAAGTATCTTAAATTGAAATAGAAGTGATCATGCCATTATTGATGCCCCAATTGGAGTAAACCTTTTAATATGTGTAAATATTGAACCTATCTAATAATCTATGTTAAGACTATGTAAACATGAACTGTAACTACCATACCTTTCTAATAATTCTAGAATTTTATATTTCTAAGGATAATGGATAGTAGTGTGATTTCTTGTTCAATGAAACACTACGTTACTATCATTTGTGCCATGTTATTGACTAAATGTGTTATTTTTGTGAAAATTTGAGATTGATCTATATGTGACTATTTTTCATTGTGTTTTCCTAAGTTTGGGCTCTGTAATTTGTGTATGCATGATATAAAATGTGTTTTGAGTGCATTAGCATGGATTGATATTGATGACAAACCCATATGAATGCCCTCAATTTTGAGGGGAGTCATTGAACCTATGCAATAACTATCCTTAAAAGAAAAGATATGCATCATGTATGTTATATCAAAAACATATAGCATCTATGTGATAAACCAATATAATGTGTCTACATGACATCAGAATGTAAAATAGTCTGAGCATAAGTTTTTTATGTATAATGTATGGTAGATATATCATTCAAAATATTTTTAAGATCGATAAAACAATGTAAGTCATGGACATGATGCATACATACAAACACATGAGGCACACAAAGTAGGCCAAGGGGCCATAATAAAAGGGACATGGGTTTATGTCAGTAAAGCTAAGAAAAGGCACACATACAAGGATATGTTAAAATGTCCACATACACAAAGACAAAACAAGGCTAGATTAAAGCCACATGGAAGGGCATGTTTAAATTTCCAAATATACAATCAAGAAGCACACACAAGGACATGGGCACATGTCCAAAGCATACATATAATTAAAGGAATTGGCTTACAACCATAAAACAATGACATATTCAAATGCCCTCAAGTAGATTTAGAATCAAAGAGATATAATCAAATATAAAATAGTAGAGATAGAAATGAAAGTATTCATAACATGTGGTATAAATCTATGTAAGAAAAAATATGTACATAAGCTAAGTCTATAGTAGTAGTTTCAACCAAATTTGACTTTTAAGTCAAATTGGGGCACCCCTAGGTAAATTTTTGACCCTTAAGTGTTATATGAGGCTAAATCTTATGTCATTAGGTGTTTTATAGGTTAATTAATATCAATTGATATTATACTAGCCTTGGTCCCTAGTTATTAGAGTCCTTTTAGTCATTTTGGGGTTAAAAAGGGTGTATTTAATGAGTTGTACATATTTATTGGGAAGTGTGAAGGTTAAAAACATTATTTCATGCCCCATGTTTCCACTTAAGTCTTAATAAATTGACATAACTTAAAAGTGATAGGTTATGTAGAATAAAAGGATGTTTTCTAGTGAAAGGAGAAGAAAATGTCACTTGTATAGTTTTCATGGGAAGTGTGCCACAAAGAAAAGCATAATACAATGACTCTTTAGATTCCAAATTCTTATTTACACATTTTATATGATATGAAGGTACCATTTCTGGCTAAAAATAGTTCTATTCCTTTTCATCCTTCTTAGCAAGCAAAAGTGACTTGCATGTTTGTACTTGGTACGATCAACATAAGAGGTTTCAAGAAAAATGATCTTGGGGGTGTATTATAAGCTCAATCATATTAAATTTGATTTTTGGTTATATAAAAATGGTGGTCTGAGATTTATGAACCATTCCTAAGAAGTTGACCTTTCAAATTTGCTTGTTAATCTATGCACCCTACAAGTTTTGCTCTTATTTGTGAAATTACATATAATTCACTTGATAAGATTGGTTTAATAGGAGGTTTAATACATTATAGAATTTTATCCATGACTGGTTTCACTTTTTATTTGATTTTATGAGCCCACTAACTCAGTTTGCAAAGAGGAGTGAAGGAGTGAAGTTACAGTCATTTCTGCCTTGTTCCAAAAAATTGGTCTTATACAAAGGTTTTATGTGAATGGAAAAGGATGTACCATATGAATAAAATTCATATTTTCACATTCTTCCATGTTATATTTCCATCATGTCATCTTTTGGGTAGCTTTCAACCTTGTCTTTCTCTTTAGTCAACTTCATGCTTAGTTTTACTTACCGTCACTTGTATAAGCTTGTTCAACTTATCCATGGAGTTGTAATTAGAACTATTTAGTTATATAAGCCATTATAAATTTTAATGAGTCCATTTATATTCTTGTAAAAGGTTCAACTGTAATCATAAGCTGATCTACCATGCTAAAATAATCTTGAGATGCCCCTAATTTCTCTTGTCCATGTATACATAGGTGATTTTCACTTTAGAAAGGTGTATTGAAGCTAGTTTCATGGTGTTATTGATGGATATAATATACTTGAAGGTTTAAAAATGAATTTTTATGGTATTGAAGTTATTCCCTAACATTTTCTTTCCCAATTCCATCCCCTACTTGTATAAAACATCCTAATGCACACCTACAAGGCCCTTTCTAATGTCACATTGAGGTGTGAGAAGGTTAAAATGTTTTACAACCTCTTAATATTACTAGATGTGTACTAATATGTTTGAGAAGAGAATATAAAGTTCACATTCATATAAATTTTCATGTTGTTCATATCTAGTTCATTTTTTGGTACCAAAACATCCACATATAAGTGGCTGAGCAGGGCACTAAAATGCTTAGATGGAGAGGGTGAAGAAAATTGAAACCTACTTAAGGTTGTGGTATAATAATCATGCCTTGGAAGACCAATACAAGTGGAAATTGAGAAAAATAGGTGTACAACCATGTTGAAGATATAAAGCACTATGTTTTGGGAAATTGTCCCTAAAATGTCAAAACAAAGGTCAAGGGGCTTCTTATGAGTATATTAAAACATGTTTTCAAAGTGTTCCAAAACATCTAGCCTATCCAATCTTGTATCCCCTAGCATAGAGAGTCTACATGCCAGGAATTAAGGTTAGATAGTGAGGGAATATAGGTTGTTTGAAGCCTCAAATATGCCTAAGAAATCACTAAAACACCTCATTTAAGTCTATAGGTTTGAGGTTGTAAATGAAGTTTGACAACATAGGGAGAAAAATTGAACAATTATCATGGCTAATATGGTTTCAATAGATGGAAGGTTAGACTAATATCTTGAAAGTAGTAAATAAAGGATTTAAATTCTCCCTTTTAAACCCCATGATTGTTTATAGGTGTCCCTTGTACAAAGAATACACACCTACAGTAGGGTCAGATCAATGACCCCAATGTTGATGCCTATTTGATGATTTGAGATACTAAAAAGGTGAGTACAGGATTAAGCATGAATTTTGTGATAAAAAAAGGGTTTAAGGGAGGTTATTTATCATCTTTAATAGACTAATTTGAAGCAATATACACCTAAAAGAATCAATGAGAGCAAAGTGTCTCATTTAATAGGCAAAAGCTAGCATGAGTGTGTAGGTGTGGTTGTAGGACACTCAAACTGATTTATGGAAGAGAAGGATGTTATGTGACATCAAGGGGTTTCAAGTGAGTATTTTATCATCATGTAAAATATAATTATAATCATAAAAACCTATAGGTAGTAGTCTACATCAGAGTTTCTCAGTCATTTTGGAGAGGACTCAGTCTAGTGAGTTGAAAATACATATTGAATACTTGGGAAGGGTAATATGATTAAAAAAAAACTAGAAACATTTTCCATGAATATAATAAGATTTATAATATCTATTAAAATCACATTAACCTATAGGTAGGGGAAAACTCAGGGTGTCTTTGTCAGAGTACAGTGGGGTGCCCAGTTTTGACTAGAAGTGCATATGAGTCTCAAAAGGGAGTTTGGGTGATAGGAAAAACATGTGGTCACCTAAATAAAAGTCATGGTAACTTCATGAACTATAAAAATGATTAAAAAAACCTAAAAAGGATATATTTTACCCCTATGTGCCCCTACAACCACCATGTTGCAGTCTTGGACATGAAGGTGAGAGGAAGACATGAAGGTGTTTAGGTAAAGAGAGAAGTTTTACATCAACTAAACATGGTATATGATTGATGTATTAATTTTTATACACTTTCCAAGACCTAATAAACATGTCTATCCACTCTTCCTTACTTTTCCAAAGCTATCCATATGTATAATGAGCTAAGAAACCTTTTTGCTTAATAGATGAAATGAGGAATCCAAGGGAAAGACTTTTTTTGGATGAATACAAAGATCCAATAGAATTAATTTGATATGGGAAACATGATAAATAAAAATATAGGAATTTTATTGTCTTGGAGACGTCACTCTTAGTAAGTTATGAGGAAACTTCAAGAAAATAAGGGTTTTAGAGGCTTTTTTAGGGGCATTTGGAGTTGGTTAGACACCTAAACCATGGAATAAAGATAATTAATCTAGTAAAAATAATAATAAATAATTTTAAAAACTCATAAAATATTAAATTTTCCATTGGGATGATGGATATACCTCACTATTCTGTCTTAGAGGTCAACCAGTCTAGGAAAATCAAGTTGTGGCAAAGTGAGCTAGTGAGTGAAAAATGGGTAAAGGGATTGATATAAAGATTTGGGAACTTATAAAAACATGTTTGGAGGTGTATATAAGATTAATAGGTTATGATAAACCATATACAAAACTCATTACCCTTAGGATCAAAAAAATACACCTGCACATAGTCTAACTAAGCAAACTTTCACTAAGCCTTGTTAGTGAATGAGGGAAAAGGAAGAAGTGAAGTGTTTGGGGGTTATGTTATGATTTAAATAGTTTTAATGAAGTTTAAATGATAATTATATACCATAACAAGCATGAAATATCAGTTTTATTAGCTCAAACTTGTAGGATACATGCTAAACCCTTTAGGCCTTTAAGGGACCTAAAACTAGTTTAGAGTCCATACTTACTTATAATTATTGGAATTATATATAGTTGATTGAGACATTTTTAGGAGGTAAAAATAGATATTTTTTAGCTTTGGATATGCAAATAATCCTATAATAAATCTATTTTTATATCAGAGAGGGTACAAGCATGTAAGAAAGGCAAAAACAAGCTTGATGGGGTGACTTCAAATGCTTGTATCTCCTCTAAGGATTTTCATGGGGACTAAAGGAATTTTTAGAGGCTATCAGGTACCCTTGGAATATATATTATATAATTTAGTAGTAGATACAATTTTGAAGCTTTATAAACAAAGCTTAAGACCAAAAATTACCTAAAACCCTACTAAACATTCAACCATGATGCGATAGAGAAAAAAAGCTTGGAGAGCTATCCAAATGACATAGTTTAATAGTGTAATATATTATAAATTGTATAGGAATAATTTATTATCCCTCCCATATAGATGATTTGTACAAAATTGTATGGACAACATGAAAAATATGGTATTTTTGATCATTTTTTTTGTTTGTTAGGTTATAGGATTTTTTAGAAGATGTAATAAATTTTGGAGGAAATATTTAGACTTATTATAACTCCATATGGTGTTTTATTTCTAAGTGAAAACTTATAATTATTCAAATAATAACTCTCCTTTCAGCCAGTCAAAACTGGCATAGTGGACACAAGGGTGAGAAGGGTGAAAACTCCAAGTGTGATCCTTTTTAAAACATGTTTGATGTATCTAAATACATTAAGGGTATTTAAAGGTGTTTTTAACTCCATAATATGGATTTTTATGTAAAACTAAAAGTATTTTTGAGGCCAAGTGTGAGGGGTGATTGAAAAAGGAGTATTTAAGACTGTAGTTAGTGATGACTTCCTTACAAGAGTTTCTAAATGAGTAGGAATGAAACCAATGCATAGAGATAAATGATTGAAGGAATTAAATATTATCCCAATCATTATAACTATCCCTAGTCCATAATGGGATGTTCAAATATATTCAAATTATGAAGGTAGTTTTTTAAGCCAAGACTGGGAGTTTTATGCCATTTTTCATAAGTTTCATGACATGACTTATATCGACACTTGGTCCTCCTGAAATTGGATGGTTCATACCATATATATTTATCATGAAATTTTAACATATTTTCTTATATTAACAAGTTTCCAAGTGATCTTTGGGCTTCCTTTGTCTTGTTATTCTCCCAAAGGCTATAAATATTGCCTCTATTTAACAACCTCTATTGGTTGATGGTGAAACCCTAGAAAATTTTATAATTGAATAAATCTCGAAGAAATAAAAAAATTATTTTTAATACTTACATGTTGTATAATTGAGTTTTATTACAATCTTGTTGGTCTTATCTACTAGAAGATGATCTTTTCTAGCATGTTATCCTTGATTATTCACCAAGTGTGCAAAAAAGCAATTGTTATAGGTCTTTGTTAGTGTTTTTGTATAATTTTATAAGTTTATTATAAGTGGTTCATGAATATATTACATAAAGGAATAATTAATTACTCTCTTAATTATCAAAATGCCTTCTTAAACCTAGCTTATGAAACATTGATGTGACAATGCAACTTGAATTGTGAGTTTTGTGTTAAAGAAACCTTGTTTAGCTCTAAGTAGTATATTTTAAGTCAATAGGAGGAAATATAATATTCTTGCATCACCTATATATTTATTATTTTGTATTCTTAACCTTTTTCATGCAAGGTTGATAGGTAAGAGAGTGTTTCAAAGAGTGCATCAAGGGAACTAGTCCTTCTAGAGATTCATCTCAACAAATTGTTATCCAAAATAAAAGAGATGTTTCCATTGTTCCACATGGATGAGGAGAGATAGTAATATCCTCAAGGGGTGAAAATACATGTGAAAAAAAGTATTAGTCAACAAAAAATAGTGTATTATAGAATGATATAACCTAGAAAATTGAAAGTTGTGTAGTATGATGACCCAATGGGTGAATGTATCAATGTTGAATTTATGTATATGTGTATGTGCCCCTAATGGGTAGATAGTATAAAATAAATTTATGTAGAGGACCCAAGTCCTATATTAATATTAAAAGACTCAAAAATAACAAGTGATGCATGCATGTATGATAAAAATGATAATACTAACATAGATAACATATGTGATACCTATAAAATAGAAGGAATGTAAACATGGAAATGTATACAATCTAAAATTTGTATTTTTGAATATGTTATATTATTTTTTTATTTTTTGAGTATAAGATATGTATAAGCAACATGAAAATGAAACTATATACAAGAAGCAAGATAAGAGAAACTATGTACAAATAATGTGTGAGTAAATCAAATTATATACAAATGAAATGTAGTGCATCTATAGACCTAAGAGCACATCCATAAGGTGTGGGTAGTCAAATGTTAGATCTGGTGGGAGGTCATCCAATGCCAGATACTAAATCTACCCAAACTTAAATAAATCATCATCATTATGAATCTACCCAATGCTAATTGAATCTTGGAAGGAAAAATTACAGAACTTACCCACATGCATGGGCATCTCATATCATTTGATACATATTTAAATTAGGAAACCAATAGGGTCTAAATAATTATAGAACCATAATGGTTTGTCACACCTTAACTAAGTTATTTTATACATTGTTAGATAGTTTAAATTTTCATATTTATAGAGTCTAATAAACTTTAGGTAAAAGGGAAAGCAATATTTAGATAGAATAATTAAATAATAGATAATATATTAATGCTTAAATATATAATAAAAGAAGAAATAACACACAAGTGTAAGGTCTATTTTTGTTTTGTTTATTTCCAAAATCCATTTGACACTATTCTTAGATTTTTTTCAATCTAATGGATTCCCAATATATACATTTCAAAACATTTGGTTATAGTTGTGATGAAATTTTATGAGAATGTGGTTGGTCATGTCAACACTCATACTATTTTTATAGTAGATATCAGGTGCACCATTGGTATTAAACATTATTTTCCAATTTATTATAATTTATTTGGTATCTACATAGATGAATAAGAGGATATCATTGTAAGTTTATGGAAAACATGGGATAGTTATATTATGTATGATATAATCATCACTATTTATTATTTTATTATGAAATTATTATCATGTCACATATTACTACAGCTCAAAAAACTTATCTTGACATTATAAACTCATTTTGTGATACTTATGGTTTACAAGTGAAATCGAGTAAAAAACATCATGGTTTTCAACAAAACTAAGCAAAAACAAACTCATCTCATTTAAAAATAAAGTTTAGTTGGAATTATTTTATCCTATACCTACCTTGGTTTACCTTTCAAAGGAGGAATTATTTTGTGTTTTCTTTATTTTTTATCTTAACATTTATTATTAGTCTAAGATGGAGGAACTATACATTTTCATTTGATTTAAAAAATGAATAATCTTTTCCCTTAAATTTACAATCAAAACTAGAAATGTTTTTTATTTATTTAATATTCCAAATATTTCCAATGAAAATGTTATATTTTTTTAGTGTTTGAAAAACAAAATTAAAACTTAATTAATGTTGATTGGTTGAAAGGTTTTAGTTCTTATTGTATCTTTCATGTTGATCAATGCATTCATAAATACAATAATGTTTATAATTTTTTCAATAATAAATAGAATTGGTGATGTCAGATGTCACAATCATACTGGTTATTAATTCAAATTGAAGGTGAAATTATAAACGGTGAATTTATTTTATGAATTTCATAAATTGGATTGATTGAATACTTGAAGGTCTTCCACTATTGATATCAATAAAATCCATAAAAATACCAAGGTATTGCATCACTATCACTTAGGTGTTATGTAGTTATACTAATACCATTAATAAATAATCAGTAATCCTATTATTAATAAATCATTTTAGGGTCTCTATTTCATGGAGTTTTTTTTTATTGTAGCCTAGACATGGTTTCATTGATGGACATGCTTTTTTTCTTTGCCAAGAAATATAATGAGAAAATTATTATTGGGTTCTCTTTTCATCTAACTTATAAATAAATTGTTTACACTTATTTTTTTTAGTTATTTCATTTTCTCTTATTTTTTATGTGTTGGTTTGAATAGGGCATAACGGTTGCATGCATATATATTATTTTTAATTGAGATTGGATGTTACATACAAGATTAATTTTTTTTAATTAATTAAGTATTATAAATTACATAATAAAAATAGAAAGGAATCCTTTCAAAATTATAACCACTATTTTTTGGTGAATAATACAAACTGGTAAGTAAAATCAAGAATTTTAGTTTCTTATTTTTAAATTCATATTTATATCTTATGTTGAGTGCTATTTCAGACACTCAAATTTAATCATTAAGTTCTTGATAATGTTTAATCTTGACATCCTTACCATACTTAGTCTATTCTCTATTCCATTAGCTTTCAATTTTTATGGGAGCATTCACTATTTAAAAAATTTACTTGAAACTACTTATAACATCATTCAGAATTCCTATTTTACCTAATTTTTTTAGACTAGTTCCAGTAGTCTTATCCCTTTGGTTTAAGACCAAATTAGGTTAGACAAAGCCATAATTCAACCTTGTCCCCCATTTTCCAATGACAACTTTTTAAATTTGAGATGTTGCATTTTAACCCTCACATCCTTTTAAAAAGTATATTAGAGGAAATATTCAAAATATGCCTCTATATAATCACATCATGTCTTCACCAAACATATCTATCAATCATATTACAAATACTACTACACATTGAGTAAAATAACACTATTATTTCTAATTCAAATTTTTAAAAATTCTAATTGTCATAGGACAAGGCTAATTTTTTATTTATTGTAGGTCAAATGTACTCATTATAAAAAATTTAAATAAATATATCTAGTTAAATATAAATAGAAAACTCAAGATTCAGACACTCACTCAAGTAAGGATAACTACATTAGATTGAGAGCCTTTGGGTTATGTAGGCAACACTCATTATTTTTTATGTTAGTTTGGTTATTACCTTAACTCTATTCCCCCCTTTGGAATTTTATCTATAGATTTTTAATTGTGTAGTATATAATGTTTTGTATTTTTAGGTATTTTACATGATAAATAAGGATACACATTAAAACATTAAACCTGAATAGATAGGTGCCCACACCTAAATTTGTAAATCATTCACATAGTCAACTAGAACACAACCAAAGCTAACATACAAGGTCACAATGCACTTTTATCCTTCTATTTCAACCTTATCTCAACATACTTTATAATTACATTTTAAGGTATGACATAATTCATAGGTATTTTCAAGTAGTTTCCATCACATTCAGCCTACGTAGTCCTCAATTAATTAGATCTAAGATAGGTTTACATATCTTGTGTCAATTTTTTATTTTAGCTCACTTTCAGTTATATAAAATTTATATTTTAAATTTAGATATGTATATTTAAAATAATTTTAAATAGTTTATTTTTTATTATAATTTAATTATTAAATAAACAAGAACATTAAACAACAAAAATTTATTTTAAGAATATTACTTGTTATTTGTTTATTTTTATGTTGTCTAGAATTTTAGATAAATTTATGATTTCATAAAAATAAAAAGTTATTAACTCCTTACACAAAAATATTTCAATTTTCTTTTTTTTTCTATTTACTTCTACTTCTTTTTAGAACTATGTTATGATAGTTATGATTACAATTAGCTATTTTAATTATAGGATATGTGATGATTAATTTTATGAACATCATGGTGTGAAGGGTTATAACCTAATAATCATAGATATTATGCAACATTAAAGACATATTTTAGTTTCTATGTACCTCACTACATATAAAAAAATGCCTAGGATCCCTTGTTTATATCATAAGCAGCCTCTTTTAGTCATTTGATTTGTGGTACACCTAAGAGGATCCCATCACCTAGGGAAGTTACTCTCATTGTACCCTCAAAGATAAGATAGTGGGATACATGTATGGTTCAACATCTATAGTTAGTGATCTAAAATATTGGGCCAACATTAATATACAAATGAGAAAGTGTATTTGATATCCCACATAATCATTCAAACCTTTTCCTAGATCATCATTTATACCTTATATTGAGGTCAACATACCCCCATTTCTAAAAAATGGGGACCCATGTGTCAAATCATGTAAATCTATGTTCTATAGTTGAAAACTAGGAGAATCAAGTGTAGACGACTTTAAAACTGAAGATATTTGACCAAATAGGATATTAAATTTGAAAGTCACCCACCCCTAGCTCTCACCTGGCCTTATTTCCCATTTTTACCTAGTCCTTTTTGATTTCTCTCTAACTATTGTCAGTGTTTCTATATTACAGGTTCAATGGAATCTCATTTGGGAATGAACATGCTTAGGCTTTTATGATTCAAATGTTAAACTAATATTTTATTAGCCTTTAGTCTATCTTATGTCATTTTAAAACCCAAATTCCATTTAACCTAGGTTCCTTTTAATTCAAATTTAAATTTGACAAAAACATTTTGCATGGGAATAATTAATTATGCCATGGACTTAATTTAATTTTTATCCTAAGGCTTAGTAATTTTTTTCAACACAACCAAACTTTAGGCTAAAATTTTTATGTTTGGTCTCTTTTATGTCTTGTGATCCCTTTGTTCCCTTTTATCCTAGCTTGGTCTAAGTAAATGTGTGGTCCTTTGGTTATAAATCTTAGCCTAAAGCCTTACCCTAAGGTTTATCATATTTATTAATATGATAAAAAACTTTAAGCTATTCCTTTATGTTATATCTTTTTATTTCATGGGGTCCCCTTTAATATGTTCCTAACTTAGCTTAAAACCTTAGCCTAAAACTTTATTCATATTTATTAATACAAATTAAAACCTTAGGCTAAAACCATATATTATGTATTTTATTATTTGCAAGGGTCTTGTGTATTATGTTTATAACTTACATTAAGTATTTTATCCTAGGTTCTTTATATATATTTTTTAATCCTAATTTGTGTACTTATCTATAGGATTAATGATCTACATTTTCTTAGATGGGATTGACCCAATGCAGTATAATGAATGTTAATAATTCAAAGCCTTGAGATGGTGATAAGTGTCATGAGTTAGTCAAAAGTATTTTAAGAAACCAATGGTGGTGTACCCCTTGGATCATATGGAGTGCATTTTCCTAAACAAAAATGATCCAATAATGTGAGATGGACATTGACTTTTTAATGAAGCTAAAAGCAAATACAATACCATTTGCTTAGATAGAAATGATTTGATGGTGTGAGATAGACACTAAATTTTTAATGAATCTAAAATAAAATGTGAGACCACCACATGGAGAGAGTACATTAGCCTGATAGAACTAATAACATAGAGTGTAGAAATCCTATAGAGGTGACAAGTGTCACCATTTTGGTAAAAAACTAGTGAGTAGCCAATGATGTTTAACCTCAAAGATCAAGATTTACTAGAGTGCATTGATTTGTATAGAGATAATAAAATGGTACTTGATCAACATTAAAAATTCAAACCTAGGTCCCAAGTTAAATCTTAGGCACCTTATGCAAGATCATTGACACACATTTTCTTGGGGGAAATTGATCAGATGGTGCAAGATGAATTAGACATTTCAATAAAACATAGAAATAGTATATTAATGACATGTGTCATAACCATAGGAAACATAGTAGAGGTAGCCAATGGTGTTCAAATCCTAGGATCAAGATCAATGAACCACTTTGATCCATGTAGATTAATCAAAAAGTGTAAATCAAAGCTAAATTTTTGAAGGTAACTGTCATTTTTTTAGACATTGGTGAATAGGATGCCATGAGGATGCCATAAGGATGGTATAGAAATGCCACGTCAGAGCCATGTAGGTGCAATATGCCAAATTTGAGACCTTGTAGACCTAGTAATGCAAAGGTATATATCTAGATCACTAAGTTCATGATGTTTAAACTAGTTACTACCATTAAAGCACTAGTAAAACCTTCAAAAACCCTATCATGTATGAAAACCTTAATTTGACCATATCTTCATTATAATCAAGCTAGAGGAGATGAATTATCACTTGTGTTAAGGTGATTTGATCCAAATTCCACTAATTAGAAATTTGATAAAGTATTCAGCTATGGTAACTCAAAATGGTATTTTTTGAGAGAATCTGAAACTCCATTTAACCTCAAATGCATGAAAAAGATAAGAGACCAAAGTATTGGTAAGACTATTAATAATGAGATCATCATGAATATAATTCTAATTACAAAAGGACAAGATTAGTGGAGCCAAAAATATTAGATAGGATGGATAAAGATCATAAGAGCTTAGTAGGTCAAATGAAAGAGCTCTTCATGAAACCAATTGTCAACCTTGATCTAATTGAAGAGCATCATTATAGAATAAAGATCCTATTAGAGACACAAAGTAAGAGAAAGAGGGTTCTCAAAGTTAGATTAATTGACTTAGGAATATTATTCCTATAGCTAAGTATTGTATATTTTGAAAATGGAATATTATTTTTAAAGGCATGTGCAATTTGTAAAACACATTGCCTATAGGTTAGTCCATTAGGGAAAGTCTAGTGTATTATGGAACATTTGTAGAAAAGACAACTATCCTAACACTTATACCTTTTTAATTGGATATGACTAACTGACATACTTCCTTGCATTCTATAAAAGAAGTATTATGAATTATAAAAGGGAATGAATTATTAGAGCCAAAACCATTGTTCAACTTTCAAGTTAAGTAATATAAGCAAGGAATTCTATAAAGTTTGTTCATATTTTCTTGTGTGAATTTCTATATGGCTTTTCTTTCACTTGCTTGGTCTAATTTATAGATTTGAATTGTGCTTATGGATTCTCAATGTGTATCTTGAATGCAAAAATGTTAACTTGTGCAAATACTAGTTTAATTGAAAGTTCTCAAGCTCATTTCACTTCCTTCACTTTTTTTACATTTAGGATAATGATGTTTGCTTGCAAGGGTGAATATTTAAAGTGAGATTGGTTCTTATTTGTATCATTCCATACTTCCCTTAGAATCTTGCCTGATGTATGGTTTTATTTGGGATTAAGATATTTCACTTCATATATTGGTTAAATTCATGTTCAAATGAAGTTTTAGCTTTGCCATGATATTTAGAATGAAAACCAACAACATCCTTATTTTTTACCCTACCCTTCCTTTTGCTCCTTTTTTTAATCAAGTCATCTTAGGTTAGTTTCATTGTAAATATCCATCTTATATTATCCCTTAGCTTAGGTTTGAGCATCATTCATTTAAATTAACGTAAATCTTCATCAAGTTCATAGATCAACTAGAGACCATAATGTCTCCCAACCACCAAACATTATAAATATTATGAAACAATCCATGTGCTTTACCGCTATTCTATCAAATATAGGAGGATTATTGTAAACAAAAATTCATGTACTAGATTCTTTGGATCCTAAAATGAGAAGTGTTTCATAAATAGTATGAACCTGGTGATACATTTAGGTGCATCAATAGGACATTGGTGAGATAAGGAGGGCCTTTTTTAGTTAGATATTTGAAAATTTGGTGTATCTTTGCTCTTTTTGGTGTATTTTTTCTCAAATATTGATGTATTATTTACATATTTGTGCTTATTTTAGCATATTTGTGTAAATATCATTAATCATTATAGTCTTAGACCAATATTAGTGCTTCCTTTAGACAAAGATCAAAGCTCTTTAAAGGTATGTGCTTAATTATGGTAAAGATAGCTTAAGATCTATGAATCTAAATAGTTTGATATTAGTAATAGCTATTTTTATCAAAGATTGATAGATCCTTTGTAAATTTGAGTCTATTTAGATGTATATGTGTAAAGGTCATTCATAATGATGTATTTGGACATATCTTTGAGCTAATTTAGTTGAATATTTATGTCTTTTACTATTCTTCATACATATTTGTGCAAAATTTGATTAATGTGCAAGTATGATCATTGGTATTTGCAAAGAAAAGGATTACACATCGTATCTCCAATAAGATTCAAATATTTTACAAGCTAAAACTTCCATAAGTAAGATCCTCATCAAGGTATGACTTGGCTAGGTGGCTCTCTAATCAATGTGACATGCATAATACATGACTTACTAAGAAATTCTGAAAGGTATTTGCCTTATTTTAGTCCTAATAACATTGTCACAACTGAAGAACATGTTAAGAGTTTCAAAGATACCTTGAGACTCTTAAATGTTACTCATGAAGATGTAGCATGTAGATTGTTCCCATTTACTTTCAAAGATGATGTATATGAATGGTTTCTTAACCTTATAGATAATTACATAGATAACTAGGATGATTTTAATAAGACATTTATTGATCAATTTGGAAATATCATTACTCCATGCATTTTGTATCAACAATTCACCACTATTAAGAGAGATTCTAGCGATACCATTAGAGCTTTCAATGCTAGGTTCCATAAGTTGTTTAGTAGAACCATAGATCCTTATATACCTAATGATTATTTAACCTTATAAATTTACAAGGATGATTTGGATCCCATGACTTAAACACCTTGGCATTGGATTATACTAAAGCTGTAATAATCAATGATCAAATGTAACCTCAAGATCAGATTGGTTAACCTCAAGATCAAATTTCATATGTTATCCCAAATATCAATCCCAATTTCCCACCACTAAATATCATTACCAATGCTAATCAAAAAGCATTCTTCAACCAATTACCCTTAAACCATGCCCATCTTGGCTAGAATTTGGGGTTCTTGAATAATTTTACAAATGAATTTCATCTATAAGGACATAGAGATTTAGTGCCCACTAGTAATAACCATCAAGTTCATAACTTATATGCACCAAAGAATGAATATGAATCCATACTTAAGATGGTTAAAAAATTAAGCACTTATTTTCTTCTATTACAAAAACAAGTGGGAAACAATGGGGAAAATTTTAACAAGGGTTACTCTTTTCAAAGGTCTAATGGACCTACAAATAGGTTTCATGATAACAGTAATGTTGAGTCATCTAAAAACATGCATGAAATTAATATTTGTGATATAGGCCTAGCTTATCATTGTAATGTATTTGAAACATCTCAAAGTGAAAAGGACACATCTAAACCTGTGCCTAATCAAGACTTTATTGTATGGAAATTTAGGTTTTCAAGGACATCTAATACCTTCATGGAATGGACTCTTGATTTTCCATGATGAGGATGAACTTAAATATATTATTGAAGATATTCATGACCTACAAAAAGATATGAAAGAGACTCATCCATTGAACAAATCAAAAATCATTCAACCTTTAGTCCTTCCTCCTCAAAGTCTTAGGTCCTTTCCTTCATGGGAAGACATTCAAGAAATAATTTAGGGAGAAGTGATGATGGTTCAAGATAAATATCCCCATGAACAAAATCAAGAAGATGAGTTTCAAGAGACCTCTTAAGAAATTACATTAGCTGATATAGATCAAGTCCAAGATGACCTTTATTTAAAAGATATCCATGAGGATAATTCATATAGAGACATTACTAAAATTAAGGATATCCCTGAAGAAGATGACCAATGGAAACATATATACAATAAATTATTCAATGAAATGGGAAAGATTAAGATGGTAGATGATGAGAGATAACATCAAATGTAAGAAGGCAATATCATTTTGGATATCCAAAAACAAAAATAAATATAACTAGATTAGAAAGATGAGATGCCATTATCTATAGAAGATGAAGATGAGGCAAGTGAAATATATCAAGAATTTTCATATGTTTGAATGATAGGAATGTAAATAAATGTCTGAAAATTTTAATGGACCATGATGAATAAGCATTTTGGGATGACTTGGAATATTTTTGTGTAAAGATTGGTAATCCTCAGATAGAACTTGATGAAGACACCCATCTAAGTATGCTAGCTAAATTTCCATGGTTGAAAGAGGATGGTATATGCCATTATTAATCTATGAATGAAGTAGAATTATAAATCTTGTTGAAAAGTAGAAGAATTTGGGAGGAATATGATTGGGTATTAGATTCATATATTCAATCCATGTATCTAATAATGCCGATACGAGTCCAAGCTACATCATACAAAAGAAATAAACATACAAGTGCTCATATCCACAATAAGAGGCCATTTAATGGAAGCAATTATTTTATAATGTTCTATAGTAGACTAAATAATTTTCCATTTGATCCCAGAGGAAGGCTCTTTATGAATTTAGTGTAGGGCTTAGTTTAGTTTCTTTCATGTTTTTTTCCTTCTTGTCCCTTGTTTGTAAATAAGGTTTGTGCATATTTATTTTATTTTTGTCTATTTTATGTGTTTTATTTTGTACTTTGATTCATTACTTCCAATAAGTTATTTTGGATAACCCTCAACTCAAAGTTCACCAAATTACTCAAAAAGAACTCCACAATTTAGGCATGTAGGTACGTTTTCTCAATAATGGTTGATCATGGGTTATTGAAATGTGAGATTGATGTTATAGTTTGGCAAAACTAGTAAAGAATAATGGTTAGGATAATTATTCCTTATAATTTTGAATTTTTTTTGGTCTAAGCTTGGTTTTAATAATGATTTCACTTTTAAGATGAAAGATTGAATTATTATGACATAGTCATGTTTTTACTTAACAAATATCCTTGCCTGGGATAAAGGTTGCAACCATAGGTGATTATTTTAAAATCAAAAACTTGACCAAATCCCTAAACCTAGCTAACTTAGTTCCCAACCTTTGCTAGAAGAGAACCTAAAATGATTTGAAAAATAAAAAAATAAGAGCTTACTAAAAAATTCAAAATATTTGTAGGTAGAGGTGATTCTAGTAATCTCCATTGAGGCTATAAATGCCTAGTTGACAATGGAACAAGGCCTTGAGTGAACCTAAAGGAATATTTATTAGGGTTATAGATGCCTGGTTAGTAGTATAGCAATGTCAAAACCTTCCTTGTATAAATCATGGCTCTTAATGAATATTTAAATATGCTATAAAGTTATTGTTAATGATCAAGGTCATGAATTTGGAAGTTGTTACCAAATCCCATGGAAAATAGTAATTTGAATAAAAAAACACACACATCATGGCTGTATTTTGATGTTTGATCTTAATTCTACATGTGAAAGACTTATTTCAACCATAATTTTATCTTAATGATGGTACTGGATCAACTGGAATGAATAAACTAGTTATTGGTCTAAACAAAAGTCTTTGGATTCTAACATATTATTATGTTTGACCTAGAAGTCACCATTTTTTGAGGTCAACATACCTCCATTTCTAAAAATAAGGACCCATGTGTCAAATCATGAAAATATATGCTCTAAAGTTGAAAACCAAGAGAATAAGGTGTAGATGACTTTCAAACTAAATATATCTGACCAAATGGGATATTAAATTTTAAATTCATCCACCCCTAGCTCTCACCTGGCCTTATTTCCCATAATTTCCTTATCCTTGTTTATTTCTTTCTTATTATTATTATCAATGTTTCTATATTGTAGGTTCAATGGAATCTCATTTGGGAATGAACATGCTTAGGGTTTTGTGTTTAAAATGTTAAACTAATATTTTATTAGTCTTTGGTCTATCTTAAGTCATTTTAAAACCCTAATTACATTTAACCTACGTTCCTTTTAATTCAAATTTAAATTTGGTGGGAACATTTTGCATGGGAGAAATTAATTATTCCATGGACTTAATTTAATTTTTATCCTAAGGCTTAGTCCTATTTTTCAACATGACCAAACCTTAGGCTAAAAATCTTATGCTTGGTCTCTTTTATGTCATGTGACCCCTTTGTTCCCTTTTATCCTAGCTTAGTCTAAGTAAACACATGGTCCCTTTGCTATAAGGCTTAGCCTAAAGCATATCCCTAAGGTTTATAATTTTTATTAATATGATAAAAAACCTTAGGTTGTGCCTTTATGCTATGTCCTTTTATTTTGTGGGGTCCCCTTTAATATGTTCCTAACTTAGCTTAATACCTTAGCCTAAATATTTATTTATAGTTATTAATATGAATTAAAACCTTAGGTGAAGGCCATATGTTATGTATTTTATTACTCTCAAGGGTCCTATGTATTATGTTTAGAAATTAAATTAAGTTTTTTATCCTAAGTTATTTATATATATATTTTAACTTAACTTTTTTGCTTGTCGATAGGATCAATGATCCACATTTGCTTGGACATGATTGATCCAATGGAGTGTAATGAACATTTACCATTCAAAGCCCAAAGATGATGACAAGTGTCATGAGTTCATTAAAAGGATGTTAAATAGCCAATAGTGGTGTAACCCTTGGACTATATGGAGTGAATTTTCCTAAATAGAAATGATCTAATGGCTTAAGATGGACATTGAAATTTTAATGAAGCTAAAAAAAATTCAAGACCACCACATGGTAAGAGAACATTAGCCTGGTATAACTGATAGTCTAGAGTACAAAAAGCCCATAGAGGTGACAAGTGTCACCATTTTGATAAAAGACCAATGAGTAGCCAATGAAATTTGACCTCAACAATCAAGATCTGATTGAGTATATTGATTTATACAAAGATGATTAGATGGTACATGATCAACATTAAATTCAAACCTAGGTCGCAAGTTAAATCTTGAGCACCTTATGCAAGATCAAAGGCATGCATTTTCTTGGGGGAAATTGATTAGCTGGTGAGAGATGAAGTAGAATTTTCATTAAAACTCAAATATAATTTAGTAATGACATGTGTCATAACTATAGGAAACATAATAGAGGCAACCAATGTCATTCAAATCCTAGGATTAAGATCAATGAACTACACTGATCTACGGATATTAATCAGATGGTGCAAGGTAAAGCTAAATTTTCCAAGGCAATAGTCATTTTTTTAAAACTTTGGTGAATAAGATGCCATGAGGATACCATAGGTATGTCATAGAGATTCCACTTCAAAGCCATGTAGGTGTAATATGCCAAATTAGAGACCTTGCAGACCTAGTAATGCAAAGGTAGAGATATTGATCACTAAGATCATGATGTTTGAACTTGTTATCACTATTAAAGAATTGGTGAAACCTTTAAAAACCCTAGCATGCACAAAAGCCTTAATTTGACCTTGTGCTCATTATAATCAAGCTAAAAGAGCTAAATTGCCACATGTGTAAAGGTAATTTAACCCAGAGTCTACTGGTGAGTAATTTGATAAAATATTTGGCCATGGAAA
>JARHVA010002113.1:2682500-2810688 GCA_037957365.1 Torreya grandis
GGGAAATTATTTTCAAGCATGAGAGTAGATGTCACTATGGTAGGGCATTTAGTAAAATGAGCCTTCACATCTGCATTCAACACAAATAGAACTGAGGGATTGTTACTCATTCATAGCTCAAGGTAGTAATTGGGAATTTCTTCGACTGGGTCTATAATTATAGAATGGGGGGAGATCATATTCAAACTAAACTGATCTCTTGCTATGAATTTAAAGACAACCCATTAGTCTGGCATTACTTTAAAAAAGGAGGTATCATCTTGTACTTGGAAAGGCTAAATGGTTATGACAAAAAAAAATTTGAGCAGTTCACAAGATCTTGGTTGAATAGGTGGGTCACTGTGGGTGGTATTAGCTTTGAAATCTCTAAAAAGGTGATTTCAATGGACATGGGAATGGCCATGCAAGGTTTAAAGCTCCAAAGGAAAACCAAAATCATGGATTTGGCTAGTCACAAACTATTTCTAGGTGAAGGAGAAGAACTCATCCTGTATCAAAGAGGGTTCAAGCATGCCAAACTACCAAAGCCATGGGATGGTGTCTATTTCATTCTTATGAAATACTTCAGTCTCGAGGGGTGATATACTAGGTTTTATAACTATCACCTTCCTTTGTTAAATCATTTTAGATGCAATGCTATTATCAGCTTTCCTTTTACCTACTGTCCTCATTGGAACATTCTATCCTGAGGGTGAGAGCCAAAATGGCCAAGAAGTTGGACATAAAACCTATTCCCCTACACTAGGGGCTTATTTTTTGTCTCTACAATTTCCACCATTCCCTTGAGCCAAACAGGAATATCAGAAGTGTTAATGAAGACATTCCCTCAAACCCAGTTTTTGGTGATGTAATTGATGAATCTTAGGTTTCCCCTACTCCTACCAATACCAATGATGCCCCTCTCTCCACCCCTGTCAAGACCCCTACCAATACTCCAAGCTCCCTTGTGAGAAAAAAGGGAAGGAAGAAGAAGGTTTTATGGAGAAAAATGAAATTTTGAAGAGACTATGAAAGGGACCCACAAAAATCTAGATGGGGCCATGGGGGGCTAAGGTGGAAAACCCCACAGGCCTTCCAAAATTAGTAAGGATGGTTTCCCTTTGGGAGTGCACAGGTCAGGGTGGATCACTGGAAAACCAACCCCAAAGATAAGGTTGATTGAGTATTCAAAAAGTGCTTCTAATGACGATACCCATGATGAAGAGTATGTAGAGCCAAAAATTCAAGAAATTTTAGAGGACATGGGTCGAAAATAGGCTTCTTAGGTTTTTGAGGTCACTAAAGAGCAGGGTGTTGATTCTAGGAGAACTAATGATAATAAGGAGAAGATGCATGTTGAAGAATCTAATGAGGGTTTAGAGAATGAGAATGATTGGAAAATAGAAATTGGGGCCTTAAAGGACTGAATTCAAAAGCTAGAAAAGGTCTTTGCCAAAGGCCTTCAAAATAACATTCTACTGAATATGCCTATGTTGGAAGTGGTGGGAAATCTAGGGAATGTTGACAATGCAGACAATGAAAATATTAAGGATCTTGTTAATTCTATAGTTATGTAGTTTCATCCTTTCTGACTCTGGTCTTTCTAGTGTTTTGTTTTGCTTCTGACTGTGTTTATTAGTTGTACCATTGTTTCTGTGCTAGCATCTTTTATTTGCCAGCCTTCTTATCTTTTTTGACTGTATAGGGTTCAGCCCCTAGTTTACCACCTTAATTAATCAAAAACATAGACCTTGAAAAACAAGACATTAGCCAACCTCAGTTTAACTAATCATTTTTTGTAAATTATGTCTTATTCCCTTTTTTATATTGTTCTAGAATTTGTGCACACTATTGACCAAATTTAACTTTTTGGTCAAACTGGGAACCCTATAGGAAAAAACATGACTTTTAGTTGTTTTATGGATCTAATACATATGTCACAAGGTATTTTATAGGCCAATTAATTTCATTTAATGTTATACTAGTCTTGCTCCTTAGTCATTTTAGTCATTTTAAGTCATTTTAAGGTTAAAAGGGGCATTTAATGACTTGTATATATTTTTTTGGAAGTGTGAAGGTTATAAAAGGTGATGTCACATGAAATGTGTCATAAGAGGTCTTAATCAACTATTGGTAACTAAAATTGGTAGGTTCTTCAGAAGAAAGAGAAGTTTTCTATGGGAAAAAGGTGAGTTTGGTACTATATGACCCATGGGGAAGTGTGCCACATGGTAAAATATCATGGAATGACTCTTTATCTTATTTAGATCAATATGAATGATTTAAACACTTTGGAAGTGCCTTTTTTGGCCCAAAAACATTGTACTCCTTTTTCACCCTTCTTAGCAAGAAAAATAGTCTTCAAGTTTGTACTTGGTACAACCAACAGAGGAGGTTTCAAATCAAACACCTTAGGGAGGTGAAAGCACACTCAAATAAATTAATTTACATTATATGAGTTTGAATAATGATGGCCTATTATTCATGAATCATCCTCATGAAGTTAACTATGTTTTTATACCTAATAATCTATGTACCTTATAGGTTTTGCCTTGGTTTGAGTAATTCTATATGAAATAGTTGCTGAAATTAATTCCAGATTATGTTTCCTTCCTTATCTAATTATATCCATGTTTGGTTTATCATTTAAAAGTTTTTTGATATGATAATCATCTTAAGTTGTAGGAGGGACCACTTTTTTATGCAATATGTAGTCTTTTCACCATTTCAATGGATTTTATTGTTCTAATGGTTGTATTGGAGGGTGAATATGTTTTGGTTTACATGATTCCATGTTATTTTGATCATATTAACCTCATAATCTCATTTCCAAATGAATTTATTCATGTAATTACAATCATATGCAAGAAAACATAGTTAGGCAACCATGAACACACACCTACAAGTGTTATGAACAAAGGATTCAACATTGGAATGGAAGTGTGAGACCTTGTTTTGAGCCTTGAAACATATTGATGTGTATATTTAAACATTTCATAAAGGTTTTTATGTGATCACAAAAAAAATTATGCTCACTATCTAAAGTTTAAACCCACTACCTATATTTACAAATAGTCACCTATAGATGATCTTAGCAGAGAGTTAAGGAGTCTTTGTGTGGTGTTGAACCAATTGATGAGATCCAATATTCAAGTCCTTACATGTTGAAGGGAGATTAACATACATGTTTTAAGTGAGAGATGGATAAACCAAGTTGAAAACCACCTCCAAGGATGAAGACTGAGATTTAGGGACTCTTTTCCCTAAAAGTACAAAACAAAGGTCCAAGAGAGTTTTATGAATATCATATGAAAAGGCTATGAAGACTTTTGATGCATCCTAATGGTCTAGTCTTATATCTCCCACATAGAAAAAGTAATTGTTATATTTTTAGGGGAAAATAAGTAGTGGAGTTTGGTTTTTTGGAACTCCAAAGTTGCCAATTTATGACTATTTCTAGGTAGTGAAGTCTACAAGCATGAGCCCTAAAGAGCCCTTACATCGAATGATGTAAGGATAGATCATGATAACATATGGGATAGTTCCAAGTGACCTAATATATAATTAATTTTATAAATACCATCATGAGAAGTTAGTGAGATAGGTTTCAAATTATAGTAACCATCTATAGTTGTGCCTAACTCCATATAAGTGCTCACCTACAACCAACTAGGCTTAAACATGAAAATATACTTGAATTAGTTTATAGATGGTGATTTCTACCTTTGGATGAAAATATAATTGTGAAACAAGAATGGATAATGTAAATTATTTATCATTTTAATCCAAAGAACCTTCTAGGTGTCATAAACCTCTAATGACAACCTACATCTACAATTAAAGTAAAAAGCACGGTCTTGTAGGTCAAAGAAAGAAGGAAGACCTAAAACCATGTTTTAATGAGTTGATCAAGTATGGAGAATTATTTTATGATTGGAATAGGTATCATGAAGATAATGAGTAAATTTAAATACCTTACTTTCCTATAAGGTGAGGAGATATTTTGTACAGTCAGTTAGGGTGATTTAGACAAGTAGTGAGATGAAACTTGTCATCTAAGGTTTGTATTGCATTGACCTAAAGTGAAAAAGTAAATCCAAAAAAATAAAAAATGAATCCAAGGGAAGAAAATAAGGTCTTGTAACACTGTCCTCAAAGTCATGTCATGCATATACACCTACAAGTGTGATGTTTGGAGGTTAATATAGTCACAGTTGAAACTCAATTTTGACTAAGGAAGTATTAGGGGTGTTGTCCCCCAAAAATATCACACATTTTTGGGACAACATTTGAACTATTTTGGTCCTACAGACCAAAATTGTCTCTTCCTTTTTCAAAATTTGTCATGGGCATTCAAATTCCTCATTTTTCAAGCTTCTTAGAAATATACAGACTCTGTAGGCTTAAATATATGGACTCTACAAGCTTAAATCTATGGACTCTACAAGCTTGCATCTACAGACTCAGCAGGAAGAGAAATCTATAGACTCATCAGGAAGAGAAATCTATGGACTCAGCAGGAAAAGAAAATCTATGGACTCTACAAGCCAAGTTTAATGGGCTTCATAGGTTGATTTTTATGGACTCTTTCAAGGTTAGAGAAAACTACAGACTTGGTTTCTATAGACTCTGTAGGTAGGTTCATTTCTACAAGTTCAAAGGCTTCTACAGGCATGTTTAATCAAAAGAATTAGTTTCCAACACTTAGTCATTTTTGGGATTGGTTCAGAACCTTGGTTCAATCAAAAATATCCATCGGAAAGCATATAAGAAAGGATCCAACCATTGAACCATTAAACCATTGAACCTTGAACCATTTTGGTTCAACAGGTTCAACAAGTTTAAAGGTTCAATGCCATTGGCAAGAGTTAAGTGCTTCATCAAGGTTCAATGTCATCAGCTTCAAAACACTTATCAAAAAGAAGAATACTTGAACCATTGAACCATTAAACCATTGAATCACTTTGGTTCAAAGGTTCAATAGGTTCAAGGTTCAATAGGATCAACACATTTGGTTCAATGAAGGAATTTCCAAAGGACTTAGCCAAATCAAAGGGAATGAACCATTGAACCATTAAACCAAAGCTTGGTTCAATGGTTGGTTCAATTAAATGGTTCACTTAGTCAGTTCATGAAATAGTTCATTTGATTAGTTTAAAGCTTTGTTCATTGGCTTAGTTCAAAGCTTGGTTTGTCAGCTTAGTTCAAAGCTTGGTTCATCAGCTTGGTTCAAATATTAGTTCAAAGTGTGGTTCAAGGCTTGGTTCAAAGCTTGGTTCAAAGGAGCAGTTCAACACAAAAGTTCAAGAGAGCCTCCTGAAGGACAAGTGCCCTTGTGGAGGGCACTTGGTCGATAAAAGCACCCTTTAGAAGGGTCATTTTCAAGGAAATAGCTAAGGTAAATTCTTTCAAAAAAAAATTTAAGGTAGACAAAGGCATAATTCTTTTAAACTTTTTGTTCGAAGGAATTCCTTTGGAGAAAAAGTTTTAAGGAATTCCGAAAAGAAGCTGTGGGAAGAAAGAACCCAAAGGATTTTTCAAAGGCAAAGTGATCAGAACAATTCCACGAACTTTTTGTCCATAGGAAATATCTACAAAATTTTTGTCCTTGGGAAATGTGCATGAACTTTTTGTCCATGGGAATTGTCCATAGGAGAAATCCTGAGGAAAATTCCCATAGAGAAAACCTGGGGAAAATTTTATGGGAATGTCCATGAAAGACTCCAAAGAAAAGGCCACTGAAGGACCTCAAAGGGTAGGTGCCCTTGCGGGGGACTCTCAGATGCCAACTTAAAGGACACTCCCCCAAAGCCAAAGGGTCACCTTCCCTTCAGGAGGATGCAAAATAGGAAATCTGAAGAAGGACCAAGGGGTGATGCACCTGAAGACATCAAATTTAAGATAACAAACTAGCCATTGAAAACGTATTGATGGGTGTGCAAACATCAATTTCAAAGCTCATAAAATAGATATTGATCCTTGTAATCTACAGACCCAAATGCATTCACAAGCTTTAAGGCCAATACTAGTAGGAAGCAACTAAGGAGTAGAGTATCAAATTGAATCAAAGACCCGATCCACTTAACTAGAAATAGAGGAATGATGAAGAAGGATCAGATCGCCAGGTGGACATTGAAAGATGTGAACTTTCAATAGCGTGACTTATTTCTCTACATTGATAAAAACAAATGGGTAGATGACCCTAAATTCTAGCCTATCTTCTTAACAAATTTTAATGCAACATGATGTGTTACTGCTCCTGAGTCCTTGTTGAAGAGGCTATTTAAGGGACTCTCTTTTATTGTAAATGTATCTCTTTCTAAAAATCAAAAATGAAACTCTGCCCAAATTAAAAGACATTACTGAGACTTTGAGCTCAAATT
Organism: Torreya grandis; assembly: GCA_037957365.1. NCBI lineage: Eukaryota > Viridiplantae > Streptophyta > Pinopsida > Cupressales > Taxaceae > Torreya > Torreya grandis. The sequence continues at coordinate 2,688,863 of JARHVA010002113.1, forward strand.
GTTGATCATATTTTTGTATTGGAATAAGAAAGCAAGTGACTTTTTAGACTTTGTGTTGTGATATCTTTGTTGTTGGGGAAATTGTTCTTATGAATTTTTACTTAATATATTTGTTGTTCCTTTAATTCAACAAGCAGGGTTAGTGAAATTAGTCAGGAAGGTGTCCTAAAGTTAACTGTGGAGAGACTTTGTGCCCCCATAATTGACTTTTAGTGTGTTTTCTTTTCATTTCTATGTAAATGACCTTGGGATGACTTTGTGCCCTCATTGTCCTTTGTATCTCACTCTTGGGCAATTTAGGTGGAGACTTTGTGCTACATCTCGATTTTTTGGTTACTACGTCCTTGGTTACATTTTGTAATTACTACTTGGAATATTCTTGTGGCTTGCTAAATAGTGCGTCTAAAAGAAGAGGAGTGCTTTCTATCATTTTCCTTGAGTTTCTCCTTTTATCTGCACGCATCATCTCTAAAAAAAGAGAGATGGATGGTTTGTCCTACCCTTGACTATTATTTTTTGTTTATATATATATATATATATATAGGGAACCTCCCCTTGATGAGAGGAGAGATTAGTCAATTTTTGAAAACATTCCTTGTTGAATGTGATCCATTAGGATATGGCATGGTGGAAGTACTCATGCAAGAAAAAACCCATTGCATTCAATATTCATCAACTTAAGGGAATAAACAAGCTAAATCCAATTTATGATAATATATTATTTCTATTCTTCATGAATTAAAGTAATGGATATGTTATTTGATGGGTAGACACTTTAAAATAAAGACTAGTCACGATAATCTCAAATACTTTTTGGAATAATAATTTTCATCAAAAGAGAAAAAAAAGGGTTACTAAAATGTTGGGATATGAATTTTAAATAGTGCATAAGAAAATAAAATATAATTTGGTATCATTTGAAATTTTTAGGATGGATGAATCATTGGAGGCATTATTATGTGTAGTGACCATTTTTAAAGTAGATTTCTTAGAAGAAGTAAGATCACAATGGGAGAATCGCATGGATACACAACTATTAATTATGAATATTCATCATGGTTTGGTTATTTTTTACAAATTTGAGTTTAAAATAATCATACAATGGTATAAATATATATTTTACCTATATAAGGATTATGTTCTCAAACATAAGATCATTAAATAGATTCATGTATCTCCAATAGAGAGAATTTATGATTTTTTAAGACATATCATCACACCAAGAAATATTTATTTTTGGATAGAGTCAAGGGGGTATAAATTTTTTTTTGGGTATAATTCATGATTTTTAAATATAATAAAGGAAAATAAATTAAGACACAAGGTCTTCTATAGACATTATCCATCCCTAGCCAATAATGGGAGGAGGTTTCCATGGATTTCATTATAATTTTGCCAGGATCTAAAGGTAAAAGTTTCATCATTTTGGTTTTGGATAATCTCAAAAAATATGCTCATTTATGTTCACTATCACAACCAACTATATCTATTACAATATTTTTTTATTGTATTAATACAGTTCAAAAGCTATATGGTACCAAAAAAACCAATGTAGGTTATAATGATCCTATCAAGACTAATAAGCTTTAGATTTAATTATTTTGAAATTTGGGTAATCAATTGTCTCATATATAATATTATAATCCTTAATATGAATGTAAAATTTAGGTTTTCAATAAGGGCCTTGAAGGGTATCTATATTATTTTATATTAGAATAATAGGAACATTGGGTCCATTGATTGTCACTAGTAGACTAGTGGTACAACACTTCCTTCCATACCTCTTTTAAAATTTATCCTTGTGTAAAATTGTGGATATCACCCCAAATACATCACTTTATATTGGAAGGTAAAACCCAAGGTACTATTTTTTGAGGAACACATTCAACATCAATAGGAGGTGTAAGCGAGTTTAAGAGATAATCTAAAACTAACATAAAATAGAATGAAGTAGCAAGCTAATCAACACCACAGTGAGAGGAATTTTTATATTTGTGATTAGGTATTTGTTTTATTTCAACCATATAATAATATGTATTTGAATAAATATAAAAATTATAATAAACTTTCTCCTAAGTATTATGGCTCTTATCATATCTTAAAAAAAAAATAGTAACATGGAATACAGGATAGAGTTACCCCAATCTAATCACATACATAATTTATTTCATGTAGATTACTTGAATAAGGTAATTTTATAATATTTTATACCCACACTAAGTTACCTAGATTTTATGAAGAAGGTAGAGTCATTTTGGAACCTGAAGATATCCTTCACACATGCACAAAAGGGATATGAACAAGAGCGCATAATGAGTATTTAATCAACTGGAAGATTTTGAATCATGAATATTCAATAGGAGAGGATGAATAATCCCCATATAATCATCCATATTTGATTCAAATTTGAGTTCGACATTGTTATTAATGGGAGTGACATTCTATGGCCTTAACCTATAGTGCGTCTAGGGATATGTATGGTTGACTTGTGCCTTACATATCTTTATTATTATATTATTGAATTTTTGATGTTCTTATTATGGTTGGAATATGTAATAACCATAGATAATTAGATTATATATAAGAGGTAGTGGTTAGTTCTTTATCATCATATAGTGAACTTTGATCTAATTTCATTATTGTGCAAGTTACCCCTCAAAGTAGCTCAGTTATAATTATCAGGTAATCTAATGTTTTGTTGAGTATTGTTATGGATTTTATTATTTTTAAATAAATTATGTGATATATTAGAAACATATAAGTAATTAATTACATATGATCCCATCCAATGGAAGCTCATAGGTATCTCTAAGATCATAATATGGTAGTTCAAATAGATATTACTTCTAAGGAACATGATCTGTGGGGGTACATGTTATGTTCTTAAATCATTATTCTATAAAACAAATCCTATTATTACTACATGTTCCATGATAACCCTTGTCACTTCAACTAATTATCAATTTCAATACATATATCAACTCAAAACATGGGTATATTCCCTTTGGTGACTTATCAAACTTCCAACCTTATCAAATAAAATGTGCAAGATTTTGGGAATTTTTTTTTTTAAATCTAAAGTTTATAACATTGAGAAGATTTATATGAAATCAAATTATGTTATTGACTCAAGAAATGTGTTACATAATCACCTTGCACTTGAAATATATTTTTCCCTTTTCTAACTAGTTTTGTTTCACCCGAGTTCACATTTTATGATGTCAATGGTGATCCTGAACAACATATATGAATTTTTTATATGGTATATCTTAATTATGCATCATATGATAAAATATTTTCCAAATTACTTACAAGGAGTATAGAAGACTATGATTTATGATGGATCTATTATTTTTCTCTCCATTTAGTGAAAACATTTGAACCTCTATCTGATAAATTCCTAACACATTTATTTATCAACATCACTAAAAATATGTCATGTGCTCAAATTTTAAAGATCAAATAAGAAACAAAAGAACCTATCAATGAATATGTTTTGAGATATAAAATAGTGTTGGCCAAAATGACCAATCCAATGGAAGATAAATAACTTTAAGACATCATCAAGATAAATTTTATATCCCAATTACATGAACCCATTATTTTAAAGAAGTTGAGATATTTTGATGAATTATGACATATTATTTGAGATCATGAAATGAAACTTATTTCCTTAAACAAGATTATGTATGTATAAAACATATTGACTAAATCTAATAATAAATTTAATATCAACCCAATATATAAGGTAAAACCTACATAACCTAAAAATAAAATAATCACAATGGTTAACATAGTATCAAGAAAACCTAACTGTATCATCCTATCCAATGCATGCCTAAGAGACAAATTACACTATTACCTGAGTCTCCAGCTTCCTTTCTTCAAATTCTTATGGAGTGTTACCTCATATCTCTCCCTCATCCCATTGAGTTTGATATGATTTGAACTCTACCCAAAGGATATGATTCTAAAATATATTATGACAATCACAAAATCCATAGGAATTCTATGAAAAAAAATATACCTTGAAGGAAAAGATTGAAGACCTTATTAATGAATAAAATATTACCTTTGATGATCCTCCAAAGGATTTGGGTTCACAACCTAGTTATTACAAGAATCAAAAGATATTTAACAATCATTTTAAAGATCATTCTAACAAATATATAGAAGTGAAAATTACGTACAATGCACATCCTCCTCCATCACATTATGGGAATCCATTAGATATTTTTATTGGTATGTATACACTCATAATTCCTCCTATGGTTTAGAGAAATTTTATTACATTTTATTATAGTGAAATAGTGGATGACTTAAATAGTGTTATGATTGATAACTATGATAGTGATAATATGTGTAACATTAAACTATTCACACATTTTGGATATACACATGATGATTTATGCTCGTATACCAAAATAATTAGAGTATTTCATGGGACATAACATGTTATTGGTGATAATTATTTACCTTTACATTTTAGTTTAACACATGTGGTTACATATTTATAAGTTATACCATCTACATGAGTATTTGATATATTATTGGGATGACCTTATATACATAAAATCCATGCAATACCTTCCATATTGCATGGGTGTATTAAATACATTTATATCAATGGGATAGTAATGCTACATATAATTCCATATGAATATCCACTTGAACACATGAAGTTTATTCCAAGACAACTACTTATCAAACCTGCTAATTCTAATCCTCCATTATAGGGTAATAAACATAAAATAAACTTACCTAGGAAACCCATAATTTAGAGGATTTTGCACAATAAATACATAACGAATTCCATTAAATCTTCATCTAATCTTACACAAAATACTCAATTACCTAGAGAATCTAAAAATTTTCCAATTATGTCTAATCAAATAAACCTTAAATATCTTAATGATGGGTTGCACAAACCCTTACTCCCTATATTCATTCTTAAAAACCATATATTCCTATTATACATATGCATGATACTACAAAGTCATATATGATGTCAAATAAATTTATGATGTGCTCAAGGGGATGGCTAGTGGTACAAACTAAGTTGTAGTACGACCTGAATAGTCACCATCACTAGGTGATGATGTCTTATCCTTAGGATTTTTATTGATCTCATCTCTTGTAACATACATAAATGCATCCATTAAGGTTTTATTTTTATTGATATGATTGATGAATGATTCCTTATCTTACATTTGAAAATTATTATTTTTTATTAAAAAATTTGATTGATTATAAATGAAAACTTCAAAATTTCAAACATGAATTATAATAATCATAAAATAAAAAACTGTAGGCCAATATAAGGTTTGAAGACCAAAGTTTTGGTTCACAAAAATGTTTAAGACTAAATTTAAATTTAGTGGTGGATAGTATTAAGAATATAGAAATAGTTCAAACACAAAGGTGATAATAAAATATATAGAAATAAAATTAATAAAAAATTAAATAAATAATATTCTAAATTTATACAGCTAAGATTTTTTAAAATAGTAAAGGACAATTGTTTCAAGATATTGCAATAAATAACAAACAATGTTAGTTGGTTTAATATGTGTGGGAAGATATAAAATAAAAACATGTGTAAAGTATGATGGATCAGTAATCTTGATTAGTTTTTATATTCTATAAATTGCATTTATATGGCCATAGATAATACCATCAGATCTTGACACTAGTGTCAATGCTAGTGTCTAAATCTAACACAAGTGCCTTATATGGAATAATGATTGGATATAAATGTAACCAAATTCATTTTAGTTTTTTTTTACACCATTATACTAGTGTATTTAAATTTGGGATACATTATGTCATTATTTTTTGATTGATCAAACCATAGTTCTTCACCCTTGGAATGATTTTTGCAAAAAAATGAGTTAGTGAATTCACAATGTTGAGTTTCCCCAAATAACTATTTATTAATGGGTTTTTATATTTTCACTTGAACCTAGACACATTGAGGAGAGGAAAAGTCCCTCCTCATTAAAGTGGCATAATGGAACCACCTCAGTGTTATGGGTGTCCAAAATTGGAGGTAGATCTCTAGATGAGGGGCTAGTTCCCCTTGATGTATCACTATAACTCAAACCTATTGCTAGCTCTAGGGTTGAAAAGAGAGAAGGATAATTGAAAGAAAAATAATCTAGTGGAGGTGATACACTATATGTGTTGATAACATCCAACCATATGTATCTCACACTTGAAATCAAAATACAACTAAAACATACACTCTCTAATCAGTGACTCCTTACATCAATGTTACTTTATGGGGTTATAGATGAATGTAAAAATATAGGAAACATAGACAAGAGGCCTATGAGGGAAATAATAAAAATAATATCACTTAAACCTTGACATATTTGAGAACACACCACATGACCTACAATAAGAACATGAAAATAGGTGAAACAAATGAGCAAAATGTTAAGGAATCCTTAGTCTTCACTTATGAAAAATTACACATTCAAGTAAACACACTAAGTAAAATAATTTAAGAGGTAACACTTAGTAATTTTATTGATAAAATTTTTTACAATTGAGCAGGGCTTTGGCATACTTAGGTTGAGCATCCCTACAATATCCTTAGAGGCTAGAATTTATAGAAATTGTGAGAGAAGGATAAAAAGGGGAAGCTAAAGAGTCATTAAGACACTTGTAAAATAATAATAAGGACTTATTATAGTCATGGAATCATGTATAAGATAGGTATTGAAGGGAATCAAGGATAGATTTCACTCAAACTTGTTTAACTCCTCCACATTTGGCATATATTTCTTTGTGATTACATAAGAAACTACCCTCATCATTTTCCTTCATAAAACTACCTCATATATACATAGGGTATGGTATAATTATGGATATAAGTGGGAGGAATTAAAAAAATACCTCACATGCATTGAATTAGATTCTAATCATCCATATTCCTTTTTCCATGCACAATCATCCTTGATAATTCCAAATGACTCATTTCCATACACCTCTCACACTTGACACCCAGAACCATTCCAATTATACTATAAAATCCATGAATAATGAGCGATGAAAATTTTAAGGATTTTAAAGTCATTAGGTTAATTAAAAAATCCTTAAAAGGCTTCCAATTGGAGCTTCACTCTTTTTCACTAAGTGTTCATTGTCTGCTCACTAGATTGGCTGAGATGGAGAAGAACCATGTATAGGATCATAGAAGATAAATATATAAATATATAAACCATAGAAGAAACATTTAAAGATGCTCCCTAACCTTTTTTCATGTATTTATCAACCATATAAAGTATCATAGAAGATACAAGCATCTCAAGTTGGCTATTCGAGCCCTTTTCCTACATTCTATGAGGGTCTGGGTGTCTCAAGCCCAAAATGGTTTTTTGGTGATCCTTTTTGAAAATAAAATTATCATACATATTTTTTTACCTCCATTTACATTCTCCAATCATTATAATATTCCATAAATAGCTATAAACGAGAATGACAACCCTTTAGAAACCTCTTGTTGGAATTAAAAAACTAGACCTAGACCTTGTCCAGAGGGTCTGCCTACACCTTGGTGGTTAAAACCTCTTGTTGGAATTAAAAAACTATAAGATAGATTCAACACATAATATAAAACTCCATTTATATTATCCAATGAATTATAATTCTTTTCAAATGTTTAAATTATAAAATACTCCTCATGAGGGCTTAGGCTTACCTTGCCTAGTTGACCTACCTATAAACATTGTTACATATACCACACTATATAAATTCCACAACTATATAAAGTTTTAACATTTTTTAATATATTTTTTCAGTTTATAAAACCACCTTGATTTCTCTCTAAGACTTTTGGTCCATGTTTCATCACATTTCCCTCAAAACTACTTGTTCATGCAAGGGGAAAATGCCCTACCTCTAAGATAGAATAAAGGCATGTTATATTACTATATCATAAAAAATAAAAAAAAATTATGTTTTTATACAGGTTATGGGGTTATTATTTACCAAATTTTAGCTTTCAAATCCAATTATAGACCTTATAAAAACCATTGGAACCAAGATTGAGATTTCAAGGTAGGTTGCCTGAAGGGTTTGAGTGTTGGCTATGTTTTTATCTTGTTTAGATTCATTTAATTGGTGAATATAATAATTTTAAAGTGATTTAAAAGTGAAAAATTAATTTTTTAGGTTTTTATGAATCATTAATCACTTTATCTCACTCTATATCCTCTCCTTTACAGCTTCAAGTTGCAAGATGGAACCTTCCTACCTAACTAACTATGAAAACTCTCTAGGGTGTGTTGTAGGTATTATATGTAGATTAATTAGGCCTTGGTAATATTTAATGATATCAATTTTTATGTCTCATATCATTTCATCATGGGTAACTCTTCCTTACTTTGCCTAGTTACCATGACCTTTAGGACTAAGTTTCTTTAGCTGTTGACTGTGCGTTCCACTTTTACCCCTACTGTAGGTGATCATGGGTAAATTAGCTTGATGGAGTATTATAAATCATACCTAGAGTTTCATTTGGTCATATTTCACCTATTTGAGTTCATTCTTTTGATTCATGAGTAATATCAACACCTCAATACCCTCAAGTTCCTACTACTTGCTGACTGAGATGACAGTCAATTATCTTTTGCCTTAGAGAGGTGTGTTAGACTTGTGAGGACAACATTTTATCATTTATAGATGTGTTCATGATTTTATAAACCTTTCTTTTAGTTTTAATTCTTTATAAGGTTTCAAACCATGCCTCAAATCCCAATAAAAGGACTTTCTCTTTAACTTTATCTTTGGTTATTTGTAGGTGATGGTTTACCCTATGTACAGACATGGTATGGACTTGGGGAGGTCATATATCTTATTATAAACCTCATTGATAGAAATTAAGGCTATTATAATCTCACTAAACTCACCAAGTCACTTAATCAAGTCTGAATGCTCTATATGTTCCTTAAAATAATAAATGGGCTACTATCTCCTTTAGACCTATAGATAACACTGAATAGATTCAGTGTGTTTACAATAAAATTTAGGCATTGAGATGGTTGCCTTATCCTTAGTATGTTGACCTCAAACTTGGAATAATTATATCTTGTGCAAGACGAAACAAAAAAACTCAACTATATGCCTCAAATCCTTAAAACATATAAATGACCAAATTAGGAAATTTTCAACAAAATTTTATCCTTTGACCATGTTTTACTAAGGTTTACTAGAGTTGACCTAGTAATTTAAGGGAGATAAGCTAACACCAAGGCTAGACTAGGGATAAGTAAAGTATTTATACCAACATGAGACCTCTATAGGACATATGGAAACTTATAAAAAATTTATAAATGTAGGGGTTAAACCAATTTTATTGAAATTCAAATTTGGTCAACATCTACCTACATAGCTAATAATCCAAGGAGATCATCATACTTTTGTATTTATCCTCTATCTATGGGAAAGTGTGTGTACAAGGATAGAATATACTCTATGAATATGCAAGCAGTGATCTAACTTTTAATTTCATAAATATCACTCATGGGTTACTCTTTGAATACTTTATACCTATAATATGACTGATCTTGTGAAAAAAACAATGAATAGGGTTAACAGAGTGTTTTTTCAATTGAATTATTTAACTTTAGTAGGTGTTTGCTTGTTATTTTCTAGATGAATAATTAGTAGACTTAGACTTATATTTATACTACAGATTTTGAAAATATCTTAGGCTAGGGATAAATAAGATAGATAGGTCAAGCTATAGGTTCTGAAATATTTAAAATTTGGATTGATTTTAGAAATTAGACACTAGATAATGATATAAACACTACTATCGATGATAGTGTCCCTTTATGGCTAGCAATGTCTAAAAGGCTATAAAATGGGTATAGATCTTAAATTTATAGTGAAGGATGTTTATCAAGTTTTAATATTTATATGCAATACATGGTACTTAGCTCATCATAATGATAAGGATATTATTAAGATATAAGTGTTTAGTCATAGTGATATGATGAATGTGATTCAGTTATTGGTAGGAAGAGGCGCGATGGCAGCGTATGGAGGGAAGGAGAAGAACGGTGTGGGAGTGGGCATGGGCATGGGTGAGGGCTCAGAGGTAGCATGGCAGGGCTTAAAGGAAGCTTCCCATGCTAGGGAGGTGTTTTAGCTGAGGGAGAAACTAAAAATTTTGAAGGTCAATGGCTGTTCCATGCAACCAAGACAGACCAGTGCTGGTGATTGCCCAAGATTCTGTCAAGGAGGACCTAGAATATCTGGGGGCTCACACCCTGATTCGCAAATTCATGGGGATTTGCGTATCCTAATCTGCTCTGGAAGCATGGATGAGGCGCACTTGGCAGGTTGAGGGGGATATTGACATAATGATGGCTGCCAATAGCTACTTTTTGGTAAATTTCTCTTCTGTAGCTGATAGAAACCACATATTTGAGGGTGGACCATATTTTTCTGACCGTTTTGGTCTATTTATCAAACCCTGGCATCTTGGGTTTAATTTGGCAAAGGATTTGCCTACTAGTGTGCCTGTTTGGGTCCATCTCTCGTGGCTGCCATTAGAATTTTGGCGGCAAGATATCTTACGCCAAATTTCCAATCTTTTGGGAACACCAATTATAGTAGCTCATCAGTCTCTAAATAAAATGCTTATTTCCTTTGCTAGAATTTGTGTGGAAATGAATCTTAACAATCCCTTACCTAAATCAATGGAAATCTACTTGGGAGTGACATCTTGGGTCCAGCAAATCGACTATGAAGCGATCCCCTTTCGTTGTAGAATTTGTCATGTCTATGTACATTTGCACCGTCAATGCCCTTAGGCTAGAAGGTTTAGAGGGATGGAGCCTAAGGGAGGTCAAGAGGCAGGACAAACATCTCATCAGGAAGCCCCTACCTCGTCGTGAGGAAAGGCTACAAATGTTGATGCCCATTCAAATGGGATAGGTGTGAATGGGGGAGCTACAGTGAATGTTGACCTTGACAGGGACGGTTTTACCCAAGTTCACCAGTGAGGGAGAGGACGCAATCAGAAGCGTAAAGACAGATCTTTAGAAGTGAGCTTTAATCGATTTGAAGCTTTGGACGGCATGGCCATTGAGGATGGTATTCCACCTTTGGAGGAGGGAAGGCCATCAGAGAAGGCTGAGAATTGTGCCCTTCTCATTTGTTCCCAGGATATGGAGGTGTAGCAGTGTTAGGGTAATGAGATTGCCTTGGATGAAGCGGCCTTGGGAGGTCCCTCAGTGCAGCTGAACAGGGAGGGTAGCTGGGTAGACATGGTTAAAGATAAGGAGGGATATAAGAAAGATAAAGGAGCTTCAAAAGCTTTGGGTTTAATGCAGAGACCTTTCAAAAAAGGCTCTTTTTCCACATCTTCCAAACCAGGCCGTAGAAAGGACCAAGAGAAGCTCAGGCTCACAGGGGACTTATTGGTTAAAGCAGGAGTGGTTAAAACCTTGGATGAGCATTTCACCCAACCTACCCAATGATAGTGCTCTCATGGAATGTAAGGGGGTTGCATAGTACCCCTAGACAAAATTCTATGCGTAAGTTGATTTTGGAACACTCTCCGGATATATTATGTATTCAAGAGACCAAGCTATCAGTGGATGCTATGTTTGGGTGCTTCCCCAATTTGTGGACTTATGGTCAATGTGAGTGTGTAGGGGCATTAGGGAGTGCTGGGGGATTAGCAATTTTTTGGGATTCAGTGAAGGTCACTCCAATCCATTGGATGGCTAATCTCTCGGCGCTGACCATGATTATGTCTTCACCTGAATCCAGAGAGCTGATTTTGGTTACTAATATCTATGCTCCTGGGGATATCCATGGACAACAGAAGTTGTGGGAACATCTATGTTATGTTTGGAGCTGCTGTCCTTATCTTCCTTGGCTAATGAGTGGAGATTTCAATGCTATCTTTAGCCTGGAGGAGAAAAGAGGAGCTCTTAATCATCTTGACCCGTCATTAGAGTTTCTTAGACTCAACCTGGATCGACTATGCCTATCTGATGTCAAACCCATCAATGGCCAGTTTACTTGGAGCAATAGAAGATCAGGTAATGAGGCTATCTCAGAGTGGTTAGATAGATTTCTTGTTTCTTGCTTTTGGTTATCTAGTTTGTTCTCTATTGCCTCTGAAATACTGGATTGGAGAGGGTCAGACCATTGGCCAATTAAGCTCACAACCAATTTCATTGCTGGCCCAAAGAAACCTCCCTTTAAGTTTTAGCTTATGTCACTTCGGGATCCCTCTCTTCATGACCTTATGACACACTGGTGGAGGAAAGGGGGCCTAGAGTATGGTACAACAATGTATATTTTCACCAAAAAGCTTCAGTATGTAAAGAGAAAGTTACAGGTGTGGAACAGGAGAAATTTTGGTAACATCTATACTATGAAGAAGAAAGCCCAAGACAGGTTGGACAACATCACCAGACAGATCCTTGAATTCGGCTTGTCGAATGAGCTCCGCAGGAATGAATTTGAGGCCCTAAATGACCTTAATGAGTGGGAACTCTGGGAAGAAATTTTCTAGAAGCAGAAAGCCTAGGTGGATTGGCTCCAGGAAGGTGATAGAAACATGGCCTTTTTTCACAAATCAGTCCAGGCCAGGCATAACCGAAATTATATTGCTTCTCTTGCTACCTCGGAAGGGACTCGTATCTCTTCGGCCCTTGCCATTGCTGAGGAAGCTATCCATTTTTATTCTAAAATTCTTGCTGAAGATGTACGTAATGCTGATTTGGAGGAAAAAATGGTTTTGTCCTGCATACCTTCTCTAATCATGCAAGAAATGAATGACGCCCTCCTGAAATTGATTGACATTGCTGAAGTGGAGAAAGTGGTTTTTGCTATGAGCAAAGGTAAAGCACCTGGACCAGATGGCTTTTCGGCTGAATTTTTTCAAGCATTCTGGGATATAATTAGCCAAGATTTAGTTGAGGTGGTGTGGGAGTCCTTCCACAACAAAGAGATGCTCAGAGCGATTAATGTGACCTTCTTGGTGCTTATACCGAAGAATGAACAAGCAAACCAATTGGATCATTTTCGGCCCATTGCACTTTGTAATATGGTGTACAAAATTATCACCAAGCTTATTGCTGAGAGACTCAAAGGATGGCTTCCTAAGATCATCTCTGAGGAGTAGGGGGGCTTTGTGGCTGGCAGGCAGATTCTAGATGGAGTGGTGATTGCTTCAGAAGCTATCCACTCAATGAGCATGTCCCAGGAGAGAGCTATGTTCATTAAGCTTGACCTGGCTAAGGCGAATGACAAGGTTGATTGGAGTTTTATGCAAAAAAATTTTCTTGCTTTTGGCTTTAGCCAGGATTGGATGAATTGGGTAATGAGTTGTGTCACCACACCGTCTTACTCTGTCCTCATTAATGGGGCACCTTCTAGATTGTTTGGGGCATCTAGAGGTCTTCACCAAGGGGACGCTTTATCTCCCTACCTATTTATTATTTTGGCTGAGGGGCTGGGTCGGTTCATAAAGACTTGGGCTACGCAGAACCAGATTCAGGGATGGCAGTGGGGTAATGGGGCTGCCAAATTGACTCACCTCCAATTTGTGGATGACACCATCTTAGCAGGAAAAGCCAGGACTCAAGAGGCGCATGCTTTTTAGAATGTTTTGGATACTTACCTTGTGGCTTCTGGGCAATAACTAAATGAACATAAATCCTCCATTTATTTCTTTAATACTCCTAATTCTATTCAGCACAGGATTGGGGCCATTCTTAGATTCCAATCTCAACCTCTCCCGGTGACTTATCTGGGGGTCCCCATTGTGATTGGCAGGCAGCCCAGGCTCTTTTGGCAGAAAATTCTAGATAAATTAAGGTAGAGAATCAACCATTGGACCCATAGGTGGCTCACTATGGTGGGATGGGTGACTCTTCTCCAGGCTATTATTCAAGCACTGCCCATTTATCGGAGCATGGTCCAAGCTGCTCTGATGTATTTTTTTTGTGAATATGATGCCCTTTCCTGGTAATTTCTTTGGAGCAGCAATCTCTAGAATTCAAAATGGAGCCTGATTAATTGGGCCACTGTTTATAGGCCTAAAAGGGAGGCAGGGCTCGAGCTCAGATCGGCTATCTTGGCTAGCCAAGCTCTTGTGGCTAAGCTCTACTAGTGGTGGTGCACCAACCAATCCCACCTTTGGGCCCGTATCCTAGCTTTGAAGTATTTTCTAGGTGCTAATCCAATGGAGATCCCTAGGTTCTCCATTGAGGGAAGAGGCTCCATGGTGTGGAACACCCTCAAGCTGGGTGCTCCCTTAGTGCAGTCCAACCTTTTTTGGATTTGCAACAACGGAGTTGATACGCTTTTTTGGGATGATTCTTGGAATGGTGCTCCCCCTATCCTTGTCTCCCATCCTCACTTATAGGACCTTTGTGATGTGTTTAGAAATTCGGGATGGAGTACAGTTGAGCACTATAAGGAAGCGTACTAGGTGGGGACTACCATTGCTTATAAATGGAAAAAGGAGGATGCCTGGCCTGCTGGAGGGACCCTAGAGGATAGGCAGGATTTAGCCCACATTATTGATAACAGGGGATGTAATTCTTTGAGAGAGAGGGACATTCTAGCTTGGGGAGGTGATTCCAGTGGCCAGTATTTGGTCTCTTCAGGGTATCAGGAGCTGACGAAGAAACATTATGGTGAAACCGAATTTCTCTAGAGCAAGAAAATATGGAATTCGGTTGCTTGGCCGAAATGTAAGTTTTTCTTATGGACTCTTACCTATAGGCATTGCCTTACTTGGGACAATCTCTTAAAAAGAGGTTTTTAAGGGCCCTCAGTTTGTGTGTTTTGCAGAGACAGCGAAGAGAATGGGGAACATATCTTTTTTCAATGTATTTTCGCCAAAAAATTATGGCACCTATGGTGGGATGCCTGGGGACACCTGTGTTGGCATGCTACATCCTTGACTAATTTTTGGTAGCACAAGGATAAGCCTCTCAACAGGTGCAATTTATACAGAATGCCTGGGCTGTGGGTCCTACTTTCATCCTCTGGCACCTCTGGATTGAGAGAAATAGGAGAATCTTCCAAGAGCACAGTTTGAACTTCAGAGAGGTCTGGTCTAGAGTGCTAAGCGCCCTTCAGGAAATGCTCCAGGTGAAAGGTGGCTATAGGGATGATTTGGAGCAGAAGGACACCTTGGTGTTGGTGCATATCTCTCTTAAAACACCTTTGGGGATGCCCCCCTGTGGCCAAGCGCGACCCCTGCATTGTGGTAGGCAGAGGATGCATCCAATTTGTCGGCTGGGAAAATGGATGCCACCCGTGGAGGGAGTTATGAAGATCAATGTAGATGGGTCGGCTAGAGGGAACTCGGGCATTACTGGCATTAGAACGGTTGGGAGAGATAACATAGGTGTTGTTTGTTTCCTACTCTCTGTTTATCAGGGGCACCATACCAACAATTGTATGGAGGCATTGGCCATCCTAGAGGTGCTGAAAACAAGCTTTCAATAGGGATGGCTTAGTATTATCTGTGAGTCCGACTCGCAAGTGGTGGTTAATTTGATTAAAAATTGTAATTTAGATAGTGTGGATTGGAAGCTGGCCACGATCATTAAGCAGATTCAATAGATAAGCTCATCTTTCAAGTTGATTTCTTTTAAGCATATTCCATAGGAGTGGAAAAGTGTGGCGGACCATCTTGCTAAATGGGCCACGGAACATGGGCCGAATTGAGCTATTCACAATCAATACGAGCTTCCTGAGGGATTATCCCCGACTCTTGCTCATCTTCTGGAGCAGGATATGAAGATGTAATTTCCCATTCTTGGGCTTGTTTGAATAAATTTTTACCCCTTTTTAGTTGCATAGTGATATGATGAATGTGATCCTTTTGGCAAGACTTAGGTCTAGAACTGATGGGTAGAGCCTTGATTGATATTTTTCAAATCTAGAATATTGAGATGTTATAAATATTTAGTTTTAGTAACTAAAATCATTTATTTATTTGTATATTCTTTCCTTTAATACTTCTTTGTAAAAAGGGTTAAAAATTTGTTGAACATGACCTCTGAGTCTTCTCATACAAATCCAAGCTTTCCCTAGGGTTTTGAACTTTTTAAAGTTTCAGTTTGATCCAAGTATTTAGATTTGAATTTCATTTTCCCTTATTCTTTACATATTTATTTTCATTTATATTAGTCTAAAATGTTAATAAATATCATTTTGAAATGGAAGATAAAGAATCCTTAATAAACCATCTAAATATAAATCATGAATTAATTGATGTATTCTTGTATGTTACATGAGATGAAAGCAATAAACATGTTAAGGTTAATGCATCCACATATAATAAGGATAAATCCTAAAAATCATAACACTACCAATTCACTCCCAATATCCATTCTCTTGAGTACATCATTTAATCCTACATCTATTTGGGGTACAAGATATGTATTCAAACCAATGTTACCCAAAGATCAAATAACTATTACTACATTCTGCATGGGAAAAACTAATAATTCAATTCACTTACTTATTTCAATGCCTATATCAATACAAATTTTTACATCCCCTTTGGTTACTTCCCAACATCTTCAAAAAATGAGCCATTAACTCATATTTATAAATTTAAATAGGTTGTTATGGAGCATAACCACCTTTTTTCATATTTAAGGACTTGTAAAAATAGGTTAGTAAATTTTCACAACTTGAAATATGCAAAAATAGGTTGAGCAATTTTTACAACTTGAAAAATTGCTTTTATGTTTTTAAAACTTGTAAAAGTACATTAGAAAATTTACATGACTTAAAAAAATGCAATGGAAATTTATAAAATAAAATATGAAAACCAATAATACAAAATATTAATTGAAAATTCTAAGTTAGAATATTGGCCAAATATTCTTAATAAACCAACCTGCTTATTCATCATTGAGAAAATGGGAGCTTCCTCTTTCTATTTTTGTATCTTATTTTTCTCATTTTTGTATATATCAAATTTATATAAGATCTCAAGAAAATTTTCTTTGTCAAGACCATCTGAGTATGTGAAAGTTATCTTCACATCATAATGTAGCTCTCTTATTTTGTTAGTTATTCCATAAAGTTTCATTACCATTGCATTAAGATTATCTAAGCTAAGATGGTATTTGATCAACCTTTAAAATGATCTATAATTAAATTCATACTTAGGAGTTAAAATATCCTCAATGTTCTTCTTAAATTGATTGATGCCAATATCTTGATAAACTACCTTACTATCATCATTCGTGATTGTGTAATACAATTTCTAAAGTCCTATTATATTAAGAATAGACTCTCATCCCATGGATTTATAATCATATAAATTTTTGTTACCTTCCTTGATGATGGTAATTTTGAACTTTGTAGCTCTAAGAAGTTAAATAAGGTATACAAATTCATATTTCTTAATTAATCCTTCTTGAACAAGATCATCTGAGTTGGCATTAGATAATTATTTTAACTCATGAAGTAATATGTTCCATTTCTACATTTCCTTTGTATATTTATCTGATGCATTTTTTGAATCGTCGTCTTATTATTATATCTAAAAACATAGATCCATTACAGTTTGGATAGAACTAGCTCCATGTTGTAGGATTTATTTAAACCATTCCTTTATTGCTTTGCCCATATGCCCAATTTCTTATGCTATGTTCAGTGTTTTGGTATTTGGAATTTGATGAAACTTTGAAGACTAAATTAGATTTATAAATTTATGAACCACTATTGTCAATTATATAAATTTTTATTTGATTTGATCCTTAATTGCTTTATCATGATCCATCTTTTCAAATAAAGTGCCAATACCAATTTGAACATATTATTTCATTCATTCTCTAATAATTTTTCCCAAGTGTATTTTTTTATTTGATTATATAAAGCATTGACACTATATTTATATTTTTATATAGGGTAAAAACTACACACACACACACACACACACACACACACACACACACACACACACACACACACCTCTTTTTGTAGACTATTTGTAGAGGAAGAGAAGTTATTGTACTAAAATCAATCTCTTCGGTTTCCAATTTTTTTTTTTCATTTATTTACCACTTCATCAAGTCAATAAGGTATTGAAAAATTAATAAGATATTATTTCATTTGAACAAAATCAAAATTTGTGGAGATTTCATGAGAAGGGAGAATAGTTTCTAAAGTTTGGGCTTCATCTTATTTTCTCTTTCTCAACCAAATGACTTGGAGTTTTAGGTGAAGGATAAGGAGATAATTTGTAATATTTTAGAGGAGGTAAAGATAAATAAATATTAGGTTGAACATGAGATGATGGTAATAATGTAGAATCAAATACAAGAAACTACTCTATAGAGTTTGTTACCAACATTTGAGATTGAACAAAACTATCAAGATGATCTTCAAAAATAGATATATTTGGAGAAAAAGAATACTTATTTCAAAACCTTTTGATTTTTAGTTTGAAAGGTTTGGATCTTGAATCCGTTATTGAGATATCTTATTTTTTCAGTTTCTTCCTCTGTTTTAGGAATGTCTTCACTTTCATTAGTTTCTTGAGATGTTTTGAGTTTAGTTTGTTATTGTTTATGAAATATTTCCAATTCAACTTATAGTTTTTGTGGTGGTGGGAACCTTTCTTTTTCAACATTGACTCCTCTATATTTTAACCATTATAATGTCCTTTCAAGTACACCTTGATTTCTATTCACAAGAGAGGTTGATTCTTTCTTGATCCCATAAACCTTGGGAATTGGTTCATATTCAAGTTTTTATTTAAGATAATTAGGATCCAATGTATCCTCATCATATAATATTTTCTTAGGGACTTTTTTAATCCAAAATGCATTAACCTATTTTAATATGAACCATGAGAAATCTCTAATCCTCACATCCTTTTCATCATTAGAATGTAGCCAATAGTCTTCAAAATGAGGTACATGTTGATATGAATAACTAAGGACATGTGACACTAAACTTATTATATCAAATTAATATCTATTTTAAAATGTCCTTAAAGTAACACATGTCATCTCTTCTTCAATTGTCTTTTCTTTATCCAATTATGAGCATGTGTACCTATGTATTGAGATAGGAAACATCACTCTGGCTTTATGTTTAATGGTTAAGAATTTGTGAGTTTTAATAAATTGTCTTACTAATTCCATAAATGCTCATTTTTTATCAACATACTTTGGAAGCATATATGGTGACAACTCACATACACAAACCCTTAAATAAGAAAAAGTGGTAAATGGAATGAACCAAGCTCCCCATCCAACAATCTTTATCATTACGTCCACATATATTCTTATGTTGTAAGGTTTTGTTTCAAAATTTTGGATGACATACTGAAGGAATGCATCATTTACTCTTTGAAAATGATGAGAAATTTATTTTAGGGTGAGTTGAGGATAAAACTCATATATCTTTTTAGTCTTGATATTTCCTACCTGATTCAATCAACCATAGAATTTCCTCCTGGAAACTACATAGACTATATATGAAGTCATGTAGAATCTATAATTTTTTTTTAATTCAATTAAATAATTATGGATTGAGTCATTAATCAACTACCCATAATTGATGTATTTATTTTTTTTATTAATAACCCATATGTTTTTATACGTCTAGGTTTGGAATATTCTTGTAGTTGAGCTCTTCACCATTCTATGTAAGAATGTGATCATGTCATTCACTTCATTCATAAATTCAAACCTAGAAACATTTTTTGGGAGCCTTATTTTTATGTCCTTAAGTTTTTTTAGACATTTCTTATTCACCCATTTTGCATAAGAATTGATGTTATCATCCTAGAACTAGTTATTTGAAGTTAGTGTTTTAATATTATTTTAAATTTTTTCAATGTGGTCTAATTAAATACAAAAAACAAATTAAATATAGGGTTTTAAATATTACCTCAAGATGGAGATCAGTTGCACACCATTGATCAAGCTTGTAGGAACTCCTCTATGGCTAGGGAGGAATGACCTTCAAATCACACTAACTCATAAATAAAATGGAATAATAAAAAGATGAATAGGCTACCTGGTAAGAAACTAGACTGAAGAAGCGATATTCTTCCTTAGGTGCATGTCAACCCACGTTTAACATTAAAGTTTATAAATAAACATGAAATTACTATTTTATATATATATATATATATATATATATATATATATATATATATATATATATATATATATGATGATGATGATGATGATGATGAAATAACAACACCAAAGATAGCTAATATATAGCAAGATTTATATGATCAAAGTGATCATCCTAGAATTTTATAGCTATATCAACATCCTCTTCAATTATAGCTAATTTTTCATTAATGCTTTCTTGATTGGGTGTGAAAAACACATTAAAAAGGCCTAATTTGAATGCAATATCACTTTGATCAATGAAAAAAGGTTGTTGGACAATGGGGAGATGAAATATGCTAATAATATCATGCACTAATCTAGGAAAAGTCATCCACATGTAATTTTTATTTTTAATAAAATAGAATGTATATTTTAATAAGTTTTAAGGATTATAAATATTATGAAAATAAACTTCAAGGATGTTTTAATAGTTTAATATGGATTAATGATGATCATGTAGGATCGATGTCAATTCAAATGGATCGACATTGATTCTAAGTAAAATTCCAAACTATTAAAACAAGAGATAATAATAACTTAAAATATTGATAAAATAATAAAAATTGAATTTAAATAATGACATAGAGGTGTAGAAGACTGTAAAGTTCAAATTAGAATAAATTAACATGTAATAATAACCTTGTATGGTTGAAAACATGAAGAAAAAGGATACCACCAATATAGGATTAGAAACCTTCAAAATTTATTTGTAATCTCACGAATAGAGGTTCCACAAGGTATTAGAATGTTGACAAGGTCTATACATAGGTTTCAGGATGATTCTAGTAGAGTTTCAAAGTCCAAAAGTGTCATCTCGAGCCATGGAGGCTCACTATATATTTATGGATCGACATCATTTTAGGAAGATCAACATCAATCTTAAATAATCAAGATTGATTTTCTCAAAATGGGTGAAGTTAATCCTTAGGCCATTTAAATGGGTTGCTTATGGGGGTAAAAAATGGTTTTAAATTTGTTGGGTTGTTTTAACCATGGGATGGGTTTGTTTAGAGGTTGGATGAGTTTATTTTTATTTATTTTTATGAATTTATGGTTAGTGATGGTAAAATAGGGTTAATTACTATTTGATTGTAGTAATGAACTTAATTAACTCATGTGGTAAAGGTAAATGGGTAAGGTAAATGTAATTATTTCAAATAATTATGAATAGGGGCCATTATGTTAGATATGAAGGATAAACATGATGACACGCCACATTAATATTCAAGGGTGTATAAAACTAGTGTCTACATTTGTTGCTTTTTGTGAAGCGGTATGTAATAACTTGTCATGAGACAAAAACTATAAGGTGCCTAATGCCCCAAGTGTATTATGAGGAGGTATTTCCCCTCAAACCAAGCATCAAGAAATGAGATGGAATGAATGATGGGTTTGAAAAATATGGAAGGTAAAAATAAATCTGAGTGAGTGGAAATGGATAAGTGAAAGATAGTAAAGAACAATTAGAAGTGCAGATAGTACAAGGAAGTTTTAAGGTTATACTTAATAGGATAAAAAATGATGCAGGAAATAATGCCCTAAAGACCTAATTGAGTAACAAAAAAACATATCAAAAATAGGTAGGCTTAATAAAAGCCTATCAATAGAATAAATGATAAGAATGGTGGAACATAACATCTACTGTGTGTATGGTATATGCATTACCTATAGATGAATGTTCTTGAGATAAACTATACCTTTGAGATCTGACAATGGAAAGATACCAAAAAATGAGGGTACACCTTAAGGAGATGGAGGAAATAATAAAGGGTCAAAATCCTCAAATATAAAGGGTAAGATGTCATAAAAATGGGATAACTATAGCAAAGGTAATAATATAGGGATTTGTAACTAGACTGCGATCATGTAAAATGGTCCACAAGTGCAAAATCTAAACAAGCCAAGATAATTGACATCGATATAGAATTATCGATACCAATTCATAGGAATTGACATCAATTAAGGAATCAACATTGATCATGGAAATGGCTATAAATAATCATCCAACATGGCATAAGGCTCATTTTTATATCAATTGAATAAGAAATTGGGAGAAAAAACTTGATGTGTTTCAACCCTTCAAACATACATGAGAGATGATGGAGGTCAGCAGGAGTGAATGATGATGATGATTACACTACAAGGCAGGCATAATGCATTTTTGTAAAAATTTATGATTTTTATTTTTGATTAACATATTTTGTTTTTTTTCTCTTTTTTTTGTTTTTTTGTTTCTTAGAAATTTGTGGGAGGGAGGGGGGTTAGGTTGAAAATGTTACGTCTAAGAGGGGAATTTTTTAGGGGATGGAATCAACATAAATCTATCTGGATTTATGTTCACCACTTTGATAAAATCAGCATTAATTCTTAGATTATCGATAAAAATTATAAAACTTATGCTTTTGATTAACTAAAAAAATGTTTCTAATAGGCATGAGAACTATTGATGATGAGAGATAGGGTCTCTCTATTGTTGGAGTAGTTGAGAGAGTTTATGGGTGATGAGGACTAGGCCCATATAGATGTTTTAGTATTTGGAGAGGTTCAATATTATCATTATGTACATTGGGACATTAGTATGATAGTGGCTTTGCTAGAGTGCTTGGATTATACCACCAACACTTTTTGGTTACCGATCGGTGAGATGATAATCACCATATAAGACATCCATCAAATTTTATGATTATCAATTTTGCGAGCCCTTGTTTATAATATTAATGAGACTAGGAAAGTAATGACATTGGCATGCTTATATTGTGAGGATGCATTGGATATGAGATTATTTATTGGGGGGTTCTCATTCTAACCATTGTATGAATAGGACCCTGTGGAAAGACTAGTGTCAACAAAGATGAAGTTGGCACTAACCTAATATGTGCTACCTGATTCTATGGGAGGGAAACTACCATGTAGTTTTACTAGCATCATATTAGACATGCTATATTTTAGGACTATTTTTTCTTGGGCACCCACACTATTAGGGAAGATATATAGGGAGTTATGGGGTTGGTACATTGAACATCGATTGGGACTTGATATTACATTTTTATTACATTACTGGGCATATGATCACATTCATGTGATTCACCCCATAAGGACCCCATGGATCATATTTAGATACATGTTTTATAGTATAATATTCCTTTGATGGAAGGAAGACCCATTCATTCCATATACAGATAGGATAGTGCATGATCTAGTATACTATAGACAGGTTTTTAGTAGTTTATAGATAGGAGATGTTATTTGGAGGCCTCATGTATGCTTCCCAATGTGTCCTTGTTTAGACGTGGAGATAAGATATGTTGCTAAGGAGATATAGGTACATGGATGATGGCTAGAGCATATTAAGCTATTTTATTTTAATAGGGTCCATTGTAAGTTTGGATTAGTATAGGATGTTTTATTAGCCTTGTGCTTGTATAGGTAGGATGATATAAAGTTAGACTGGCTTGCCCCTAATACTATAGTCATTTTGATGGGGCCACAAGAGAATCATATGGCTATTAACTTGGATGACATTGGCTACATTGATGATTATGTAGCTTGGTTTGTAGGTGAGATGGTGAGGAGATATGAGAGAGTAGTGAGACTTAAAGATGAGGTAGTTATTGAAGAGGTGAGGGAGGAGGGTGAGGATAGAGGAGAGGTTGAGTAGGATGCCCCTAATGTACACATGGAGGAGGTACCATTATAGGATGCCCCTACACATGAGCATATAGATATATATGTAGTTATTACTAAGATAGATGCACTGAAGGTTGAGTTATAAGAGGTATGGATAGCCCATGATACTTTACAGGATCAAATTTCTACATTATAGGGTGATCTTGATAGCACGAGAGTTCAACGTGACTAGGATATATGGTACCAAGACAAGTAATGAATAGACTTAGAGTAGATGAGATCTACTTTGGTAGAGAGATCAGCTCTAGATATTGCAAGATCTAGTGTTACTCCTATAAATATGGTACCCTGATAGAGATATAGATATTTGCTTGCTGAGATGAGATATATGAGAGGATAATACAAAGACAACTACCAAATGTTAGTTTTATTCATATGTGGCTAGCCACAGTAGATCATGAAGGACTCTTGGGGGGTATACTAGTATAGGGAGCATAGCAGGCTGAGAAGGAGATGATTGGGGAGATGATAACATTCATATAAGTAGGATTGATTTTATTAAGTAGATTGTATTGTGTGGTCTAAGAGACCCATATTATTTATGTTATGACATTTGTACATACACTTGATGTATGTATACATACATTTATTATGTTTATAGATTTATTGATGGCTATAGATATGTAGTGTTTTTATGAATTATTGATGTGATGTATTATAGACTTAGATCTTATGTATTTGAATTTTCATAGTTCCTATCATATATGTTATGGATGATTCATGGATTATGGATTATAGATTTTACATGTTATTTTGACTTCAAATTTTATATCATGAGATGGGATTCTACTAATGGATTGTGATTATGGATTATGCTACTTGTGATATAGACCATTATTAACCTTGTGGATTCTTATAGTTTCTTAGATGATTGAATGTAAATAAATTATGGATTATTTATTTATGATTATGGATTATAGATAGATTTTAATTCTTTATTTATATGGATTTATGGACTTTTAGTGATTATAGACTATGGATTTTCTCGGCATTGAATTTGGACCATGACCAAAAGAGAACCTCTCATACGCATGGCCTATGCATCCTTAACTAGATGATAAGAGATATTGACACAACCTTAGTTAGATAGATCTTCAACCTTAATCATTTATTTGGATTACATGATTTTGGTGAGATATGGGATATATTTATTTAGAGATAACCTTCTACACATGATATTTTGAAATCAAGATTTATCTTTTAGGGATCATTTTTATGCCAATGGGTAGACTAATCATTATAGGAAGCTTACAATTAGAAAGCTAATAAATATGGGAAGATTTCTTGGGATATTGCTTTTAACTATTTATTTTATTAATTTATTACTTTTTAAGGCTCTTAAGTGGCATAATTTCAAAATTTATCAATGCAAGAAGCTTTTTGCATGGTAGCCATCCTTCAAGGGAGCGATCTACATTCTGATATTTTTGCACAGCTATCCTTCAAGGGATCAATATGTTATTTACTTTTATATTTGATTATAGTTGTCCTTTGAGGGATTAGTCTATTTATTTGTTCCATTTTTATACTTTTTTTTCATTGCTTACTTGATTTGGATCTCAAAGGTAGTAATGCAGGTTGGCATAAAAAGATACCATAGGATAGTTTCCATGAGTTCATTATATGAGGTGATTGTGTTATCTTGGAAAACTAATGGCCTTTAATAAATAAGGGAGGTAATAATCTATGGTTTCTCCCATTATAGGTGAAACTTATCCACGAGAGAATTCTATGAATAGAGTTGGGGTATTCATATTCAAGGTTGAGGTTATAGTGACTATCGAATAACCACATAACTCTCATATCATTATTTGGTATTTTGAGATAAGAGGATATGATAGTATTTAAGATAATTTAACCAAGATGAACCAAGATATATTAATTATATAAATGACATAGATGTAATGCATTAAGAGGTTCTAGTTCAGGTTTACCATCAAAAGAGGCCAAATGATATGCTCTAAATCTATATTTATGGGTTATGATGTATGGTCCAAGCCAATTAAAAGAAAATTTACCCCTTTTACTTCATTTTATATTAGTGATATGTTGATTTTATTTAAGTACAAGGTCTATAATATTAAATTATTATTCTCTTACATGTTGATTATATGCTTTTTTTAGTCATTCTTGATATATATGAAGGTGATCAAGGGCTGTCACATGATGCTCATCTAAGAATTTGAGCTAGGATAAATGCTCCTAACAAAAATCCTAATTAGAAATGATATCTTTGAAGGAGACACAAAAAGTGGGAATTTGGACTTCTAAAGGAAGTACACCTTCTATACCATAGACTAGAGAAAAGGGAGCAACACATGTAGGTGTCCAAATACTAGTTCAATATGCTCATAAGGTGAAAGGGATATGAAGATGCCAATCCTGCCTAGCTTCATTAATGAATTTGGCTAGGATTTTGACTAGGGTTTTATTATATACTTCTACTTAATCATTGGCTTGAGGATATTAAGGTGAGGAAAAAGTTAATTTGATTTTAAATGAGTCACATAGTGTCTGGACTTTCTTATTCTTGAAAGATTTTCCATTATCTATTATTATTCTATATGGAATTCTAAAATGATAAATAATTTGATGGTGGATAAACTCCACAATATTTTTTTCCTTGGTTCAGATAAGCAACACAAATTCTACCCACTTGGTGAAGTATTCTATAGTGGTAATGATGAAGACATGATGCTAAGAGGACTTAGGGTTGATTTTCCTTATAAGATCAATCCCCCATTAGGAAAATGGCCAAAAGTCCCTTGTTGCCTACAAGGATTTACTAGGGACATGGGATAATTTTGTATGTTCCTAACATTTTACACATCTCTTAACGTATGCATAACAATTTTGATTTAGAGTGGGCTAATAGTGGCCTGGATGTAATATTTTTTTAGTGATTGCACGGCCACTAAAGTGTCCACCACATGACCCATTATGTAATTCTTAGATAGCTAAGGTAGTTTCATGATTTTGGAGACAACAAATAATAATTCCATCAAAACCATGCTTATAGATAACACCCCTAGTATAGTATTGTGGGAAAATTTATATTGTAAGACATGCTTGATACTTTTGGATAGATGGGGAGAAGATAGTCTTGTAGACAAATAAGTAAATATTTGTGCATACCATGGCTTCTCTGGGTTTTCCTCGATATTATTGATAGATGGAAGATCAATTCTCATGTAGGAAGGTTTTTTAACTTGATGGATAAGGAAAAATAGCTTGGAATCCTGAGATGAGGATTGGATAAAAGAGGCAAGAGATGCCATAATATCAATAAACTTATTAGTTGATCTAGGAGTAGTTTGTATGGCATAACATTTGAAAGTAGATAATAGTTGATCAACTAAGGTCTTATATATTTAGAGGATATAATTTTTGTATTGATATATACCATTAATTTTATTGATCACTAGATGAGAATCACCAAAGATATTAAGGGATTTTACTCCTAATGCAAGGGTAGTTTTGAGGCATATGATCCATGCTTCATATTTAACTCTGTTATTGGTGCAATCAAAGTATAATTTAAAAGATAAATGCATGGAAATAACTTTAGGAGGGATTAATATAATTCTTATGTTTCCTCCACACTCACATTTAGACCCATCAAAGAATAGAGTCATTTGATATTCTAGGACAAATTGGGAAGTAGATACAACAGATTTATCAAGAAATTCATAATTAATTAGGTGATTATCACTAAGAGGTGCCTTGGCTAGGTGATAAATAATAATCTATCCTTTAACATAATTTTGATGGAGAAATTCTAGATCAAACTTAGCTAGAATCATAATCCATCTGGTCATTCATTGATTTTGATAAGGATTAGAATGCATGAACTTAAGGGGGTCGATAGTCATAACTACATACATCTTGTGGTTAAGTAGGTAATGATGAAGCTTAGAGGATATAAGAACCAATGCTAGGCATAGTTATTTTGTATGTAGATAAAGTGTTTTGTATTCTATGAGAGTATGACTTATATAATAAACATCTTGTTCTTTGTGATACTCATCTCGATGGGCAAGTATAACACCTAGAACATGATTAGTAGTTGAGATATAAAAGAAGAATGATTGCCCCTCCTTTGGTGGAGTGAGGACTGGAGGTGATCGAAGATAGTTTTTGAGTGTATTAAAGGCTTCCTGATAATTAGAATTCCATATGAAGTGACTATCCATTTTAATAGATGGTGGAAAGTTTGACACCAATTAGAGAGTTGGGAGATAAAATGATGGATAGATTGGAGCTTGCCTTGTAAACTATGTAGCTACTTAAGGTTTGATGGAGAAGGCATTTCTATAATATCCTTAATTTTAATGGGATCCACTTTTATTCCTTTAATAAAGATAATTAAACCTAGGAGTTTACCCATTAAGACACCAAAAATAGACTGTTTTGGATTTAGATACACACGATACTGGAGCAAATAATCAAAGATAACCTTAAGTATGGATAAGTGATATTTTCATAATTTTGACTTCCCAAGGAGATCATCTATATAGTCTTAGAACATTTTATGGATTATATCATGAAATATATAATTCATGGCCCCCTAATAGGTGGCTCATGCATTCTTTAGTCTAAAAGGCATAAAATGGTAGTATAAGGTCCCCAAAGGAATAATAAATGCAATATTATGTTGATATTTTAGTAAAATAAGTATTTTATTGTAACCAAAAAAAAATATCCATAAGGGCTAACATTTCATGGCCAACTGTTAGGTTCAGTAATTGGTCTAAGTTAGGGAGAGGGAAATCATCTTTTGGATAAGCAAGATTTAAATCATGAAAGTTAGTACAAATGTGAAGCCCCCTATAGGATTAGTGATTGGAATGATGTTGGACATCCATTGAGGATAATCAATGGGTTGAATAAAGTTAGAAAATAAGGGGCACTGCAGTTCCTCTTTTACCAGGAGTGCAATTTAGGGATGCATTTTATGGATCTTTTATTTTCAGCTTAACATTTAGAAAGGTGATGATATTATGGATAACTATTGTGGGGTTAATACTAGTTATATCATTATAAGACCAATCAAAGGCCTTATGATGGTGTGATAGAAAAATGGTAAAATATTTGTTTTCTTGGGGATGTAAAGATTTTCTAATTTTAAAAATCCTTAGGGTTTCTTGAGACCCAACATTAATATCAAAAGTGGATTCATTTAATTAGCTAGATGTTTCAAATGGAAGTTAATTGCGTAGATAAGAGTTTTCAACACCCAAATGAGTCAAGATTGACTCATCATCTTGACATTGAAGAACAAGGATGGTTAGTGTATTATGTCCTATTAAGTTAGGATATGCTAAAGGGATGGTTTGGTTATCGCCCCCATGATGAAAGATGAGGGGTTATATTGAGATTAAATTAACTAAAAAATTTTATAATGGATGGTACAGTGTTACTAGTTGAGGAAGAGGTATCAGATGATGAAGATTGCTCTTCTTCTTCCAAAAATGGTAGAAGAATGGGTTTGAGAGAGGATTTAGAATAATTTTAAAGCCTAATCCATGATTTTCATGTGGTTTTATAAAATATCCTAATGTGACATCATGGGAACCTTGCTCATATATACCCATGTTGAAGCCCCTTCAGGCATAGTGATAAAGGTAGGTTTGCATGAACTAGGGTTTATTGAAAAATAAGAAATTGGATTTAAAGGGTTTAGCACATGTGTTATTGTTATGTCTTAAGGTGGTTTGATCAATTCTATCATTTATCAAGTGGGTGTGTAATAAAATTTGCCCAAATGGGATGATCTCTCCTAGGTTGGGTAAATACATGGGTCATTTGTTAGGATGATTATATTCTCTAGGAGTGGGTAACATGTTAAGGGTTAATAAATGGTATTCCCCCATTGAAACATGTTGCATCATGAAATCAATGGACTCATAAGCTAGTAGTTTTAAATTAGGAATAGCTATGTTTGTCAAGGCTTGATTAGAAGATGAAGATGGGATTGTGTTAGGTGAAGGTATTATGACATCACTTGGTCAAAAAGTGAAGTTGCATGATTTAAAGGGATGAGGATCAGTGGGGATGATGTGGACCTAGCCTTCATGTTCAAACTTAAGGCATTGATGGATAGTGGAGGGATACATTACATTGCATGAATCCATGGATGTACTAATAAAATTTTATATTAGAATGTCCCTTTTATGACATAAAAGAGTTCATGGAGGGTGTGAGAACCTATGCAAATGGTAAGGACAACCATTCCTATTATGGGTGCTACTGTGTCATTAGATATATGGAAAATTATTGGGGATTGAGAAATAATGATTTTTGGTAGCTGTAATTATTAGAAATCATGTGAAGAAATAATATTGATACTATCTCAATTATTGATCATAACTCTTTTAATCTGAGTTTGATTTATTTGAGCTATGATGAAAAGTAGGGGATCTTGATCTTTAGATGATAAAGAAACAACCTCAAAATTAGTGAAACTAACAACTGACACCATTTGAAGGACCCCTATAAATGATGGCAATGTTTGAGGCTCATTTAGCCAGACCTCAATAGCTTGGAAAGCTTTTATCATTGCTTGTTGATGGTATGGAGTGTTTTTGATAAGTTCATATAATGACATTTTTACAGGCATTTAGTGGAGTTATTTTAATATGGAGATTTGTGCCAACTCCTTGGCTTCAATCGGGGTAGTTCTTGTAATATAGACTTTAGGATTTTGTCTAGGCATATTATGGGTAAAGGCTCCTATAATTAAAACCTTATATTTATTAGATTTTTGATTTTGAGAGTGGGTAGTTATATGGACAACATCAATGTGTAATAATGGAGGGTCTGAAGAAGCCACTAACTCTTTATCACTTATAGGACTAGCAGAATTATGTGTGGGTGGAATATTTGGGATGGTGACTTTTTGCTTAGGAGTATTATCATTTAGACTATAAATTAATAGATCATCATCCTAGACTATCTATTGGATTATGGCCTTAAGGGCATTATACTTTTATGCATCATGTCTAGTTACTCTATGATATGGACATATCTCCCAACTCCTATACCTAGTAGGTATTTAGAGGTGAGGGTTATTGGGCCATATAGGTTGGTAGCATTATGAGGGATGTATCCAACAATTGTTGTGAGATTTTAGCATAAGATCCTTTTAAAGGGTCATTTTTTGGTCTTATAATAGGTTAAGTAATATCTTTTAGCAACATAGTAATCATTTGGTTTTGACATTTAGCTTTTATGGTAGGGATGACCTTAGGTACTTTTTATTTAAATTTCTCTAATGGTCCTTTAGTAGAAGATGGTGGATATCAGGATGGACATGTGTTTAATATTGAAGGAAGAATTTGAATTTTACCACATGTTTGAATGGAAGAACCTATGACAGGGATAGCCATTTTGGAAAATGGCTGAAGACCTAAAATAGATGACAAAGATGATATAAAAGGGGTTGGACCTTTACTCTTTCATGTATTGATAATAGAGAGGGTATTTGGACTAGTGTTTTTGTCTTTTGACATTTGAAAAATATTGACCTTGACTTGAGGATGGGGCTAAGGCTTTCTATGGGGGAATACTAAGACAATTATCCCATCTATCGATGATACGAACTTTACCCTTTACCTTAGTATCTTCAAGATAAGGAGTTGTGATAGAGTATGATTTTGAAGGGTCTTGGTATTGATCGAATTGATAGGATCATGCTATATTATGATCTAGGTGCATACAATTAAGAGGTTTTCCAAGGACCAAAGGGGTGGAATTTTTGACTCTAAAAGTATCAAGATGTTTATCTATGACATCCCAAGGAGTGGTTTAATTTTCCACTTTAGGAGATTCAATTTGGGAAGATGAAGGGGATGGTTCATGTGAACAACCCCATGTAATGAGACTAGGGAGATCTATATATATTTTAGGAGTTATTTTGATAATTTTATGTTGAATTATATAAAAATCATCTCCCATAAGGAGATCCAAAACCAAAATTTATCTAGAGCTTCTTTAGGCAATAACTAGTCATAGATTGTATCAATCATATGTGTAGCTTGATTTTGTGTTTTTCTAGGTTTAGCTTGGATTGTGTTTGATGTGTGTAGATGGTTTCAAAATATTTGTCTAAAAATATCCAAATATTGGTTGGAAAGATCATTTATATTTTCTAACTGAATGTCCCCCTTGTCAATGAGGTTTTGTACTAATAGTTTACAAGATTGGCATCATTCTATGTCATGTCTTATTACCTTGTGATAGGCAAAAACTCATCCTCATTATACCAAGTGAGTTTAAGATGAGTATCATTGACTGGTCTAATTGGGGGGAGTTTAAGAATGGTTGCTTGTAAGATTTTATCTAACATAAAAGTGTAAGGATCTCATAAAGGGGTATATTTCCTATGGGGGAAAATGAGTAAGGCCCCTAGGTGGCTATGTTTAGGAAGTGCATGGTCCTGATTGATTGGGTCTTAGAGGGGGAATTTTTTTTACAATAATATCATTTTTTTCCCTTTTGGTTTAGGATTATTATTATTGCTTTTTGAGGGGTCATGTTTGAATTTTTATTGCATAACTTAATTTTTCCCTTTTCAATGCCCTAAATTTTGAGTTTACGTGCCATGGTAAAGGCTTCATCAAAAGTCCTAAAGGTTTGAATTTGTAACATGAATGAGATATGTTTTGTACAAGATTATGAAAATAATTTAATTAATTCAGGTTGTGACAAGGAAAAGGTTAAATGGTTGATTAGGCTATGCCAATGAGCTATAAATTCTGATATGTATTCATCTTCAAATTGTTGAATAGCGTATAAATATGTGATAATTTTTTTTTGAGAAATGTTTATCAAGTGATATAAGAAAATTTGGGACAATTGCCTAAAGGAAAAGATCAAATGCTGAGGGATGGAGTTGTACCAATCTAATGTAACCCCTGATAGTGACATAAGAAACATCCTAAGTAATAATGCATGGTCACATGCTATAAGATAAAAGATGTGTCAAAAGGTTCTGAGATATTTCTAGGGATATTATTTGTTCTAAAACTCAATAAACTTGGGAATTTCCCATTTTGAGGGATACAATTAGATGGGAACATATGGTGGATAGGCTCATTACAAATTTGATCCTATATGAGCATAATATTGTGTTTAGAGGTGGAGGCTTCCAAATTAGCCATATTATTCATAAGGATGTTTATGAGGTCTACTTGGGTGTTATTCTGAGGCATATTCCATAAGACACCTTGCTAAAGAATTGCATAATTTGACAAGGAAGTTGACATGGGTTAAGAGGAATGGTATCCAACTATAGTGGAAATAATGGGTTGGGATGCCACCATGTATTATGGGATCTACAATGGAATATTGTATTATGTGGAATATTGGATGTAAGTAAACACCAATGGTTGTGATGAAGCCATGTATTGGGTATTTGGAGAGACATACTATTGGGGTGGTTGTGTTGGAGGGATTTGTTGTGTGTGAGGGATTTTTTGTGTGAGGGATTTTTTGTATATGAGGGATTTGTTGTGTGTGAGAGATTTTCTGTATATGAGATATTTTTTGTGTGTGGTGCATAGCTTGAGAATTATATGCTAGACTCATTTTGATGGGTGGGAGACTTATAAGGATTTATACCACTAATTTTTGGGGAGGAATAGTGGATATAGGTTGAGTGGTATAATTATTTTGAGCCTAAGTAATGGGGGTTAGAGAATTGGTAGAGACTATGGGTAGTTTGATTTCTAAAGATTACATCATCTATATATTAGAACTAAATGGAAGAGATTTGGTTGAAAAATATACCATGGTCATGGTAAATCCTTCAATTTTATCTATTACCTCAAATGGCATCCCACATAAATATCATGAATCATGGGTATGGGGGGAAGGAGGAATGTGTATTGCTTGATTACTAAGGTAGTAATTGAGAGAAATACAATTATTATCTAATATTTATATAAAGGAAGGATCTCCTTGAGAATTAAAGTGAGGGAACACATGATTTTCAAAGGACTCAAGGGTAGAGGAGGAGCTAGGTTATGTTCCATAAGAGGGGACATGACACCCACTTCATATTCTTTCTTTGATTATTGCCTAGTCAAAACCATGAGACAAAAAATAAAAGCATATATATATATATATATATTTGAGTGATCTCACTTTTAATTGAGGATGAAAGATTCACAAACTAAAGTCATTCGAAAAAGTTTTTATCTTTTTTAATTTTAAGATGTGATATATATATATATATATATATATATATATATATATATATATATATATATATATATATATATATATATATATATATATATATATATATATATATATATATATATATATATATATATATATATATATTTGAGTGATCTCACTTTTAATTATGGATGAAAGATTCACAAACTAAAGTCATTCCAAAAAATTTTTATCTTTTTTAATTTTAAGATGTGAAAATAAGTAAAAAAAGGATAACAAGGGTCTTATGAAATGGTAATCTAAGGATGGTTTTGTGTTTTTTATTTTGGAACTTAAAGGAAATATATATTGGTATTGGTACATGGCTTGATATTTGGAGCTTGCTCTGCTCACATCATAATCCCACAGCTAGTGTGGGTGCTTAGCCAAGATATATCGATAGTCTTGAGATTATACTCACTCAGAGAAATAAGTTGGTCCTCCCCTTGGTGGTGAAATCCAAGTGGGATCATCAAGAAGAAGGTTGTAATGAGGTGATGAAATCCACATCAATTTACTTATGTCAAGTTTTTAAATGAGTTAATTGTGACTATGATTTGGTTTGTGTGTGAAAAAGTTATGACTATGATGAATTTACTACTTAGGTTATTCTAAGTGAATTACTTAAGTAGACAAAAATGAATGAATTTTATTTTAACCTTAAAAAGGAAATAAAATTCAAACTTGATGTTCTTTGGATGAATTCACAAAAATAAAGGGAAAGAGAGAAAACTCAGAAAAAATAATTTTAATAAGAAAAATGAGACCTAATGATCCCACTGGGTGTGCTACAATGTTTTAGTATTTTTTTTCTTTTTTTGATGTGGTCTATTAGTTACTACAAATAAATTAAATGCAAGGTTTTAATGATTAATTGGAGATGTATATTGGTTGCGTACCATTGATCAACCTTGTGGGAAATCCTTTTTGGCTAGGGAGGAATGACCTACAAATCACACTAACTCACAATGAAAATGGATCAATAGAAAGATGAATGGGCTACCTGGTAAGAAATCAAACCCAAGAAGTGATATGCTTCCTTAGGTGTATGTTAACCCACATTTAACATTCAATTTTATAAATAAACATGAAATTATAAAGATATATATGGATATGATGCAATATACAACACAAAAGATATATAATCTATAGCAAGATTAATATGATCAAAGTAATCATCCCATAATTTTATAGATATATCAACATCCTCTTAAATTATAGATAACTATTCATTAATTCTTTCTTGATTAGGTGTGAAAACCATAGTACAAATACCTAATTTAAATGTGATATCACTTTTATGAATGAAAAAGGGTTATTGGACAATGGGGAGATCAAATATGCTAACAATATCATGCGCTAATCTAGCAAAAGTCATCTACATGTAAAAGATAGATTTTAAAGAAATAAAATGTAGATTTTAAAAAGTTTTAATTATTGTGAATCTTATAAAAATAAACTTCAAAGTTGTTTTAATATTTTAATGGGGATCAATGACGATCCTGCAAGATCGATGTTGATCTAGATGGATCCATGTCAATTCTGAGTAAAATGCTAAACTATGAAAACAAAAGATAATAATGACTTGAAATATTGATAAAATGATAAGAAATAAATGTAAAA
Source organism: Torreya grandis (assembly GCA_037957365.1). Lineage (NCBI taxonomy): Eukaryota > Viridiplantae > Streptophyta > Pinopsida > Cupressales > Taxaceae > Torreya > Torreya grandis. Next base: position 2,724,541 of record JARHVA010002113.1, read on the forward strand.
AATGACACAGAGGTGTAAAATACTTTAGAGTTCAAATTGGAATAAATTAACATGCAATACTAACCTTGTATGGTTGAAAACATGTAGATAAAGGATAACACCAAATTTATCTTAGAAACCTACAAAATTTATTTTTAATATCATGAACAAAGGTTCCAAAAGGTAGAATAATGTTGATAAGGTCTGTATGTAGGTTCCAAGATGATTCCAACAGAGTTTTAAAGTCCAAAAGTTCCATCCTGAGCCATGGAGACTCATTGTATATTTATGGATAAATGCTATTTTGGGAAGATCGGTGTTGATCTCAGAGAATCAATGTTGATTTTCAAAAAGTGAGTGAAGTTAATCCTTAGGCCATTTAAATAGGCTGCCTATGGGGGTAAAGAATGGTTTTAAAATTTTTAGGTTGTTTTAGCCACGAGATGGGTTTGTTTGGAGGTTGGATGAGTTTGTTTTTATTTTATTTTATGTATTTATGGTTAGGGATGGTAAAATAGGGTTAATTAATATTTGATTATAGTAATTAACTCATGTGGTAAAGTTAAATGGGTGAGGTAAATGTAATTATTTCAAATAATTATGAATGGGGCTCATTATGTTAGAGATGATGGATAAATGTGATGATGCACAATGTTAATATGTAAGGGTGTATAAAACTAGTGTCTACAGTTAGAGATAAGTCAACATATGATTCCCATTCTAGAAAATATATTAACTTGTCAATATGTTTTATAGATAAACATATGAGTAATTATCCTTTGGGGTTCAACACTTTCCTTTCCTCAAGGTCATAATGTTTATATTATGGTTAATACTAATTTTAGTAATTGCACTAAAATTGGAAAATTAGTTTCATTTGTTAATCTATTATCACACATACTTTTACCAAAATTTGTTTTATGTACCCCATTGATTCTATTCAAAAATTCATCCATGTTGATATGTCCCAGATTAATATTAGTTATATTCTTAACATTTGAATCCAAGATTGATGGAGGAACAACACCTTGGAGCAAGTATTTAATCTTCGATCCTTTTTATCACTATAATATTTTATTTAGAGGAGTTTTCTTTGGAATACCTTTAGTTGGGGTAGATGTTAACATATAAGAAGATTACACCACATCAGTGATAAAACCTACAATGCACTATACTTGGCAAGGATGATCTATTGAAAAAATAGTGGAAAATTTTATTTTTGAAATAAATTTATAATGGGAGTGTCAAAAGCTAAGGAAGCTATTTACAAGAGTGCCATATTCCAAAGGCTATTTTTAAGAGTGTTGAGTTCTATAAGTAGTCTTATCACTACCATTGGGTTTTAATAGTTGTGTTCACATGTCTATCATAGTTTGATAGGTCTATAAGCAAGTATATCAAGACCTAATGAATGTGTAGATAGAGTGGTTAGGACTTGAGGAGAGTGCAAAAAAGGTAGAAAAGATCCAATAGAGAGAAATATAATACTAGGGATATGAAGTAAAGAAATGCAAAATACTTAGTATATTTCAAGCTAGGTTTTGATATTTTGAGAAAAAAAATTATTTTTTATAATACCTATAAAAGAAAAACAACGTAATTTTCAAACAAGAAAAAACTATAAGAATAACATAAGTTAACTACAAGAGGAAATAGGGGAGATAAAAATAACCTATCTTTGTTTTAGACTGAAAGCCTAATAACTGACTATAAAATTTATAATTGTTATTGACCGTAGTCTAATAAATGAAGGATGTAATAGAAGAAAATTGAATTCACAAGGAGATATCAAGTATTTTGTAATGAAAACATGAGAAATAATGAGTGTAAATGACCAAGACCATAATTTATATGCCTTCAAACATGTACAAGAGGAATGGCCATTCATGACCAAAAAATAAGGGTCTTTCAAAAAGTAGGTAGAGTTTTAAAGTTAGGCATGCAATCATGATGGAGTTTGAGGAGGCTATTTACAAGGGCAATATATTTGGATGGTCATGTTAAGAAATAGGTCAGACCCTGTTAGTAATGTTGGCATGCCTATCAAGTTATAATCAGTCTACCAACATAACTTTTAGGACCTCATGGAAGTGTTATCAAATCCATCAGGGCTTTAGGATGTGTTTTTAAGGCTCTCAGGTTCTATACGATGTGTTTTCACTCTTGTTAGGATGTCAAGATCTAAGGGGTCTTTGAGAAATTTTTGAAAAAATAGCTAAAAAAGTGGACTTGGGAAAATTTTGAAAAAATGTTTACGTAGTGTGACTTAATGACAAATTTTATTTAGAAATTAAAATTTCACCACTGACCATCTTTGAATTTTACTAACATTGAATTATTTTGACTTCTCGACCATCGTTCAAAAACTAGGATAATATTTGGATCTAACTGGGGACCTTGAACTACAAAAAGTGAGAGAATAATTCCAAACTCTAGTTTTATAGAAAATTACATTACCCTTTTGGATATGGATTCATTTAAATCTTATTATTTTAAATTATTGAGAGTTATGATATATTTTCATATCTTGATCTAACCAACTAATAACTAGTTTGCCTACCTCAATCATATGAGAAATGAACATGTGCTGTCAAGGTAGATCCCATTATTTTTTAGATCTTGATTCAACCTATTAATAAGTATTTTACCTATATAAATTTTATGAGAAATTAACACACACTGCCAGGTTATACCCCCTTGAATAAGTTTTTAATTCTTTATTACTTATTCATTTGAAGGTGCTAATAAAAACTTGTTAATGATGAAAATTGAAAAATCTCTTAATCTTAAAAGTAGATAATATTAAATATGTGTATCTTATTTAGACTTGAATTAGGTGTTATAATAAACTAAAAATAAGAGAACACTAATACAAGAAAAATAAGGAACAAAAAACATGTTTTTATACTTATTGACAAACAATGCACATACACAATAAAACCTACACTGAAAAAAGAAATAAACTAAAATTATATGTACATATTTACATGTATGGGACTACCTCATTTTACTTCAAGTAATGTTTGTTATGTTTCCAAGTGTAGGTGGAAATAGCATATTCATGACATCATGATAGGCCAAGTATAAATCATTATCTCCATAGAAGTGTCTGATCTTGAAGGGACCCATCTATAATAAGTCAAACTTTCCATGACTTCCTTTTCATTCGTTGTGCTTATCCCACAAAATAACAAGATCTCCTAGTTGAAAATATGTATTTTTCTCTCTTTTATCAAAAATGAATTTGAATTTTTATTGGTGCTTGTAAATTATATCAACATATCTAAATATATCTTCTTCAAGTTTATTCAAATAAAGAATCCTTTTGTCCAAAGAACTTTGGAAATTATGATTTTCAATGGCTCTAACTATTGGAAGTGTAGGAAATTAAAATATTATTTGAATTACAACATTAGTCCCTTAAAGAAATTATAATGTGGGCATAATTATTCCCTTATTTAATGTTATATGATCTACCTATAATGCATCATACAACTTCTTATGATTATTCCTATAATTCTCATCAACCAACTTGTGAATGATAGTGACCAAGTTCTTATTGTTCTTCTATTCTTAACCATTTCATTATGGGTGATAATTTGAATAATGAGATAATTAAATACTATATCCATAATAAATATAATCATTTTTTAAGAATAAAAATTTGGATCATTATTTATTACTATATTTTGTGGGATATCGTATCTCACCAAGATGTTTTCTTTGATAGAATTATAAATTACTTAAAAAGTTGTTTGTTTGATAGGAATAGCCTCTACCCACTTCATAAAATAGTATTAAGTTATGATAACATGTGTATGTCATCCACTCAATTAAGGATTCACATCTCCTAAAAAACCTAACCCTCATTGTTTACATGATTCTTCAATCACCACTTATAACAGAATGCCACAAGTTTTGCCCTTCCAACAGACTACCAACATGCTTCACTTTTCCTTACCTAGTAATATGAGTCTTTAAACATTGTGACCAATAGTAGTGAGATCTTAAAATATTTAATGTTGTTATAGGAGTATAAAACTGTCTTCTACAAGCTTGATCATGAAAGACTTATAATATATTTTTTTATTCCTCAGTGTTAATACATCTCAAAAAAAATCCATCAATACTTTTTTAAAATAACATTCCATCCCAGATGATATATTTTATATCTTGTAAATTAAGTGATCTATTTTTTTGGTATCCAAATAAGATGCAAATTATCCATAAGCTATAAATAAAGCAATAGTTAAAAACTAGTAAAATCAACAAAAATAACAAAATGAAGATATTTCCTATTTTAATCATCAGAATATGTCAAATATTTTGATTGAACATCTACTTGTTCTATTTTAAGTTAACATAACCCTTTTCCTAGAACTGATTTCATAAGTTTGATATCAAGATTAAATTATTAAAATTTGGTTGTCCAATTACCTCTTTTTGATCTTAGTTCTTTTTGAGTTAAAATGAATTTGACAGTTGTACTTGGGACCATTACCATGGAATGTGAATTCAAAATATAGTATCTAAATTATTTAATAGCCTTAAAATCTAGGTCGTTCAGGAGGATAAGGTATTTTATGGGATCATCAAGGAAGGTTTATAGCTATTTATGTAAATAACATGGGGATCAAATAAAATAATTAGATGGAAGCCCTTGTTGTTTTATGGGATTTAAAAGTGGCAAAACAACTTAGAGTTGAAATTATCATCATAGAGGGGGATTCTTTGAATACAGTGAATTATCTTTCTAGGAAAAAATTGGTTAGTTAGACAGTCAAATAAGTAGTGGATGAGGCAATTTAAATCTTAGACTCTAGATAAGAAGTGGTTATTTAGCATGTGTATCGAGAAGGCAACAAGATTATAGACTTGTTCATCAATAGAGGTGTTGGATCATCAATATTGTCTAATTGTAATAATAAAAAATATTTACCTTTGGACATTAGATAGAAGATTAATGACGAAGTGATTTTTAATGACCAAAATGTTTGATTTTATGGGGGTCTTCCCCACATTATTTTATAAAGTTATTTAGAACTTTGTGACTATATTTTATTGGTTAAGAATTTATTTGGTTATGTTTAATTCTTTTTCCCTCTCCAATGTTTCTAAATAGAAGCTTATACATATATGGAGTAGTAGGTAGAGTTAGAGTTATTTTATAAAAGGGATTGAGGGGGTTTTTTTTAGCCTTTTTAGGCAAAATGTTTGTTGGGTTTGGGAGAGTCTATATATCCCCTAGTTTAGTGTGAAGGGTTATAGTTAGTTAATTTTTTCACATGAGGTTTACAAATAGGATTGAGCCCAAAATGCCCCAATGAGGTAAAAAGCAATAAGGAAATATGGTATATTATTCAAAGAAGGTTTTTATGAGGTTCATGAAAAGAATTAAAGGACATGATAGGCATGTGTTGACATTAATTTAAAATTCTTTAGATAATATAATCTTGAATATCAATGATATTTAGCTAGAGAATCCAAAGAGATGATAACTCAGGTCACTAGTTTAGAGTTGGACGTGACTAAAATTTACAAAATGGGTATGGACTTAAAGAATGAGAGTTTATTGTTGGAAGGTGAAACAATGGAGGTTATACATAATGGGTTTGAATTAGAATCTTTCCCAAGACCTTTTGGAGAAGTGGCATTCTACCTGATATAGTACATTACCCTTGAATGTAGGTTCAATATGGTGCATTAGTCTTTATTTTCTTTAAAACTAATTCAAACATGTCATTTCCCTGAGTCTCCAATTTTATATTCTTCTCTCTTTAGATTATTCCATTGTGAAATTAATTGTTTTTAAATATTATGCACCTAGACATGAAGCGATAATCTTTCTTATTCAAAAGTATTTCAAGGGGATAAACCAAATTACACTTGAAATTCCTAATCCTTAGAAAAACAAAGATGATGGGAAACTTGTGGATATTAAGAAAGTGAAGAAAATATGGATCAAATATCTTGGTAATAATAATTCAAAGTAAAAAGATATTAATTATAATAATGTTAATCCAAAACCTCAATAAAGTGGTATTAAGACTCATTTGAGAAATTTGGCCAAGGAGCCACACATTTCTAGTAGGAAATCAATTCGTAATAGTAAAATAGGGTAAATATTTGGGGATTCTATTTTAGTTGAGGAAGATAATGTTGGAAAAGAAGATGTAAACAATTATAAGGAGTTATAAAGGGAGAACATTATTATCCATTATAATAAAATGGATTTAGAGAAGAGGAAAACAATGGAAGGTCCTAAGGAGAAAAAGAAGGATTTTTTAGGTAGTCAGGGCCAATACCCCATTAAAAATTACAATATTTTGGTAGGTTATTTCAAAGGTAAACAAAAAAATGATAATATTGAGAAATAAATTTATTTTCAAACATAAATTATGAGATGGTTCATGAGGGAGATGATTGATCTTAAAGGTAAAGTTAAAAATTTATAGCACAAAAATAAAAAATTGGCTCAAAAAAATCCTAACAATGATCTCAATCAATAAATTAAAGGACTTCAAGAGAGGGTAAGCATTACTTAACATGAAAATGAAAAACTTAAAAAAAAACATCGACTTCCTAGTTAAAGGTAGTAAGGTGGTTATGCATGAAGGGATCAAAAACATGAAAAATTTAGGAGATTTGTTTGATACTAGGACTTCATATAAAGGAAAAGGTAAACAAATTCAATACAATGAATGTCACAAATATGTTGATAAGGATAAGTTACTCCTCTAAACTGATTCAAATATTAAACATTGAAGATATTTTGGGATGATGTAACTATAAAATTGGACTTGGAGTAGGTTTTTGGTATTCTTCTAGCTGCCTTTTGCTTTTGGAGTTTCTTTTGCTACTTTTGGGATGTATTTGGGTAGTTTTGTAGCTACTTATTTTTATTTTGTTGTGTCTCTTTTGAGGACTTGTGATGTAAGAACATCATCCACCAAGATGTAAATAAGGGGTTTTTATTAGTATTAGGAGGTATATTAGTTCATAATAAGCCTAATTGAGATATTAGAAGCTTGTTTTAAGATCATTTGGAGTCTTTGGAGAATTTCCCTCTAAAAAGTCAAAATTTTAATTTTAAATGTCTTATATGTATTTTAATGAATATGTGTAATTATTTGAGGATCATAATGAGTTATAATGGTTGTTCAAAAGATTCTAATATGTATCTTAGTGTCTCTTAATCATTTTATTAGTCACAGTCATCTAGGAAGTAATAAAAATCAAATGTAACAATAAGATCATTCAAATAAGGTAATTTACTATCTTGAGTGTCATTAGTTAAGAAGAATATCAGACAAAATTTAGATCATACTAATCTTGGAAGAAGCTTCAACTACTAGATATGCATCGAATCTATCAAAAAAAGAGAAATTCAAGGTCGATGACCAGCATAAAAAGGACAAATTTTCATTATTATAAGTAGAGGAGTCTACAGTCCAAAATAATGGTCAATTGGAATATAGTTTTCCTATAAATAGAAGTGTATTATCGATAATTTGTTGTATTTTTATATTTATTGTAATCATAGTAAGTCTATAAAGTGTGATAGTCTACAAAGAATTATATGTAACTTTTGAAGCATGAATGAATAGAGAAAAAGGTTGTTATGACATATTTAGATATCTTTTAATTAAGGGAGAAGAATTCCATGAGAATTATAAGTTTTAAATTTCATTATCATGTAATCATAATAAATTATTATGTTTTAATTCCCCTCAAGTCCATTTGTGATCCTGATAGTTTTTATTGTATGTTGAATCAAAAAACTCAAAAATCAATGCATTATACAGAATAAAAAAATAAGGAAAGTTATATATTTATGGGTGAATAAATTAAATATGACTAATGGAAAAGTAATAAATAATATAATATAATTAATTTTATTATTTTAGAGTATTTTATCGAGTATATTTAATTTGTTTAAGATGATGTAAGCTCTCGGGTCCTTTGAGGACTATGTAAACCTTTATGCAGGCTCAGAGTAGAAAAATGATCATAGCTTGTAAAGTATGGATTCAAATATCCTAAAAATTGGTATGTAAATTATTATAGATGGTATAAAATTATAAAAAGTGACAATAAGTCATAATACAACACAACCAAAGATATACAAAGGACTAAGTTTTATGACTGTGTAAAATTAGAACTAGGGCATGCATGGAAAAACTATTATAACTTGAAAAATAACCACTAAAAATTATGAAATTTTGAAAGCAAATGAATCTTGGAAATATGAATCCAAAATATTCTAATATTTAATTTATTAGATAAGTATTGAGATATATATAGTCAAAACATAATCAGCTAGTCAAGAAGAAATAAGTGTAAAAGATTAGGTCGAGAACAACAAAATACTTGTATCTTGTAGAGTATGAATCCAAATGGTCTAAAATTTTATATCCACATACTAAAAGATTATTAAAAAAAATACAATTGAATATAGGTCCCTAATCATTTAAATAAAATAAAAATATATGTCTATGCTTTTAGATATGTATGTGAAAAATATAGAATTTTATGGATTAAAAAAAGAGGAACTTGATATGAATTAGCATCATGACCTAGATCTTATGTAATTTGGTCTACATGTTATGGAAGTCCATATAATTAGAATATAATTTTTTTGGATTTGAATTTTTTTTTGAAGATAAAGGATACCTCAAACTATACATAACTATATATAATCAAATTATGGAAGATAGGAATTGACCTCATACATTAGAGAATGTTTTAAGATGTATTTGGGATGATTTGAACATGATTTCGTGTTGATATTCAGGCTAAAGGATAATTCAATTTTTCAAAATATTTAATAAGTTTTGGAAATAAACTTGAATGAGTAAGTGGACCATGTAACATGGTCATCAATTAATGGTATCAGATCTAGAAGACCCTGCTGGAGAAAAGGTATGAATAAGATTTGATATTTTTGTTCTAGAAATTTTGTTTTTAGAAGAGAAAAAGTGAATAAGAATTCTTGAAGCTCATTAAATCCTAAAAGAGAGAAAGGAATGACACATTAAGTCTCATAAGGTGGTGATCCAAGGTAAGGAAAACTTTTATTTATGATTTATTAGTATTCAGTTAAAGTATTGTTATTATAGGTCATTGACTTAGGAAAAAGGTTGAGTGAAGCCATTGAAGGGACCAAAATACTAGGGTGAAAATAACCTAGGTGAGAACCTAAGGATATATAAATACCAAGGTGAAATAGACTTGGGTGACTATCTTTGTGAATGAGAAATGGATCAAATGAAGAAAGAAAGAGAAAGGATAAGAAACCAAAGAGAGGAAGACTTCCAAGAAGAGATGAAGATGATAAAGTAGGATTTGGAAATTTTATATAAGAGGTTGGAAGATTCAATGTAGAATTAGTAGGGATATGTGCTCAAGAAAAAAGCCAAGTGGCCAGTAAAGCAAATTTTTGAAAGGAGAAGAAAGAAAAAAGAGGTTAAGAGTTTAAAAAGGTAATTAAAGTTGCTACTCAGGAAATCCAAAGAAAATAATGTGAAGGTAATTTATTTTGTTTCTAACAATGCATTTAAGGAGATTCATGCTGAGAAGGATAAACTTTGTGAAGAAAACTAGGTATAAGGTGAAGATGAAAGTTATTTTTATTTGGATAATGATGTTGATTTTGATGAATTATTATGTTTTTTAATATTTTTTAATGATAAAGATAGAGTAAATAAGGTAAAAAATGTGGTATCAAGTGAATAAAAACAATTTCTAAACCTATTTAAAGGTTTAAAAAGGAAGGAATGTTTGAAAGATAAAATTCCTCATTCTTTGTTTGTTTATGAAAATCCAAAATAGTTAGAAGAAGAAATAAGGGCATTGGAATATGATTTGAATCAATATTTAGTGGGATGTAAAGAATAAATATCTAAATTATTAAATGAAGCTAGAAAAAGTGAAAAAGAAGGGTCAATAATGCAAGATGAGACTCAAAAGTCTCAATGTTTTGTATCTGACTATTTACTAAATTGTGTTTATGTAGGTTTGGCAACTAAGGATAAAATGAAAGTACAGAAAGCTCTTGAGAGAGATAAAATAGAAAAAATACAAGGAAAGATACACACCTTGGAGGATAAAATCAAGATTAATTACAAATCATTAAATAATATTACAAAAAAGAAGAATGTAGCAAAAAGAGTACCAGTACAATACAATTGGATGAAAAGAAAGAAACATTTGAGCAGGAGCTCAAATTTGTTTACTTGGGGAATTTGATGCAAGAACATCATCCACCAAGATGTAAATAAGGAATTTTTAGTATTATCAGGAGGTATATTAGTTCATAATAAGACTAATTGAGACATTAGAAGTTTGTTTTAAGATGATTGAGAGTCTTTGGAGAGTTTTCCTCCAAAAAGTTAAAATTTGAATTTTAAACTTTTTCAATGTAATTTCATGAATATGTGTGATTAGTTGAGGATCATAATGAGTTTTAATGGTTATTAAAAATATTATAGGATGTAGGTAAGTGTCTCTTAATTATTTTCTTAGTCGTGATCATCTAGGAAGTCATAAAAAACAAATATAACAATAAGATCATTCAAATAAAGTAATTTACTATCTTGAGTGTAATTGATTGAGACTAATCTCAAACCAAATTTAGATAATCCTAAGCTTGAGATAAGATTTAACTAAAATATATGAATCTAACCTATCAAAAATAAATAAATGAGACATTCAAGATCAAAGACCAACATAAAAAGAACAAATTTTCATTATTACAGGAAGAGGAGTTTGCAGTCCAAATTAGTGTTCTATTGGAATATAGTTTTACTATAAATAGAAGTGTATTTTTGATAATTTTTTGTATTTGTATAGTTATTTTATGTATATTAATTATATAAAGTTTGATATTTTAAAGATAATTATATGTAACTTTTGAAGCATGAATGAATAGAGAAAAAAGGTTGTTATGACATTTTTACATGTGTTTTTATTAAGGGAGAATAAGTCCATGAGAATTTTAAGTTTTTAATTTCATTATAATTTATTCATAATAAATTATTATGTTTTAAGTTCCCCTAAATTCCATTTGTGATCCTGATAGTTTTTATTGTATGTTGAATCCAAAAACTCAGAAATCAGTGCATTGTATAGAATAAAGAATAAGGCAAGTTACGTATTTATGTGGGCATGAAGTTGATATAAATAATGAAAAGGTAATAAAAAATATCATATAATTTTTTTTATGTGTTTGGATTAGTTTAACTAGTATATTTAATATGTTTAAGATGATGTAAGCTCTCAGGTCCTTTTAAGACTATGTAAACCTTTAGACAGGCTGAGAGTAGAAAAATGATCATAGCTTATAAAGTATCCATTAAAATGTCATAAAAATTGGTATGTAAATTTTAAGGGATGGTATAAAATTATCCCAAGTGACTATATTTCTTAAGATAACATAACCAAATAGATATAAATCATTGATTTTTATGACTGTGTAAAATCAGAACTAGGGCACACATGGAAAAAACTATTATAAATTGAAAAATAACCATTGAAAAATTATGAAATATGAAAAATGAGTCTTAGAAATATGAATCCAATGCATATTTTATTTAATTTATTGTATGAGTATTAAGAGAGATATATTCAAAAAATTGTTGGTTAGTCAAGGAGAAATAAATGCAAAAGTTCACGTTGAGAACATGAAAATGCTTGTATCTTGTAGAGTATGAATCAAAATGGCCTAGAATTTTGTATCCACATACTAAATGGTTACAAAAATATTTTAAAACTAACTATAGGTCCTGAATAATTGATAAAAAAATATAAATTGATGATTATGTTTTCAAATTTGTATGTGAAAAATATAAAATTTCAAGGATTAAGAAAAGAGGAACTTGATATGAATTAGCATCATGACCTAGATCGTATGTAATTTGGTATACATGTTATTTAATTCAATATAATGAGAATCTAAATTTTTTTAGGATTTGAAACTATTTATTTTTGAAGATAAAGGAGACCTCTAAGTATACATAACTATATACAATCAAATTATGGAAGATAGGAATTGACCTCATACCTTAGATAATGTTGTAAGATATATTTGGGATGATTTGAACATGATTTCATGTTGATATTTAGACTAGAGGAGAATTATAGTTTTCAATATATTCAATAAGTTGTGGAAATAAACTTGAATGAGTAAGTGGACCATGTAACATGGTCATTAGCTTGGTGGGTCCTTTTTTTCTCTTTTTGTCTATAGTTATCTTAGAGTTTGGGGACCATAGTCAAAAAATTCCCCGCTTTATCTTTAATAAAAAAAAATTCATATTCATGTTTCTATTTTGGATAATATTTCAAATTATAACTCATGAAATTGATAGGAGATTTAATACCTTTCTCATTCTTTTATACCAATATAGCAGATAGAGAGTATGTTCTAAATCATAACAATAAATGATAAATTATTTTTTGAAATATAGACAAACAAGAGTTATTGCATGAGAAATATAAACCTTAATATTTTCAAATGACTCTTTTCCTTTGTTATTTCATTTTAAGGAAGGTTTCCCTTTTATCATCTCAACAATATGTTTGGTGAGTTCTAAAAAATATAGAATAAATCTTTTCTAGAAATTCACTTTCCCAAAGAAAGAATACACACTTGTTTTAATAGTTAGAAAAGAAAGCTTTTAAATTACTTCAAATTTTTTTAGATCAATCTTAATCCCTTTATTATAGATTATGTGACCAATATGTTTCCCTTCAGTCACCCCAAAAATAGAATTTTTAGGGTTCAGAGAAATACCATGTAATAGACACTTTTCACATACTTTTTAAGGTGATCATAATGATATTTTATCTTTTTTGAGAATATTTCTAAGTCATCCAAATATACCAAAATTATTTTGTTATTAAAATCTTTGAATTAAAGATCCATGGATATCTAAAATGTATCTCATGCAATTATTAAGCTAAATGACATTTATCAATAAGCAAAAGTTCCCCATGGAGTTGTGAAAGTTATTTTGTATTGATATTTCATGTTAACTCTGATTTTATTATAACCTTAAAAACCATCTAACATTTAAATCATTTATAAACCTATAAATAGTTGGAGAATACAATCCATAATAAGTAATGGATAGTTATCTTTAAGGGACACTTGATTCAAATTATTAAAGTCCACATAAATCCCAATTTTTCATTTCTTGTTAGGAACTAGTATTATATTAGCAATCCAAGTTGAATGATGGATAGGGAAAATAAATCTTGCATTTAACTTTTTAAAGATTTCTCTAAATATTTTACCTACAATATTTTCATTATATTATTTTTGTTTTTATTTGAATGGATTGAAATCTAGTTTTAAAAGAACCATGTGTTGCATTTATTTTGTACAAAAAGACTTGAGGTCCTCATATGAATATTAAAAAATATTGATATATTTTCATAGTAAGCCAATGATACACTAGGTTGATACACCAATTCAATTATATATTTATTTATATCAATTTATGAATATGAAATCAATAACAAAGATGATATTACAAGTGCATTTACTTTGGAGTTATATTCTCATGGAATATATTGAATGGAGAAAACCTTGAAAGTTTCTATATTATCCTATAATTTATTCCTATAATGTTTCAAATGATTATTCTTCACTTGATGTTGACCTTTAATTTTTGTAAAAACTAGTTTATATTTGCCAAAGATCTCATGTTTTTTATTTCCATTTATTCTACAACCTATAGTCCTAACAAGAGTGGTTCATATTCTACTGTGTTATTAGTGCATTAAAACTATAATTTTTAAGAGAAAGTAAAAAATATTTAATAGGAGATATCAAGATAACTTCTACACCAAACCCTATTGAAGAGAAACTATCATCAATTTTTGAAACTCAAATTTTATTGGGATCAGTTTATATGATTTCTAGCATATTCATAAAAGATATCTAATCTAGCATAATCAACTTTTTTAAAAATGTAATTTTTTTTCAATTTTTGTTCAAGGTATGGTTTGACTCTTTTGATTTAAATAATTGTATGTGAGAGATCTACCTAAATCTCACAACTAAGTTCTTTACAAAAATTTATTCCCAAGAGAACACCATAGGTTGTTGGGATATCAACTACTGGAATGTTGATTTTAATCCTTTTTAGAGGGAAAATTCAAGGGAAACTTGATCATATTCTATTTGGATAACTATTATAACTTGTTTAGCTTATATTGAGTAAAAATAACCTAACATTTATGTACAAGTTAAACAAAGAGTGTGTGAAACTTTAGCAAGCATTACATTATCTGATCTTTTTGTGTTAATGATATAATTACTGACTTTACATCAATTAAGTAATAAAGATATGTAAAAAGGATCAACCTTATTTGATTTTGAAGTCACTATAACCATTAATTTTACTAGATTGGAATAAGGTGGAGTAGTTAGTATTCCTTTTGCATTAGTTTTATTTTGAATATAATTTTTGCCCTTGATGAACTCTATGCTTATCTAGCTGATCTAGGTATGTTTTCAAGTATTTAGCTAGTAATATTTGTATTTTGGTATTATTATCATGTTTAATTATGTCAAAAGTGGACAAAATAGAAGAAAAATAACCCTCCATATTTTGAGATACATTATCATTATCTACATGAGAATTATTTTCTAGATAACCAGTAGTGATATTCATAGAGTACTCACATGTTTTAGTTGTTGGTTGTTTTCCTTTCATCTGTCTTGAAAGAGTTGATTTTCTTGGAAGAGTATTTTTAGATTTTTTTTTCCCATAATTTTTTTTCATTTTATGATTCTAATCTTTTTTAAAGATAACAAATGATTAATTGTTCATGTCTCCAACATTATCTTCATAATCATCTTCTTATAAATTTAATTAGAGGGTGACATTTGTGGAGTCACCATAAAGTTACTCAATTTCACACTCTTAAGGATCTTATAGCATAAGATTTTGTTAAGGACCTTATAATAAAGGATGATTCCCTTGAAAAGGTATATAATTTATTCAATGAATATCTTGATAAGTAATGATAATAGTTTTATATGGCATTTACTTTTTCAAATTTGTTATGTTATTGGCCATTCTTTTTAAAAGTTGTTTAGTATAAGATTGACCTATTTCTATACTTTTTATTTTGATGGTTATTTTTAAATGTTTCCATCTACTATCATATCATCTTCAACTTCAACCATCAACGTTTGGGTTGTAGTTAAATCAAATACCTTGGTCATTATCAATTGATAACTCAACTTTGACAATTATGAATTGATGAAGAAGTATTTCTAATTTTCATATATATTTTTGGTAGTTATTAATATTTTATGTAGTAGCTTTTTGAATTTAGATATAAAGTCTAACATTGGATCATAATCTTCTTTCTTGATTTGAGTAATTGAGGTAATAATGCATGTAGATCTTCCACTGACTTGAATCTATTTTCAAATTTTGTTTTCATATCATTCTAATTTGTTACCACTCCTGTATGAAGATGATAAAACCAATTTGTAGATCTATTTTGGAGAGTTTTAACATACAATCTAAATGCAATATATTCATGATCAACTCATAAAACTCCACATGCTATAGAAAATGTAGCAATGTGTTTATTTGGATGTTATTTTCCATCACCTAAGAATATTTGAAAAAAAATCATGAACCTCTTGGGATTTTGTGTATCTATCTTAAAGCTAATGGACTGATTTTGTTACCCCATAGTTGTGCCATTGTTGAAAAATATTGTTCATAATGGGATAATAGTTCCTAATGGAAAAAGATCTTGACTTTTAATTGTTCCTCTTTAAGACTTTTTACATTTTTTTAGGAGTTAAAGGAAGTTTGATTGCTCTCTTAAGTTTACCCTTTTATTCTAGATCAAATTTAAAATTTGAGGCTTCTTATAGTTCTTAAAAAGGATTAATCTCACCTTTTGACTTAATAGCTCTAGTGAATCTTTTATCTACCAGCTTTGAAAGACTTGTATTTTATGTGGAGCTTTCCTAAATTAAATAATTATCCATGATAGTATTCTTGGTTGAATTCTTCATGCAACTAGTGATTCAATTATTTGTGCCAAAATGACATGATCCTCTTCTTATTCTAAAACTTAAATAACTCTATAAAAATGTGTTGAATTAGTTTTATTATCTTAAGAAAATGTTCTTAAATTTGATGATATGTATTGTTGAGTTTGACTCAATGAATCAAGATTATGTTGAAGAAATAGAGCCTGAGCTACTTGGATGGTCATGAGAATAAATTCTTTGAATAAGTATAAAATTTGATCTTCGTGCTTATTTCATTTCTTGTCTTCTTGAAGTAATTTTAGTGTTTCTATAAATAATGGTAGCATGATATTATTCTATATTTGTAACTATAGTGATAATATTAATTTGAATGAAAATTAGTTTATTATCCTAAAATAGTTATCAAAAAATTGAAACCATATCTTATTATGTTGATTCTATCCAATTCAAACCAGGTTGATGATTAGGATTTTTAAGAACTGAAATGGTCATGAATAAAACTTACTAATTTTGAATTTCTTGCCTAGTTTTATGGGATTATTTATGTGTAATAATTCTTTTTAATCTTGTTTCTCATTTGAATTCTTGATTTAAGATTACCAAGATAATTTGAAATTGGGAAATAGAAATTCCATTAAAATCCTAGATGATATGTTTAATATGTGATATAATATCTGACTATGTAGATTGTTCCAAATATAGCTTAGGTTGATAGTGGTCCTTGAGCTAATGGTAAATTCACGTGCATGAATATTTCGAAATGTAGGTTGCATGAAGGTAGTGTAATTATTGCATATGGTGGTCACTAAAAACTATTGGCATGAAAATTTGTCAAATAGAGAAATTAACACTTCTTATCAATAGTCAAGGGACAAAATCCCTCTCCTGTTGGTAGGTGGAACTACATGTATTGAAATCCAAAAGGATATAGTAAATTAAATTATTTATAGCAAAAATGAGTTTTATTAGGGTATTAATTTTAACTACAAAGTACAAATAAAGTTGAAGAAAGGGAAATGTGATGGAGAGATATAAAGGAGAGAAATGTGTTTTTAGAAGATAAAAAAGATGACATAACTAACAAGGTAATCTCATAAACCTATTGAAAATATCAAGGAAATTGGTAGATGATATCTAATGGGAAACCTCTATCATTCAATGGATAATAAAGACATACATACATTTATAGAAATGTAACTCATACACTAAATCAATCATATAACTGATAAAAGAAAATAATGATCTCTATATTTCCTTACTAAAATTTAAAGAATTACTCTTTAACTCCACCAAAATTTATCCAAAAAAAAAAATATCAAATATAAATTTGGAAAGAAATACTATAATCAAAATTTCACAATTTCTCAACTTGTTTATAACAACTATGATAACATTTTGTATATAAAAATTTTAATACACACAAATAATAGATACATACATTATCTATATATAAATATTGAATGAAAAGTTTTCAAAATCTCATTGTATTGATATTTGATGGATTGTAAGTATAATTTCAACTTTCAAAAGTTCCCTAAGAGGTTTTTAACTATCAATATCCTCATAAAATGAGCCCCTAACTCATATTTATATCTTTAAATAGGTTGTTACAAAGTATAACCACATTTTTTTCCATATTTAAGGACTTGTAAGAATATGTTAGTGAATTTTCACAACTTGAAATCTATTAAAATGGATTGAGTGATTTGCACAACTCAAAAAATGCTTTGATGTTTTTATAAATTGTAAAAGTATGTTAAAAAATTACATAACTTAAAAAAGTGCATCGCCAATTTTCATGACTCAAGATTTTAAAAAATAAATTAATACAATTACATGAAATACACTACATGAATGAGTAGTACAAAATATGACTTGAAAAACCTAAGTTATAATCTTGGTCAAAGATTCTTGACAAATCAATTTGTTTCTTCATCACTGATAATGATTGGAATTTCCTCTTTCTGTTACTATAGCTTCTTTTTCTCATTTTGATATTTATCAATTTATTGCAAGATCTCAAGACCTTTTCTTCATTAGGACCATCTAATTATGTTAAATCCATCTTTGCATCATAATGTAGTTATGTCATTTTGTTAGTTATTTAATAAAGTCTATTTACCATTATGTTGAGATTATCTAAGTTGAGCTGGTATTTGATCAACCTCTGAATTAATAAAAAAAATTAAATGGAAATTTAGGAGTTATAATCTCTTCAATGTTCTTATTGAAGTAATTGATGATAATATCTAGAGAAACTACGTTACTATCATCATTAGTGCTTTCAAAATATATTTTTTAAAGTCTTGCTATCTAAAGAATAACCTCTCTTCCCATGGATTTATAATCATAGAAATTTTTTGTACCTTCATTGATGATGTGAATTCTAAACTTTACAACTCCAAGAAGTTTATTAAGGTATACAACTTCATATTTCTTAATGACTCCTACTTAAACAAGATCATCTAAGTCAACATTGGATAATTATTTTAACTTAAGAAGAAACTAATTCCATTTCTACATTTCCTTAATATATTTATCTTCTAATTTTGATGCATCATCATATTTTTATTGGATCTTAGAAAATAGATCCATTCAAATCTAGATAGAATTGAATCCATGTTATGTGATTTCTTTAGACCATTCCTTTGTTATTTTACCCATATGCCCAATTTATTTTGCTATGTTTAGTTTTTTGGTATCTAAAATTTGATGAAGAATTGAAGAATATAATTGAATTGGATTTATCAATTTCTAAACCAATATTTTCAATTTCTCATTTTTACTTTGAGATTATCCTTAATTGGTTTATTATGATCCATCTTTTCAAACAAAGTGACAATAACAGTTTGAACATCTTCTTTCATTACTTCTCTTGTAGCTTTTCCCAAGTGTATTTTTGATATTTGATAGTCTAAATCACTAACACTATCTTTATCTTTTTTTGTAGGGGGGACAACTACTTCTATATATCTATCTTCCTTTTTGTTTGTGATTATCCTTGTCATAGTATTGGGATGTTAGCCTATGCATGGAGGAAGAGAAGTTATTTTACTAAAATAAATCTCTTGGGGTTGCATAATTTTATTTATTTTATTTAACACTTAATAAAACCAATTAGGAATTTAAAATTCAGTAAGAAATTGTTGCATTTGAAAATAATTAGATTTTTTGAAGATTTCATGAGAAGGGAGAATAGTTTATGAAGGTTGGGATTCCTATGATATTATATAATTTTTATCTTTATCAACCAAATGAATTGGACTTTTGGGTGAAGTATTAGGAACCAATTTAGAATTTTGTGGAGAAGTTAAAGGTAAAGAACTATCTATTTGAGTAGGGAATGATGGTAATAATGAAGAAGTATATGTAATAAATTATTGAGTAGTGTTTGTTACCAATGTTTGAGATTGAAAAAACTATTACAAGGGACATATTCATAAATAATAATAATTAGAGAATAATAATACCTTTAAAAACATTTTTATTTTTATTTTGAGAGGTTTGGATCTTGAAGTAATTATTGAGATAGCTTGTTTTTTCAATTTCTTTCTCTGTTGTAGGAATGTCTTTACTTTCATTGGTTAGTTGAGATGTTTTGGCTTTAGTTTTTTAAATTTTATGAAAGATTCCCAACTCAAATTTTATTATTGGTGGTGATTGGAACCTTTCATGGTAAAAATTGAATCCTATGTCTTCAAACCATTTTAATGTCATTTAAATCACACCTTGAGTTTTATTCACAAGATAAGTGGATTATTTCTTGCTCCAATCAACCTTGAGAATTGGTTCAGATTCAATTTTTTATTTCTAACAATTAAGATCCTATGTATCATCATCATCCAATATTTTATTAGGGACTTTGTAATCATAAATGCATTAACCTATTTTACTATGAACCTTTAACAATCTCTGATCCTCATGTCTTTTTCTTCATTATAGTCTAGTGAATAGTCTTAAAAATGATGTACACATTGATATGAAGAACCAAGGACATGTGAAACTAAACCTCTAATATAAAATGAATATCTAATTTAAAATGTCCATAAAATAGAATGTGTCATCTCTTCTTTAATTATCTTTAATTTAGACAATGATGAGTATGTTACCAACTTATGGAGATAGGAAACTTCACTCTGAATTTATGTTTACTAGCTAAGAATTAGTGAGTTTCAACCAATTCTCTTACCATTTCCATTATATCCTAATTGTTATCAACATACCTATAAATAATATATGGTATAACTAACATCCATAAACCCTTAGATAATAAAAAATGGGAAATTTAATGAACCAATCTCTCCATCTAGCAATCTTACTTGTCTCCAAATATATTCTCTTGTTATAGGGTTCTCTTTCAAACATTTAGATGACATATTCAATTATTACATCATTTACTCTTCAAAAATGATGAATTTTTTTTTAGGGTGAGTTGAGCTTATAACTCATATATATTTGTATTTTTGATGTTTCCTACCTAATTTAATCCACCATAGAATCTCTTGTTAGAAACTACATAGACTAGATATGAAGTCATATAAAATCTGAAAGTTGTTTTGAATTTAATTAACTAATTATGTATTAATTCACTATTCAAATATACCCAATTGATGTATTGATTATTCTGATGAATAATACATATGTATTTATACATCCTTGTTTGGAATTTCATTATAGATGGGCTCCCCACCACTCTGTGTAAGAGTGTGATCATGTCATTCACTTCATTCATGAATTCAGACCTAGAAAGATTATTTCAGAGAATTATTTATGTATGATTAGGTTTTTTTATCCATTGATTATTCACCCATTTTACACATGAATTGATTTTATCATCCTAAAATTATTGAGCTAAAGTGGGAGACAAGTCAACATATGATTCCCATTCTAGAAACTATATTAACTTATCAATATATTCTAGAGCTAAATATATGACAAATTATCCTTTCAGATTAGAAACTTGCCTTTTCTCATGGTCATAATGTTTAGATATGGTTGAGACTAATTTCTATCATTACACTAAAGTTAGAAAAGTAGTTTCATTTGCTAATCTACATGTATACTTTGACCATAATCTATTTTATGCACCCCATTGATTATGTTAAAAGTCTTCCATATTGATATGTACTAGATTAGTATCAGTTATACTATCAATATTTAAATCTAATATTTATAGAGGAACAATGACTTGGAACAAGTATTTCATCTCTAATCCTTATTCTCATTTAATTATTTTCTTTGTAGGAGTTTTCTTTGGACTACCTTTGGTGGGGTTTTGGATGTTGACATATAATAAAATTACACAACCTGAGTGACAAACCCTAAACTTCATTGTACTTGGAAAGGATGATATGTTAAAAAATTAGTGAAAAGCTTATTTTTGAAATAAATTTATCATGGGTGTGTTGGAATATGAGGAAGCTATTTGTAAGAATGTCAAGTTATGGAGGTTGTTAGCAAGAGTGTTAAGTTTCAGAGGTAGTGTTAGCACTACCGTTAGGTTCTAAAAATTATGTTACCACATATATCTAACTATGATAGGTCTATAAGTAGGTGTATCAGGGATCAATGAAGGTTTAGAAATAGGAGTTAGGACCTGAGGAGAATGCAAATGAGAAAGCAAATATCTAATAGAGAAATTAAAATACTAGGGATATGAAATGAAAAAATACATAGGACTTAGTAGATTTTAATCTAGGGTTTAATATTTTGATAAATCAAATTATTTTTATACGACTTAAATTTGAAAAATAAGGTAGTTTTTAAACAAGGAAAAACTAGAAGAATCAAGAGTTTTAGCTACAAAAGGAAACATGGGAGATATAGATAACCTACCTATGTTTATGACTTAAACCTTAGTAATGTACTACAAAGACTTTGGAATGGATGTTGACTGGAGTTGAAAAAATAGAGGATGCAATAGAAGTGAACATAATTCACAAGGAGATATCAAATATTCTACAATGAAAATGTGAGAAAAATTGAGTGTAAATGACCAAGACTAGAATATATATGCCTTAACATGTATAAAGGATGGATGGTAATTAATGACCTAAAAATAAAGGTCTTTTAACAAATAGGTAGAGTTTTTAAGTTATGAATGTAAAAATTCCATAGTTTTAGGATGTTATTTATAAGGGCATTAAATCTTGGTAGTCATGTTGACAAATAGGTCAGACCCCATCAAAGTTTTGGCATGCTTATTGGGTTTTTATGGGTCTTCCAACACACCTTTTGGGATTTCATGGAAGTCTTATAAAATCCATTGGGCTGCAGAAGATGTGTTTACAAGTCTCTAAGGTTTCGTAAGATGTGTTTTCACTCTTGTTAGGATCCAAGGGGCCTTTGAGTAATTTTTGAAAATTTAGATAAAAAGGTAGACTTGGGAAAATTTTCAAAACCCTTTTACATAGTGTGATATAATGAATACCATTTTATTGAAAAATGGAAATTTCACCATTGACTAACTTTGACTCATTTTGAATTCTTGACCATCAATAAAAAAACTAAGATAACAAAATTTCAACCAAATAATCAATAAATAGATTATTTTAATTATTTGGTTATATGATGTGGAGGTGAAAATAAGAAAATAGGTTTATGAAGTAGATGAAAAATACTTTGATGGGGGGTTTTTTGAATGGATAGGATTAGGATGATGGTATGGACATATATGAGGATATGAATGTTATAGTTGAATTAGATCAACCCATGAATATTATTAACCCACTTGAACTACACTTTGCACATTTTGATTAGATTTTATGATGGAATGATTTTCCCCAACCAATAATATATGCAAGGAGTGGATTGAGAATGATATATACCAAGATAATCTACACACTTTGATGTGCCCAAAGGAATTATTTATGAAATATAATGGATGTGGGAATGATATATCCCATTGAAAAGTTATGATCTTAGATTTGATTGATGGATTTATTTGATTAACTGATTGATTATTTGATGATTGATTTGATTTAGATGACATAAAATATAGATGCCATGATTTATCAGTTCCTAATTGATAGGTTTGGTAGATTTAATGGAATGATCATGGAAATTATTAAGTGGATGGTTTAATTTATTTGATTGATATGTAAGTTTTTTAACCTTTTAGGACTTAGGGTATGTAAATCCTATCTTGTTAAGGGAGATGAGTATAGTAAATCAAGATGGAAATATATAACAAATACAAATGCTAATTTGTATTAGAATTGAATTAATTTGACATTTCTATAAATATCAATGAATAGAGTAAATAAGAAATTAACAAGAAAATGACTAAAATTGGAGATATAGAGGATGAAAACTAAGACAAAGGTTGGTTTAAGTGTCACAAAAAAGATACAAGTGTAAAAACCCTTCCTTATAGAAGTTCCCTAATTGGACAGTAGCACCATGTGGCACTAGTGTCCTTATTTTTATGGTATTTCCCTCTATTCATAACTATTATGAGCTTCTAGGTGTACTTCTGTCTAGGTCTATCAAGTTATTCCTATGTGCACAAGTTTTGGATCTCTATATATGACTTATTTTGACTAATTTTATGTGTAAACCATAATCCTCCTTGTTACTAGGGAATCCTATTTATACACACATTAAAGTGTGTTTTTAGTGGGGTAGGATAGATATAATCAACACCCTACAATGATGAGAGTTTTCTACATACCAATAATCCAAATAAGGATCAAGCCTAATGTAGTTCTCCCCACCTAAGTGTTGGTGCAAGTGCAAATGAATCTAGTATGATTGTTGACTTGATTTATTTAAATGTATTTGAGATTTAAAACTTGAATAGTCTAAGCTTAGGAATGTTGTAGATGGTTATATGTATAAGTAGTGAAGAATAGGGATTGATAACCTTGATTGTACACAAATTGACTTGAGCTTGTATGTGTAATTTGTATATGATTTCCATATAGTGGTTAGAGGGATAAAATTCATGTATATATACTATTATGGTGCTTGTTTAGGTCTTAAAATAGGTCTAGGATGACCATATGTGTTTTTATATTCGAAAATATATCTTTTGGTAGAAAAAGGAGGGAAATGACAATAGCATAAAAATTGGGACACTAACACCATGTGGCACTATTGTCCCTATTATCGTGCTAGTGTTTAGGTGAAAAAATGTAAGGTATTAAGGGATAAGATGACAATATGATGGTTTGGGACTACTTTAGGGATGTTTAGGGATGCATGTGGCCTATACGAAGGTTGGATAAATGTAAAAATAGGAATTGGGATAGGTCTAAGGATAGGTTGTCTCAAGTAACACTCTTAGCACTCAAGTGTCAATATTAGGTGATTAAATGCCCCCCACCATTTTATTCTATAAATGTAGAAAAGTGAAATGACTAGGATAAAGGAAAAAGAATCATACCCAGAATTAACTAAGAGATGAATCCCATGAATCTAAATATGAGTATGTGAAGCATACTCCATTATGTGTCCTAAAAATGAAACATGCATTGATCAGTCATAACTTAGGAGATATCAAAAGCAAAGATAAAATTTAGTAAAGATATAAAATTGAGTAAGGAGATAATAGAGAGGCAAGGAACAAATACACCTCACTGGGTATGTAAACCAATGCATAAGCCTAAATTTGTATGTGTATATAGTGATTAATTGGTGAATAACTTGGAGTAAACTAATGGATTGATCAATCCCCATGTGTGGGTCTCTAAAGAACTAAATATATTTTTGACTCCATCATTTCCAACCTTTACTTGGTAGATCATGACCTTTGAATAATTTGGATTGGATTGATGGTGTGTCCAAACCTCTCATGTAGATGGTTGAAGATATCAATTATAGTATGACTCCATCATTTATTACCCATGTATAGTATATGAATTTGAAACTAAAACTACATGATGTAACTGTAAATGTGTAACTCGAGATGTGTAACTAGAGATTTTGGCTCTATGGCCACTAAGTTATATTAGGCAACTTTGGGTCACTCAAAAAGGCCAACTACTATAGATGAAATAAGCCATGCATTTGGTGTGTAATCTATAACATGGTGTCTAATTTGTACATCATAGATAATTACATGGAGTTTGTTATTTTGTCTGATCAACCAGTGTATAAGTGAGCATACAAAAACAATGTGCCACATACATCCCCCCAAATCTAATATCTAAGTATATCGATTATAGATTGAGTTATAAAAATCTATATTTGATTATATAAAATTAAATGGGAATAATCATGCCACACATGATGCCCCAAATCAAAGAAAATTAATATGAATCTGAGCTAAACTAAGCCAAAATTGGTAATCTGTAATTGAACCTATGTAAACTTGGACTATACCTATTGTAATTTTATATCCAATATAGAATTTTATGAAATTAAGGATACTAGATAATAGTACCATATATTGAATAGTAGTGCCATGTGGCACTAGTGTCCCAATATGGGCACTAATGTCTAATTGTTCTAATTTTTATGCAACTCTAACTAATCTCTATCAATGTTTCCCACTGTGTTTTCTTAAATATAATTTTTGTGTTTTGATCTTATGTGATGAAAATTGTACTCTAAGTGCATATGAATAGCTTGATCTCTATTAAAAAAAACTTGTGAATTACCCCTCTTTTGAGGGGAGTTTTTTAACCTACGTAATAACCCTCTTTAAAAGAAAAAAATTCTACAAAATGTGTGTGAGTCAGAGCATATACGATATCTACATAATAAACCAATATAATGTGCATACATAACATTGAAATGTAAGATAATCTGATCATAGTTTTTTAATGTGAAATATATGTTAGGTATAACTTCACACGGCTATTAAGATAGATATAGAAAAGTATATGAATATCAAATCTAAGTAATAACTGAGTAGCTACCTAGGGGGATGAGGCATGATGTCCATCATGGAAACCAATAGGAAGGGGAGATGCATGAGGTCCCTCATGGTATATAAAATGAAAGTGTGTAACAAGCAAGATATAAGTGTCTTGGACATGATACATGCAATGAATCATACACACAATGAAAATGAGTCACACAAAGTAGGCATAGGGGACACAATACAAGGGACATAGGCACATGTCACTAAATATGAGAAATTGAGACATACAAAGACATGTTCAAATGTCCACATATGTAAATATCAATAAATTTGGCTTAGAGCCACAAGGAAAGACATTTTCAAATGTTTGCATACACAATCAAAAAGGAACACACAAGGACATGCAAACATGCCCAAAACATATATATGATGGAAAGAAGTGGCATAGATCCATAGAAAAATGGAATATTAAAATTCCCTTGAATAGAAGAATCATAGAAACACAATCAAGTCTAAACTAGGAAATCTAGAAATGAAAGTATGCATGAACATGTGGTACAAATCTGTATAAAAACTAAGATTTACATATGCTAAGTCTAAAGTAGACGTAGTTTGTAATGAATATTAGTAGGTGTAGGATGATCAATATCAATATATGACAATGCTAAATATGTAATGTAAACTTTATATATATGTAACCTGACAATCAAAACTATGTATAGGATGCCCCCAAATAGGTGAATGTGTCTAATAAAGAACCCATCTATCTATGTGTATGCCCTTAGTCAGTAGATGGTAGTAAATATAGATCGGTATAGTGGAATTGAATCATATAGAAATGTGTAAGAACTCAACAAGAACAAGTGAAACATGTATGTATGATAGAAAATGACTACACTAAGATAGCTATCATATGTAGTATCTATATAATATAAGAAATGTAAACATGACACTACACAAAATATAGAATTTATATTTTATGAGTAAATATGTAAATGTTTTTGTGTTTTTTGAAATATTACAATATTTTTGTATTTTATAGATATAAGCTATGTAAAAATAATATGAAAATAGTATTATATATATATAATATCCATAGATGCATGATTCTCAATAGGTTTTTAATCACCTTGACATCAAGTGAAGTTAGACGATTATACTTTTGGGATAAGATTTTATGTGACTAAGTACATGTCAATCCAATTGGGTTTGAATTTTCCTTTTTTCTTTTCTTTAGCATTGACATTTATAAGATTGCAAAATAAAATAAAATAGATCGTTGAATTTGAATTCTTTACTGTTAACATGGCTATTGTAAGTATGTTGGATTCATTTCTAATATGTTCTAAGATGCTATGTGCATTGAATTCATATGTGATCTAACTATTATAATTCATGGATACATATTTTTATGTATTGATCATATATAATGAGACCTTTTAAGGATACCCATAAGGATGTGATTTCTAACTCTAGTGGGATAACTGCTTATGTAATGCATACTAGTGAATAAGGAGTAGTTCCTTGTTAGTGTGTGAATACTAGTGTGGTAGGCCCATAATGCATAGATGAGCTGATTATACCAATCATCACCAAATTTGTTAACTTTTTTTTTATGATAATGTTAATTGGTTTGTAGCTTTTTCTTGACCATTTCCTTGTGGGTAGTATGGAGTAGAGATTGTGGGTCAGATTTTATATTTAGCACAAAATTTCTTCATTTTTAATTCCTAAAATAAGTTCCATTATTTGTAATGAGGGTTGTTAGGAGGCCAAAGGGAGAAATAATATTGGTCATGAGAAAATTTCATATATCTTCTCCTTTTATGGATTTCAATAGAATGGCCTTCATCCATTAGTGACCTCCTACAAATTTTGAATTTATCTTACTAATTAGATCAAAACCGCATAACATGAATGACCATGGGGATACTATGGGTTATATCTATTGTGAAGGGACCTGGTCTATATTTACATGTCATTGATATTTATTTCATAACTTAGTATATTCTAGACATTATTATTCCATGGTTGGCAAATAGTAACCTTATCTAAGTAATTTGTGTGGCATTGCTTTACCACTAAAATGACCATTGCATTCACTATCATTTACCTATTTGATATCCAACTTATCTTCCTTGGTTGTCAAAAATTAGAGTAAGTGTCACTAAAAATATCATTTAAATAATTTCCCACCAGTAATGACATATCCAAGGGAGTTTCACTATATTTTGTGTTTTTCATTTCTTGTGAAAGTGTCTAGTTTAATAGATTTATATAAAACAAATTATATATTGGAGAACCATTTAGATGTTATTATACTACATGTCATAACTAGAACCATTAGAGATATGAGGTCCACATGGGACACTAATGGATATTTTAATTATTTGATAATGAATATATATATTGGTCTTCATCTATGTCAATGGAAATCAATGATGTTGCATTGGTAATTACATCATCATGATGATTGTCTTTACATGGAATGTTTTTAATAGAGAAGTTTTCAAACTGAGCCTGTAGACATTGAACCATATTATTTTATGGAATGAGGTGTTATTATTTGGTTTGATATATGTATATAACCTATTTGAAAATTAATTATGAATCCCCATAAGCTTTACTTGATTTGATTTTGAGAGTTTGAACTGCTTCAAGGCCTAAGATAAGGGCCGCATATTCTATGATGTTATTGGTACAATGAGGGGTACTATGTGCCCAAATAGGTTAATGAAAAAATATGGCCCCAACACTAGATGCACATCTATAACCATCTAAAAACATTATCAATGTGTTAGAATTGGTGCTATATTCTATGAAATCATAATGAAAAATCATCATTGATAGGATTTATATCTAATAATGGGGTTACTATCAAATAATTTTCAATTATCTATCCTTTTATTAATTTTTGTAAGATAATATTAAGGTCAAATTATATGAATAACATCAAACATTTTTTAATACGACCTGATAGATATCATTTTAACATAAGAAAATTTAAAAGATGAATTTTTGTAATAAATTATTTCTTGTTGTTAATCATATAGTGTGAAAGCTTCTAAGTAGTAAATACAAGTTCCAACAAAGTTTTTAAATTGTTATAAAGTTTCATTCATAGTCAAAAAGTGTATGAAAAATGTAATAAATGTCTTAGTCTTTATGGTGATCATCATGTTGTGCCAAGAGTGTAGTAAGTGCATGATATATCATTGAGAGGAAAAAGAAAAGTGGTTTATTTTGTGTTGATAGTACTAGTATAGGTGGGTTCAATAGGTATTGTTTAAGTGTCTCAAAATTTTCTTAACATGTGATATCCCATTAAAATATTATATCCTTCTTAAGTAGTTTGGTGAATGATTGAGTTTTATCTTCTAGTTGTGCCACAAAGTAGTGTATTGCTTAAATCTTGCCTTGTAGGGAGTGAAGTTGCTTTAAGTTGGTAAGAAGAGACACATCCATTATGGATTTAAATTTATTGGGTTAAACCTAAATAATGTGTTAGGATGTTATATATACTAATAGTTTATCAAATTAAACCCCAAAGACACATTTATTAGGATTTAGTCATACATTGTATTCTCTTAGTCTTTCAAAAATATGTTGTAAATCCATTGGATGATGTTGTCACTCTTTTGATTTTACAAGAAAATCATCGACATAATATTTGATTATATTATGAATGAGATCATGAAAGACATGGGTCATTATTTTTTGGTATGTTTCCATTGCATTATTTAATTCAAAAGGTATGATTATATAACAAAAAGTGCCCATAGTGTGGTAAAAGAAGTTTTTTCCTAGTCTTCTTTAGTGGTTTGATTTGATTGTAACTAGCAAAGCCATCCATAAAAAGGATCATTTCATATCCTATTATGGATTCCATTATCATATCAATGTTAGGTAGAGGAAAATCATACTTAATACATGATTTGTTTAAGTCTATAGAACCACAACCATCAATTTTGGTTATTAGGTTTAATAATAGGGACAATGTTAGCAACCCATTGGGGATGAGCAATTAATCGCATGAAAACAACATCAAAGAGCCATTGGATCTCATCTTTGACTAAAAGAATAACATTGTGGTATTTATTTAAATTTTTTGTTTTATCATCTTTGCATTGGGATAGAGTGTAATCATGTGTACTACAATTGAAGGATTAATGCCAGGCACATTAGAATGGGCCCAAACAAAAACTTTAGGGAATATTTTTAAAAAAATTAGATATCTATATCTTCTTCTTTATGTAGGGAAACAACCAATAATATGATGTGAATATTATTATCTATGCCGTAATTTAATTCAACTATCTCTTTGTTAAGTAATCTAGATTGATCCATATTGTATCGTGTTTTAAAGATAGTAGCAGCTATGCCAATTAAAATATCATCTTAGTTATCTAAACACTCACCAATGTATGTTTGGGGATTTTTGGAGTGAGGAAACATGTTATTATGATAGAATGAAGGGAGATCCTCATATGCCCCTAGGAATTCTAAAAAATCCTCATAGTTATTGAATTTGTCAAAAGTAGGTAAATTTAGAGAAGTTGTATCATCAATAAGATTGCGGTAAACAACTAAAAGTGTATAAACATGATTTACCATACTATATACAAATGGAATAGGTCCATAAAACATTATACGTTAAGAAGTATGATAAGATGACTTGGAATTATATGTGATATATTTATAACTAAGTCCTTGTCTTCCCTATTGATCATATTCTTCAATGGTATTAAAGATTCTTTTCTCATGCTTTCCAAGGCCCCTTATTGTGTAAACCATTTTTTGGAAATATCTCAATGCAAAAAGAGAAGTGAACCTATTATTCTATGCTCTAGAAATGTTTGAGGGAGTGATTCATGAATTTTGAATAGTAGATTGGAGTGGTTTTGTAACAAAATCCATGTCAGGAATATAATTGTGTGAAGGCTCTATATGCTAAAAATATTTAAATGGGTATTGATCCATACGATATGTGTAGATATGAAATTTGTAGCTGAAATTTTAACATGCATGTAAAGTGGATGGAACTATGTGAATATAATGAATCTAAGGAATTTAAAGAACGATGTTATAATTAATATCATTAGGCATAACTTAGACATGTTGTAGGTAGTGTTCGAGGCCCCAATGTAAGGTTTAGTGTGATTTGACCTAAACTTTTACATGGAATATTATCAAACCCTTGGATATTATTATCAAAAGGATCTAACTCCTTAACATGTATATTAAGAAGCTAAAGAAAAAAGATATAACAAGTTTTCAATCTTGATCCATTATTGAAAAAAACATGTTTGACACTCACATTGTTAATTTGTAATGTAATGTAGATAGGGAGGTGTAGATCTATAATGTAATAAGGTGGGATATTTCCTTTTAAAAATAAATATTCTCTTTGATATATTTCATAATATCAATTATTGAGGTAACATAAACTGGCTCTACTATTTAAGTAACCTAATTATAATGGAGTGAACCATACAAAATGTATTTGTATGTGTCATAATGTTGTAGGAGCTCTAAAATGGAAACTATGGTTGAGTAAACATTGCTCTAGTTGATGAAACTATAACCATGGGTTTTTCTAACCTACCATGTTTTGGGACCACATGTGGACATCATAACCTAAACTTTAAGGTCTACTACGAGTGGAGAGATAGTAGTAGAGGTGGGATGCTAGTTAGATGTGTGGAGTCAATAAGTAGGAGTAATAACCAAGACCATGGAAGTTCCCTTATGTCTAGTAGTAAAAGGTAAGGAACCAAAGTGAACCAAAGATCAAAAGGCATCTAAAGGAGACCTATTAACTTTAGATGTTGAATTTGGTATCTTGTGTAATATATTCTCTATGTTTAGAGATTTTCCTTTTAATTGAATTTCACATAAGAGAAATAACATGCTAAAGAAATAATGAAACATGACATACATTTAAATTAATATAAATCATCATGTATACATGTGTTTATGTATTTTTTGAGTTCATTTTGAATTCAAAGAAACAAACATGTAAATGAAAGTATTAAACTTTGCATCAAAAAGTGATAAACTTATTTTGTCATTATTATCATGATTATATCAAATAAAAATAAGAAGATGTATGGATATAAAATATGAATATGGGTCTTATAATGATATAAATATAAATCCTAAGTTATTTAGGGTTAGGGTTTATTCAATATTCAAAGTAAGTTGGGTTCACCAAATGATTTAACCTTTTAGGATATAGGGTATGTAAATCATATTTTATTAAGGGGGTTGAGTATAGTAAATCAGAGTGGAAATATGAAATAAATAAAACCAATGATCTAAAACATAATTTACTTAATTTAACCTTTCTAAAAATAATAGTACATAATGTAAATAAGAACTTAGATATAAAATGACTAAAATGAGAGATCTAAAGGCTATAAACTAAGATAGAGGATGGTATGAGTGTTGAAAATAAGATTTAGGTAGTGATAACTTATTTTGTCATTATTATCATGATTATATCAAATAAAAATAAGAATATGTATGGATATAAAATATAAATATGGGTCTTATAATGCTATAAATATAAACCCTAGGGTTATTTAACTTTAGGGTTTGTTTGATATTCAAAGTAAGTTGGGTTCACTAAATGATTTAACCTTTTAGGATATAGGGTATGTAAATCCTATGTTATTAAGGGGTTTGAGTATAGTAAATTAGATTGGAAATATGAAATAAATACAACCACTGATATACAACATAATTGACTTAATATAACCTTTCTAAAAATAACAATAAATAATGTAAATAAGAACTTAGCTAGAAAATGACTAAAATGAGAGATCTAAAGGCTATAAACTGAGATAGAGGATGGTATGAATGTTAAAAATAGGATTTAGGTGTCAAAAATCTTCATAGATAGTAGTTCCCTAATTGGATAGTAGCACCATGTGGCACTAGTGTCCCTATTTTAGTAGTTGTCTCCTTTATGAAGAATTATTCTAAACTTTTGGGTACACCTATTTTTGGGTTTATCAAGCCTATTCCTATGTACACAATTTATATATCTATGTATATGATTTTTTTTACTAATTTTATTTACAAAACCTAATCCTCCATTTTACTATGGCATCAAGTTGATACAATTAGTAAAGTGTGTTGTTAGTGGGGTAGGCTAAACATCTTAAACAACTCACTATTACTATATTTTCCTACATAACAATACTTTGAATAAGGATCAAGCCTGATGTAGTTCACCGCACCTAAGTGTTAGTGTAATTTCAATTGAAGCTAGTGTGAATGTTTACTTAAGTGCTTTGAATGTGCTTGAGACTGGAAACCTTAGTAATCTAAGCTTAGGAATGTTGTAGATAGTTGTATGTACAAGTAAGGAAGAATAGGGATTGATAACCATGATTCTGAGCTTGTATGTGTAATTTGCATCTAATTATGTTTAATGGTTAGAGGGATAAAATTCATGTATATATAATGTTATGGCATATTTATGTATGACAATATACACCAATGGTATGGAAAAAACAATGATGTATTTTTTTCAATGCTCGTAAGAACTGACACAAACATAATTACATGAAATAATGCATCATGATATGGAATATCATAATAACATAACATGTAATTCACTAATTATTTGATTAAAAGTATGAAAAAATACAAGATAAAACCAAAGATAAAATAGGTAAAAAAATAAAAAAATCATAATAAGCACACAGACAAACATAAGTAAAAACACACCCAAAAACAAATATATGTTCTCAATCAAGTGAATAAACCTTTTTATTTATTAATTGATGGTGATATTATTGATTTGATTTATTGAATAATAATTTTAATAGGATGTAGGCTAGGACAAAATGATTTCTAGATTGTGTGATGTTTTTGTATTTCAATTTTTTCTAATGTTTTTATATTTTCATAGTTTTCTAATGTTTTTATATTTTGTTGGATTTTATATAAAATGGATATTATAAAATGTAAAAATTATTATAGAATTAAGGAATGGATAAATAGTGGATGTAAATAATAGATTATAGATGCATAAGAATGGATAGGAAATAAGATGACAAATCATAGGAACACATTGCCTAAAAACTAAAAATTTAAATCATCAAATTACCATTTTAAAGATATATCAATATGTTTCTAAGAACATGTCTCAATTCATTTCCAAATCCTTATCAGGGTAAAAATTGGGAATAAGGCTAATGGTATGATGGAAAATAATGGATTGTTAAGGATGGGATTTGGCAAGGTTTTTATGGGTAAGGATTAAATGGATAAGGATGGATTTTGATGAAGGAATGTTAGAGGGATAAGGATGGGTATGTATAGGTAAGGATAGTAAGGATGGTTTAAGATAAGTTTAGGATGGGTAAGGATGGAGGGATGCTTTATAATTTGTAGGGTTTTGAGATGGAATTGGTTTTCCCAAAGTTTAAGATACTTATAGATAATTGATTATTTTATGTATGATACTAGAAACTAATTTTCATCGTGGTACTTTTTCATTGTACAATAAAAATTATTTTCACCCATGGATGAATTTATTTCTCTCTTTTTTTAATATTTTTTTGGTAATATAAATTATGAAAGTGTTTGACATGTAGGATATTGACCCCTATTGATATTTTAGGTATGCACTCCAAATATGTCTTTGGTAACTTTGTTTCTTTATAAGTTGGCTAACTCAATATTTACCATTATATTGTCATAACTCCTACAATAGAGGGTGAAGAATAAGGTGTGTTAGATGAAGGGTGTATGTTGAGTGCATGAAGGATTTGGAGGTATGGAATGATTGTGTGGATAAATTTAGGTATCATGATGTGAAAGGTTCTAAGGTTATATAATACTAATATTATCCATAATTTGGATGATTTGGGGATTAAATTTAGCTCAAATGGTTCAATCAATATGTAATGGGGATCCATATTATAACTATGATGATGTAGGGGGTAGATTAATTTACTCATCCATTTGTTCCTTAAAAAGGTTTTCACCAAGGGACTCTTATTCATATTTTATTGTGATTTGGATTTGGATTATCCAATAGCACGTCAAATAGGTTTTCACTATAGGACTATGATTTTATATTTTCATGATTCTTTAGAATTCAAATGTAGTTTTAATTATCCAATAGTGCCTTAAAGAGGTTTTCCCTATGGGATCATTATTTTATATATATTTTTTATATATTAGAGGATTTATTTTCATTGCATAACACCTATTGTTCCCTAAAATATGTTGATGTTACTATTTTATGCTTGTATAGCTAGATTCCAATCATGAATCCGATGATTGTATAAAATTAATGTAATAAAGTTGAAATTATGGAATATTTTCAGTCCCAATCGATGGGTGTGGGATATTCACTTTCAA
This sequence comes from Torreya grandis, assembly GCA_037957365.1. NCBI lineage: Eukaryota > Viridiplantae > Streptophyta > Pinopsida > Cupressales > Taxaceae > Torreya > Torreya grandis. Next base: position 2,759,739 of record JARHVA010002113.1, read on the forward strand.
TATTAGAGGAAGTATTTGTGGTATCTAGGAAAGTAGTGGAAGCATGGTCCTTATAGGACTATGAATGAATCTTGTTTCGATTATGGATGAAGATTCCTTATTAACCATGAAAGTATAACTAACATATTTATGTTGATTTGAAATGGGTTTTTAGATGATGTCATGGTGTCTTGTGTTTATATTTAAATATATGTGTTCTAGGATTCCTTTCTCATGGATATAGAGCCTCTCCCTTAGTTGTTCATGCTTTTTAGGATTTTATTTTATATAAGATATTTTTTAGCTTTAGAATTAGGATTATAAACTATCTCTATATAAATAGGGGATTATTTAAGTCTTTATGTGTTCATTTATGAGGACATATTTTATAAATGATGTGGTATCAAGATGATAGGATGTTATTTCAATTTTTTGTGTATAGTTAGCCTACAACTACTTCGAAGAGAAGTAAGGATGTTATTTATATATAAAGTGCTTTATATTTTATTATCTAAAAGTACCTATGTCACTTTAGGTGTATGTTATAGGGTGATGGGGGATTAAATGTGTGATATTAGGTTGGATGATTGGTGAATGGGTGATAGGTTGTGTTGTTTGAAGCAATATTGGTCCAATATGGGATCTTGGTAAAAAAAATGGGATCTTGGATGAAGATAAGCACTAGGTAAAAAATGGGTTCTTGTTGAAGATAGGATCTTTGTCAAAATGGGGCTCTTGGTTGAATATAGGATTTTAAACGATGGGTGGATAGTTGAAGGTAGGTTCATAAAAAATGTCTATAGGTCATGGCAATAAAAGATGGTTTGGTTAAAAATGGGTACATAAAAGGGATGCTTTTTTATATGGGTGGTAGATTATGACCTTGATTTGGAAGTGGATGATCTTTATTGTATTTAGGAAGGCATTTTGGCACACCCCCAAACTTTAATTCTCAAGCATGAATATAATTGGTTCTAATAAAAATCCCCCTTTATCAATAAGGTCTTAGATATACTTATTTAATTTTAAGAATATATTAATATGATGGACCTCCATATTATGATATTTTCAATATTCACCATTTTTATACCAAGTAGGAATTAGTTGGTTTTTATCAAAAGGCTTGGTGTGTGGAAACATGATCATGTTTGCAGAAAGTAGTTAATGAAATATGACATCCAAGGGATCATTGATAGGAGTATATTTTATCCATTTGGATTGATTTGATTCTTGGAGAGATGATGGTCCTTGGTGTGGTGATGGTAGGACATAGTTGGGTTATTAGAATTTTATGTGGCTCAAGGGATGGTTTGGATGGTGGTAGCTCAAGGGCAAGATTGGTAGGATATTTAGGGGTTTTGGATTGTGGATTGGATAGGTAATTATATTTATTAATATAGACTTTTATATTTTCCAACTCTTAGGATAAATTTTGGAGTTTTTTAAGGATGGTCTAACTTTGGGATTTGGATGATAGAGTTGATTTTGTTTCATACTTATCATGGGGGATGTTAGAATTATGGCTAGTGGATGGGAGATCTAATTGATTTTGGGTAAAAAAGTTACTAGTTGAAATTTTATGTTAATGTGGGATGGTTTTGGATTCATTACTAATGAGGTGACCTAAGTTATTAGGATTGAATTCAAAAGGAAGATGAACACGTATCTCTATAAAGCATAGAAGGAGATCATCCTTGTTTGCAAATATGTATCTATCAAGATTGGTTATGGATACCAAAAATAAATATTCTTTTAATTGTAGGATGTTTTGTATTTAATATATATTTTGGATTTATGATTTATATTGACATGGGAAGGGTTTTGACTAATGATTTTTTGGATAGAAGATGATTTCAGATACAAGATAGTTTGGATTCAAGATTGGTTATGAATCAAAATAGTTTTGGATTTATGATTATTTATAAATAGTTTGGATGGATTGGTTGATTTTAAATTAAATGAACCAAATTGAAACTACAACTATTTTTCAAGATAATCAATGATTTTTAATATTTATTTTGTACAAAGTCTAGGTATAATTAAAAACTAATATGTTTCCCTAGAAAAAACCAAGTACTTGGTTTTAGGATCCTATAAAACAAAATTTGGTTTCCAACACAAAATAAAGATTTCAATTACTAGTTTTTATAAGGAGATTAAATCAAATACAAATAAACAAGAACTTACTATATACAAAGCATGAGCACCACATGAAAATACAAAATTAGGAAAGGGATTTGAGTGACTTGTGAGATTTAATTTATACTCGATTTCCCATTGAATAATGATGGACCAATATAACCATAGGCCACTAAAATTGATTTCAAGGGTACATTGAAATTAACTATCCTAGATGATACAAGCCTCATAGATGCACCATAAGTCAAATAGGTGAATCACTTATTAAGGATTATAATTTTCAAAAGTTCATTTAAGTAATGTCATCTATATACCTTTAGGTATGATAATGAACAAGTATATTAAATAAGTTGATTAATGATATGCACAAAAGGGTCTTGTCCCTATGTGCCCAATCTATTTGTATGAGTTTAGTAGAGTGTCATTAAAAATTTATACTTTAAGATATACTATCAAAGGCTTGAGTATTAGAGGATGAAATCCCCTCAAATCATAGTGTGTTTAAAACATAGAAATGCTTAGTTAATAATGACAAATCTAACTCAATTGTATAACCTACCAAAACTTGGGGTTTAGCCTATCATGTGGTGATGAAATATATGGTCAATATAACCCATATAAATAAAAGAAAATAGATTATCTCTTTTATATTTTTAATAATAATCAGAAATGTGATGTTAGGAAAGAGTATATGCCATAATAGCTCAAGTAAACACAAAATTAAAAGATTTTTTTTAAAAATTTCAAAAGATCACTAATGTGATTTGAAGAAAGAACATACACAATATATTGTAATACACAAAAATATTTTTTTAAGAAATAAAACTATTTAATTAATTATTAATCAATTAACAAAAAATTAAATGAAAGAAAATATAAACACAAAAATAAAATTAGTTTTAGGTTTAACTTTTTTGGAGTCTTTGGTTTGTGGTCCTAAACAAAATAGTTAGTAGTTTTATGGATAGTGAATTTGGAAATATTTCCATATAAAAGAGGGTTAGGGAAATGAAAAAACATCACATATCAATCAAATTATCTAAAATATGAATATTAGGGAAGATTAACATGTAGACAACAAATATCCCATATGTAGGTGAAAAATCAAGAATTTGAAATAAACAAAATTTAAATATGTGATTATTAAGAAAAAGATCAAACCCATACAGGAATATTTGTTCATTATTACATGTTCCATTTTGTAAGAAATAAATTTAGATATGAAAATAAAGTAAATTAATTCTAATGTAAGCTAAAATTCAACTAATCTAGATCAACAAATAAAGAAAACAACAATCAAAACTTCACATTTTGAATACAATATTTCTCCATTGCAATGTGTATCCAATTTACTATTTCAAGTATGTGGTGTTCACTCCTCCAATGAAAAGAGATAAATGGAAGTTTTTGGTGCAAAAGGAAAACTTATATTCACTTTTATTTGCTTTGTGTTCAAGACCTTAATATATTGTGATTCCAAAAGATATGAATATGATTATGATGATTAAAAATGGAGATTTGCAAGCTTACTTATAGATTCTTGGAAAAGGATCCAATAGTGGAGGATAATTTAGAATTTTTCAATGCTCCAAATGATCAAAAGTGGAGGATGAGTCCTCACCCATGAGTATGGAGACCTTTTCAACCTAGTTGAGAAAAGAGTGGGGTTGGTTAGTTGACTCAACAAGACTTAGTCAAATTCCTTGACAATTTAGGGGAAGAGTCATAAGAGGTGGATAACTTTGTGGATTTGGTTTAGATGAGGGAGAAAAAGGTGGGAGAGGTTTGAGTAGGTGGAAATATATATTTTATTATTTAAAATAAGGATTTAAGGGTGCAGAATTTACTTATTCAATATGTTACATTATTAAATTATTTGATTTTGGAGGGAAATGTTATTTATTAACTTTAGGAAGAATTATTAAATAATTAGGTGCATTTTTACACTAAATTAAATTTATATGTTTACATTTTCCCTTCTTTGAAATAGTGTTACAAAGTAATATTGTTACAAAAAATAGTAGAAGAAGTAGAGTGTTGATGATAGAAAAGGAAAAAATTTGCCCCAAATGAATGAAAATGAGTGTTTCTTTAATGATAGACCTTACTATCAAAGTAAGATGGATTGTGTTGATAGACTGATGCTCATTATTATCATATGCATTATTGTTATGATATTTTCCTCTAGTGCTATTACTAAATATCCAAGATGTTTTATGATTCTTAGTCTACATAGATTAAGGACCAAACCATTATCTATAAAAACCCTTTTTACCTTATGCCTAAAAATAATAACCTCTATATACAAGGGGAGGTTATTCTCTAAACCTAAAGGAGAAACATTAAAATGATCAAACATTACTTGGTTATTTGTTTCCAAATAACCTATTAACACTTTAATGTTTGTGGGATCAATGATTTGAGGAACATTGGACTCCTAAATAGCTTTATACAAAATATATTTATACACAAGGGAAGTATTGAGAAGGTTTTAAATGGATATATTGGCTAGTGTTTTCTCAAGGTGATCTATTATTTTGTACTTATGTTCAACATTAGATGGGGATTCACTTGGTAAGGTGAGATTTGCATGTCTTGTAGTGAAAACACATTCATATTTTAGCAAAGTGACAGTATTAACATGATTATGTACCATATTAATGCTATTGATTATGGAATCAAATGGATGACTAGCTTGGTTGACATTGCTTGATTCTAGGTGATATTGATTTTGTTTACTTTTACCTTACTCATGATTAGGGAATGGGTCTTGGTATATCCATAATTTTTGGTTGTTATATTTTTTTGATGATGAGTTCTATAGCTATATCACATTTATCAATAAGATCATGAACATAATGTTTTATGTGCATGCATCAGTTTGTTGAATGACCTCTTATCTGATGGTATGCATAGTATTCATCCTCTTTATACCAATCAAGTTTTGGAACATTTTCTTCAAAAGGTTTTGTGTTTTTACATACAATAATGTTTTCATGGGATTTTTTTTGAAAACAAATTTCATGAGTGTCACCAAATTGAGTAAACTTAAGTTTTGGTAGGGATTATGATGCTGTCAGTTGATTGGTTATATATTTGAGTTTGTGGTTTCTAAATTTATTTTACATCTATTACATCATCCCCAACAAGGTTCTTATTTTTGGTAAAGAACCTGGGTTTGTCTGCTAGTTTGGAGGATTTTTTATTTTATTCTTTGAATATTTTAATTATACCCTTATTGATCAAAGTTATTTCCTCTTGTATTCCATTTTTGATAATCTCATTAAAATATCATGGGCAAATAAGTAGTAATTTATGTCCCAAATCTGAATTTACGTTATTCATGAAAATGTCTACCAACTCTATTTTTGTAAATGACCATGTAAAGTGTCCTACCATTGCCCTCCATCTTTGAAGGAAAGAATCAAAATTTTTGACATTTTGTTCTTTGGTATTATGTAAGTCTAGGGTGGTCATGCAAGTCTTAATTTTGTAAGAGAAGTGATGGATAAATTTTTTAGATAGGTCTTCAAAAGTGAATATAGATCCTTTTAGGAGTCTTGAGAACCATTCAATGTCTTGGCCTCTGAGGCTTTGTGGAAATAAATACAACATGAATTTGTTGTTATAACCAATGTTTGCACATGCATGATAAAAGCTTGTTAAATGTTCCCTGAGATCTCCTTTACCTTTTTACTTATCAAATTTAGGGAGATCAAAATGTTTGGGAAAAGGTGTATTCATTTTTCTCACATCATAAGGATAGGAAAAAATCTCTTCAAACTTAAATTTCATTTTTCAGTTATAGGAGACATCTTGCAAGCCTTGGAATCTATCCTTTAAATTTTGAAATTATTTCATGACAAAAGAGAATACTTGGTCCATTTAGTTTATAAAACTAGGTGGTTGAATTATAAATTGGTTTGTTTATTAGGGTATGTTGGAAAAATTGTTGGGAATTTGGCTATTATAGTTAATGTTTTGAAGTTGGTAAAAAGTATTGGTGTTATAACCAAGGTTTTGATTAGTACTAGAATTCCTTTTAATTTAATTCAAGTTAAAAACAAAATTGGTTTGAGTTGGGTTTGGCTTTTGGTTAGAACCAAGATTAGGATTTTGTGGAAAATTTGAGCTTTCTTGGTATAAATTTGGGTTAAATTTTGGGTTATTTGATATGTTAGCATTAAATTTCATGGTATTGGAATTGATATAATGACCAAAACTTATTTGGATAAACACACTTGGATTACTTTGTTGTGGAATGTTAGGATTTGAACTAAATTGGTTGAAACCTAAGTTTGGGTTATTTTTGTTGAGATTATTAAGGGTAAGGATAACATTGGATTGCATTTGGTTTTGGATTGTGTTAACATTGGGATTTGGGCTAGATTTAAATGAAGGAAATTGGTTAGAGCTAGATTGGTTTTAAGTTGGATTGGGATGCGAAGGAAATGATCCTAATAATAATTGATTTGGTAAATTTGGATTTATACTCAGATTGTTAAATGTGCATGAAGAAACATTCAAACTAGCATTTGGTACTTGATTGGGAAAACTATAATATATATTCAGGTTTTATTTATGATTGGATAAGATGGGTGAGTTTTTAAAATCTAATTTGGATTGATTGATGAGTTTGAATAAAGATTCCCACTCATATTAGTTTGATCATAACATTGTAAGTTTAGGTACATACCCAAATTTGGCATAATAAATTTTTGGTTGTTTATACTTGAATTAGATGGGAGACCCATATTCATGTAAGGATGGTTTTGTTGTATGATGGGTGAAATTGAAGTAAGATTCAATTTTTGATTGGTGGGTTGTAAGATTGATGAGTTTGAAGTCATGTTCAAACTTAGATTGTTTGGATGGTGTTGTAAACTTGTATTTACATTCATGTTAGGATTTCCAAAGGGATTATTTTATTAGTGAGATTGAAAGTTTAGAATCTCTTAGATTACTTTATTTTCATGAATTTCCATAGGAAAACCATGGCTAGTTTGGGATGACTCTTCATATGAAATAAATTTCCATTTATCTTGAGAGATTGGGATGGGATTGTGAAGAAGGAATGAGAGCATTACTACCCTCCAAAGACATTTGTCATTTTTATTGATTATTATTGGAAGAGGAAGGATCTTTTCTTATAATGAGATATTTCAAGTTATGCACATCAAAATAATATTGGAACTTGGCACCAAATCCCAAGACTCAAAGAAATACATCATTTTTATTGGACATGAAACATTCATCTAGGGAAGGTGGATGTTGGGTAGCTTTGGGGATACCTTCATCTTGATAATCTGCTCCTTCCTCTTCTTTGTGCTCAGTTATTTCATGTATTTCTACATGATGCTCTTGATCAGGAAATTGAAAGGGGTCATTTCCAAAAGGCTCTTACCTTATGGTAGGAGGATTCTTAATGGACATTTGATGTGTAATAGGCATTATTTGGAAAGAAAAAGGAAAATATTTAAATAAAAAAGGATGATATAAACTAACAATACAAACCAAATATTTTGATTGAAAAACTTAAATTGTTGAACCAATTATTTTAAGGTGTGATATTAAAAGAATTAATTTTCAAATAAGGATTTTTAACATGTGGTAATCACAAGGAAATAACAAACAATTTTACTCTAAACAAATAAGTAGTTACATATAAATGGTGAAAACTAGGATGAAATGTTGTGAATAAATTTTGGGTTTTCCATTGTCACTCACTCATCTGTCATCTTAGCTATAGCCTAATGTTTCAAGACACTAACCATGGAGGATTCTACCATTTCCATTTCCCATTAAGTATAGTTTTTAAGGTGTATATAAAGTTACTTCTTAACACTAACCACTAACTGATGCACCAAATTTGAATAACAAAAACATTTATCCATGGCTTATTTAGGGGGGTAAAAACCATGGAAGAAATTTATAAATTGAATGCAAACTATTGGGTCTTATCCCAAAGTAACCAACATAGTCATAGAGGTCTTAGTGTGTTGATAACTACCAATATCAAATTTTAAGTCAACTATTGAAACCCTAGGTATTGGAGCACGAAATCCCCTCACATCTTGGTATGACTAAAACACATAACTACTTAGATAATTGAGACAATTGGGTCTCAATATATATACCCCACTGGTAAATAGGGTTTGAAATACCATGTGGTAATGAAACCCATGGTTGATAGAGCCCCTAAGAAAATAAAAACAAAAGTAGATACCCATTTTTAATTTCTAAGTTTTGTCACCAATGTAATGTTGAGGAAAGAGCATACATGGATATTACTTGGGTAACACAAATAATTGTGAAAACATTTTTGATTTCTAAGTATCATTACCAATATAATGCCAAGGAAAGAGCATACGTGAATTTCATAACCAAAAACAAAATATTGAACTAAATTTGATGTAATTACTACAAAATTTTAAAAATAATAATGTTAGAAACAAGAAAATTTGTGATTTTATTGATTCTTTTGTTGATCTTATTTAGCAAGAATCCTACAAACAAGGTGTTAAAATGTCTGATTTGGCTAGAAATGAGATACCTATAATGAACAAGTGAAAAATCACAAAAAACAAGTTAAAAAAACTAGTCTTTGTTACAAAAATATTGTTATACAATCAGGTCATAAAGCAAAATTGAAATATGACCACACAGGAAAAACCACATAAAATAGAAAATAGAACGACCCATGATTATAGGATAGTTTTTTTATGAAAATGAATGATATTTCCATGAGAAATGATGAATTCACTACCAATAGGAATGAATTCACTATGAGAAAAGACAAAATCACTACACAAAGAAATGATTTCGTTATGAGAGATGATGATTTCACTACAGAGAATAACGATTTCACTACAAGATGGATTGATTTTGTTATTTTGAGATGAAAATGTTGTTGATGCTAAAAAAAAATTTATTTATAGATTAAAATGTTGTTAACCTAAAAAGAGAATAAAAAACATAGAAAGCATAGGAAAAAGGACAATTTCACTATTTAATCCTATAATTTCTTTGCTAAAGTCTCTAAATTCACTGTTATGTAGAGAAACATGCATAGTAGTCAAAATAGAAAGCTAGTCTCAACAACTTGTAGTCCATATGAGCACTAAAATAAGCAATATTAAATTCAAAATGTAAACATAGACATTGAAAATTGAAAGATAAATTCTATCTAAGTGCAAAATATGATTATAAGAAAGATTAAAATGACATGGGAGAGGTCCCATTGAGTGTGCCATAAATGTATGAACTAAATTTAGATATGCAAAGAATGTAAACTAATACTAATATAAGATAATATTCAACTAATCTAGATAAACAAATAAATAAAACAAAAATCAAACCTTCATACTTTGAATATGTATAAACTCTAAATTGGTCAAGCGACCACACATATCATGTCTTTTCACACTCCTTTCATAGGAGATTCCAACTGGAGAATATGAGCTTTTATTCACATTTAGCCATGTCTTTATTTTATTATTATTTGTCTTATTCTAGAATTAAGTCACCTTTATACCTATTCTTGGTCATTCCAAGACTTTCAAATGGTCATTCCACCTTAGCCAAGTTAGACTTCCTATCCTCTTTCCATCCCCCAGGTCCCAGGACTATAGGACAGGAATGTTGGGATTGGAATACAAGGTTGGATCCTAGGGTGTCCCATTTCTAACACTCCTATCTAAGGTCAATTTGAGTTTTAATGGTTAGTTCCTTTCAATATTTGAGTCTTACCCCTTTTCTTAGCTTTATACTTAAGTTTTCCCATGTTGGCCAAATGCTCTTAAATTCAAAATAAAGAGTCTCTTATATAAAGGACTTCATAAGACATTTTATATCTAGTACATACTACTTTGACACATTAGATAATTAAAAATTATTCAATAATATATCTCAACATTTTGCATCACACATAGACTTGCATGATTGATAAAATAAGGGCCTAAGTGAAAGTTCATCCTTGCATCTATCATGTGTATTAATTATGCACGTTCCCTAAGGGAGAATTACATTTGATATAAGACCCTATCTTGAAGGTTAATGTAGGTAGTGATCAGAATAGTAGGGGTTCTAGATCATGAAATCATGGGTTTCATGTGTGTAGATAGATACAATATTTGGAGATTGAAATAGACCTATAGTGTACTTTTTTGACTTCTAACCTTTAAAATTTGGTACACATGCTCACACAAACCTGGTAGATAGAACCCAAAAAACTCATACCTTTATGACCAATTTGGACAACAATGGTAAGAATAAGACTATAGAATTAGACTCAGAAGTGTCTTATTTTTAGTGATCCTATCCAATTAGAAAATAAAATCTAGATTCAAGTTTCATACATCCTCCTATCTCTGTACCTCAGTTTTTAGCTTTTACAACAGTTGTATCAACCAATTTTTTTATATATGTTAATTTATCTCCATATGAAATTTATTTAATTAAGTTAATCAAAACCTGTATTTTATTGCATTTGATTGGATTTTTACCTTACTTCAGACCCTTTATTATTTAGGCACTAAACACTAGTTTCCTAAAAATAATAAAAATATTCAGTGAACCCAACTTACTTTTAACAAATCTAAAACCTTAGGTACCCTTAGGGTTTTTACTTCATATATTTAGTGCAAAAATTTAATTTCAAATCTATAATTTTTGTGCATTTATTCTATTCAAAAATATTTTTAGAATTTAAATTATTTCATAATTTTCAAAATTTCTAAAACCCTAACTCAGAACCCTAGATTACCAAACTAGGTCCTCAAACCCCAAGCCTTCCTTCCTCACAAATTTTAGAAAAATATTTTGAATTTTTTGCAAATTGTTTACTTTGTCAAAAATAATTTCAAATTTTCAATACTAGTAGTTCTCTTGTGTAAAAATTTAGTTTCAAATTTCTAATTTTTATATAAATTTTTGTGCATTTCTCCTATTCAAAATTATTTGCAGAATTTAAATTATTGAATAATTTTCAAAAAAAATCTATAACCCTAGCTCGAAACCCTAGATTTCCAAACTAGGTTTTCAAACCCCAATTTTTCTTCCCTTAAAATTTTTAGAAAAATAGTTTGAAATTTTGGCAAATTATTTAAATTACCAAAAATATTTTCAAGATCTCTATGTTCATAGTTATTTTTTTATTTATTTGCTTAACATTAATTTTCAATATTCTCTTTGGTGAAATAAATAAAATGGCCACTAAGGCACTTCTTCCCTCTCATCCCATAATTCAGTTCTTAAAATTTTCTCATAATTACGACAATGAATGGAAAAAATTGCAAAATTCCACATTAGCTAAAAATGTGGAAAATGGTTTTATTTATAATGAAGATAATTACTATTGTTGTAATGAATAATATGATGATATACATGATAGTGATAGTGAAGTACAAGTAGATGCATCTTATTCTATCAAACCTATCTCTTTTATTCCTTCTAAAAAAAATAATTTTGATAAATGGGAAAGATATTTCTCACCTTATTCTCCTCTACACAATGTACCAAATGAGCAAATTAGTCATGCACTTATAAGTGAAACTATAATTAGTGATAATTTACTTCCATGTGAACCTATTCTCTCTCTCTCTCTCTCTCTCTCTCTTTTGCAAACAATCATTGGTATTAATCCCAGACATTGGTAATAACTTGAGTAGAAGCCCACATCCCTCTAGTAAGGCCCAAGTTACCATTAATCCCAAGGTTCAAGTGATCAGATTCCCTCTTTATGATCTAATTGATAAATGTATCATTCTCATAGATAAAATTAATAATAAATTTCAATAATTAAATGAACCACGTCAAGATGCTAATGTAACATCCCAGGAGATTATCTCTTTAATGCATGTATTTGGTGAATTGCAACACTAAGTACATCATCCTTACCTTGGAAAACAAGGCTTATAAGTCTTGGATGGATGATAATGATATATATTGTAACCCTATTTTGAATAAATTTATAAAATATTCATTGCCTAAGAATTTATAGATACCATCATTTCCTCACTTTGATGAAACTAGAGATCCATTCATAAACCTTCAGGCCTTTCAAAAGGCTTTGCCATCTCATACGAGTCCTTTGATTCTACTCAAGTTATTCTAGCAGACATTAGTTGGGAAAACATAGAATTAGTTCTTTCATCTACTCCCTATTGTTTTTTTCACACATATGATGATTTAGAAGAGGCATTTATCACACATTGCATAGCAAACATGGTCCCTTATGTTACATATGAGAAACTTGCCACACTACATCAAAATTATTTAGATGTAGTTAGTGACTATATCTTAAGATTCAAGGCTCACATGTTAAGAGTGATACAAAAACCAAAAAAATTATAGATTTAATATATCTCTATTAAGGGCATTCGTTAACCTCTTCTCAAACATCTATTATATCAGATAGAGTCTTCTTTCATACACTTGTGTTATATAGTTATAGCTTTGGAAAATAAATTGGAATTGATTGAGGTAGATTCAATTGATTAGACTACTCTATATTTCATATTATCATCTTCATCTATAGCTCCTAGCACATAGCATCTACCATGTATTAAACAAGATAGGAAACCACATCTAGAGAAGCAACCGGTTAAGAATAGAGAGCTAGTCTCCAAAGTACAACCTATAGTTTGCACTATAGAGAATAACATCAAGGTACCACTGTAGTTTGATTCAGAGCAAGATATCCCACATGTCATATTATCAACACTAATAGATAGGAGTTTAATCACATTACCTTATAATCATTGATAAGATGCACATCTCTTACATAGATAGCCACATCAACACTTTTTTAACTATCATCTTATACATGGATAGATAGATAATGATTGTTATAAAATCAAGGATTGCATTAATATATGTGTTGATAATGGCATCATAGCATTCACATAGGGGGAACTGAGATCTCCTTCACCATGGAACCATTGACCTCATTCATCCATGACTGAGTCATCCTAGGACATTCCTTCATAAGAATTATTGGTCACTCATCATGAGAGAAGTGTATGTTCTAGGATAGAGCCTCATAGGATATCTCCTATTCCACCCATTCAAAAGGTTTGGAAACTTGTACAGTGAGAATTGACTACATATAGTAGTGTAGTTAGAGGAATACATAGTATAATTCTATATACATTTCCAACAAATTCAAAGGCACCACAATAGATTACTACTCATGAGAAATATTCACTACAGCCATATTTTTTGAGTCCTATCTCAGGTAGCAATCCACTATGGTTAATATTAAATGAACCCACATTATAGTACTAATGATAAATATACACTACAACCAAATTTGTTGGGTCTTATTTCACGTAGCAATACACTATGGTTGAGATTAAATGAGCCCTCATCATAGGTCTTAGCTCCAACTCAATCTATGGCTCAATCATACACATCATAGTAGAGGCCATAGGGTATACAATTATGGATATATATAAGCCTTCTTCATATCACATAGTTTCAATTGCATGACCAATAAAGCTACATTTCAAAGAAGCTCCATGTCTAGCTATAATTAGTAGACAATAAATAGTACCAAATATACATCATATTCCTACACAACATGAGCACTATGGACACTTATTCAGTTGGCCAATAGGGTTCAATTAGTGATACAACATAAAGTGATATGATACAAATTCATACCAACATCCATTCATATCTTCACTTAGTAGGGCAATGATGGAGCCAAAGGTCTAGCTAGCCTTTGTATTCTTGAGCCATTCTTAGGGAAGTAATATGCACAACATACTATCTTACATCCCCACATACTAACAACTGACATTCCTAATTCCCAAAAGCTATCCATAGCCAAAAACCAACTAATCACAAATATATACTTTACCAAATCCTATTTTATCAATCTTAAACCAACTCAACCCATCCAAATGACTTATCAACCTCAAAACCCACTCAATTCATCCTAATAATTTTCCAATTACAAAACCAATAATTTTTTTTCTTACATATGATTAACGTCATGCCTAACATCAAACTTATGAAAATAATCAAATCACATATCCCAAGTATAATTTTACAATATATATCCAAAACCTCAACATAAATAACAGATAAACTAATCCTAATCAATAGATTACAAAAAACAATACCAATCCACTCTAAAATCCCATAACATAATACACATAAGTCAAAATCAAATTGGTATCCATGTGTGTGTGTGTGTGCATGCGCACATGCGCGTACACGTGTGTGTGTGTGTGTGTGTAACCAAGATGTGAAATACATATACATCATATCAAGGTACAATCAATCATGAATGGGAATCATGCCCTCACTCTCACTCTCACTCTCTCCTCTAGTACTACTCCCATATCCTACTCTCACACTCAATGACCTCATAACTCCTTTAGTTTCTAAATGCCTCTTATGATGTCTCTCACTCTAGTAACTAGCCATGCTCCTCAGACAATTCCACATATCACCTCTGTAGATCTATGTACTCATCCATAATCCTCATACTCACCAATCCATGATTAGGTGGAGTTATCTTATTCCTATTTATCTCATCCCTCAACTCATCTCTCTCTCTCTCTCTCACTACTCTAACATATGCAATCATAGCTATAACAGCCCTATCAAATAAATTTGCATAAACACTAGCTTTAATATTCTTACTCTATTAAACCCTCATCAATAGCATCATCAGGTATATGCCATGTAATCTCATGAAGTATAAACCCACTCCTACTTAAGAACACCCACTCCATCAATAGGATACAATGGAGCCCACTGTTGCCTAGCCCATAATGTAGTATATGCCTCTATGCATCCAAAATCATCTACATCAATAATATCTATAATTTTATCTTGCACATCCAAAGGTAATGGTGCTAACTCATCCTTAGTAAGCCTCCTATGAGCTCTTTCTCTTGCTAGTGCTCATGCACTCCTCACCCACACCCATGTTGTTGGGGGCACATCCTATCATACCCTAGACTATCTAGTCATGTGCTCATACTAAAAGTGCTCATACACTCCAACCCAACATTCATATAACCAACAACTAACCCTCATATATTGCATCTACACTCCATCCTCGAACCACCTATGGAATCTTATATAATATGATATCTTGAGCCACTAATCTATCTAAAAATTATCTATAGTTATCTATCCAAGGATATTAGATAGCAATAAACTCATCTACCACTCCCCATATGGTTGTGGAGGTGC
This sequence comes from Torreya grandis, assembly GCA_037957365.1. Taxonomy (NCBI): domain Eukaryota; kingdom Viridiplantae; phylum Streptophyta; class Pinopsida; order Cupressales; family Taxaceae; genus Torreya; species Torreya grandis. The sequence goes on from JARHVA010002113.1 coordinate 2,775,069, forward strand.
CCACCACTCCCTCGACAATCCTATTGGCCACACAACTATTATATGCTCATAAGCCCAACAATGCAATAAGGTAGTTATACTTAAACCACAACTAAATGTCTCCTAAGTAAAACTATAAAGATCCCTATACAAGTGGGAAAGCATAATCCTACCCCATGAAAACATAGTTTCATACACCTCTATACTATACATGATCCTATGTATCCTATATGCAATTGACACCCCACTCTTATTTATAGCAATGAATGAAGCCAAAAATATAGCCAACCACTTTTACAAGCACAAAACACTCAACTCTATAATAACTAACAATAATACATTTTTATTAATATCTCTCTAATATATGCCTAAGGGCACACCAGAAAAGTATAAGGATGTAGAGTCAATAACATCCACACTTATGTCATCATGCAATGTCACCCACCATCCACTAACTGGAAAATGTAAAATATGGTACACATCCTCTAGAGTAATCATAATCTCTCTAGTAAGAAGATATAAAGTACACGTGTCTACATTCTACCTGTCACATAAGGTGGTAATTAAATACCTATAACACTTCATAGTGTTTAGGTCACACACAAGACCCATCCCTACTTTATCCATCACAACTCTCTCATTAGGTGACAAAGGTAACAATCTTAGTATCTCCATCACCTAGCCTTTACAAAATTCCCTCATCCATACCACACCCTACAAAACCTATTAAATAACATATGTATCGATTAAATATGCCAAAGTAAACAACAAAGATAAAAAATAATAGATAGCCAATCAAAATCTCAAAAAACTAGCCCTATTAGACAACAACATTACGAAAGGACACTAGCACTAGATATCAATGCTAAAACCTAGATAATAGCATTGAACACTGGACAAGAGCACTAGATCTTAGATAGGAGTGTTGTAACTAGTCAAAATTCCTAAAAATAGTTTAAAATAGCTCAAATTGCATCAAGTGTTTCATCTACTTACTAAGGTAACCTCCCCATTATCCTCCACCTGAGCTTCTAGTTACTCAAATCAGGTCATGGTAGGTGCTCATCTCCTTGGCATATCTCCTAATCTAGATATCCAAATCTCAACCTAGTCAAAGTATAAATGAATCAAGAATCAATCCAATTTTCCTATAGCAAACAAGTTTCTCATTCCATTTTGCAAACCATTTTGTTCCACAAAATCATGACAACGATACCTTTGACAACATTCAAACCTCACTCTTCTATTACCTCATCTACCTACTATGGAACACACATATCTATATCTCTTTTATACCAAGACATAAAACTTGGTCCCTACAAATCAAATACTCATTCAACTATCAAACCACTCAGCCTAATCAATCAAACAAACTTTCAATCTACTCATAAACAAGCCAACTTTGTTTCTACTTATACCACTAGTCATCACTTTTGGCTCAACCTCCTCTATCATAGATCTCATCCCTTTCACCAAAAGGAGGGTATCATTCCTACTATTCCTATTACCACACTTATCCAACATGCTTATCCACTCCCATAGTTAGATACACCATTATTCATATATCTCTAGTACTTAGATTATCAGATTTAGCTTAGACCAGTTAAGATATACAATGATTCAAACTACATGGGTCACTTAGCATTACTAAAGACATTTAAAATGATATACCTTAAGTTTATAGATACAATTATTTAGACTACATGGGTCACTTAACATTACTTAGGACATTCAAAGGGATATACCTTTAGTTTATAGATACAATAGTTCAGATCATATAGATCCATAATCATTTTAGCTTACAAATGCACATATTAGTTAGATATAGTGGTTTAAATTATATGGATTCATAGTCAATCTGATATAAATTTAGATCAGATACTAGATTTGGGGGCATATACATTACTACATGTCTCACACATACATCTTCATATAGCATGACAAGTTAAAGGATCATATAGCAGATTATAGGCATAGTGCAAAGTACATTGTTTTGATCTATAATCTTGCACATGGGACATGACATGATAGCTCATATCCCATATGGTTATACATATTACCAAAATATACATATGCATTACTCATATACCAAATTTGGGGTCATGAAAAATATGTCCATGTTCTTCATCATCCAAGATTATATAAATTGAATGGTAAAATGTGCCATTTTCTTCTTACACATTTACTAGAGTTTTGGATTACACCTACCTGTACCTAGGTTGTCACCAGGTTGGACCATATGATCATTTGTAGTGGTTGGTCCATAGCATTACCTAAACCTAGACTACATGATTTTTTCCAAGATAGAGGGCAATCATAGTTTTGGGCCTCTAAGAGCTTCTTAGTTCTAGTATAGATTATCTAGAGTAGGGGAATGACAAATTTTTCTCTTCATAGTATATAAATTCTATCCACACATTCTAGATTACATGAGTTAATGTGGGACAGAGGGAAGACATTGGTTTTGGACCTCTGAGAATTTCTCATTTTTAGCTAGATTCAACACAGAGATCAAGCATTTCCCTCCTTCTCCATGTTATAAAAATTTCATATTCATATTTAGTATAGGGGCATCTATTTTAGGGATTCCTTCTTTCTATAGGCACTATTAAGCTCTCCATCTACTTCCTTGGCAAGGAAGTGAGATGGACTCTTTTTTATTACATTCATCTCCATGTAGGTAGGTTTAGGTATACATTTTATTTTCTTTCTTTTACTCTAATACTTCATTTCAATGCATCACTAGCTTAAAAGGGGGGCAAATGTATACACCATAAATTTGTCAAGAAACCACACATATCATGTCTTTTCATAGTCCTTTCACAAGAGACATCCACTAGAGAATATGAGCTTTTGTTCACATTTATCCATGTCTTTGTTTTATTTTTTTTGTCTTGTTTTAGGCTTAAATCACATTTTTACCTATTCCTAGTCATTTCAAGCCTTTAAAATAGTCATTCCACCTTAGCCAAGTCAGACTTCTTATCCTCTTTCTATTCCTCTAGGTCCCAAGACTATAGAATAAGAGCGTTACGATTGGACTACAGTGTTGGACCCTATGGTGTCCCATTTCTAATGCTCCTATCCAAGGTCAATTTCAGTTTTAATGATTAGTTTATTTCACTAGTTAGTCTTACCCATTTTATTATCTTTGTCCTTAAGTTTTCCCATATCATCCAAATGAAAATAAATATCCCAAATTAAAAATGAATATTCTCTTATATAAAGGACTTCATAAGGCATTTAAAATCTAGCATTTACTACTTTGGCACATTAGATAATTAAAAATAAGTCAATAGTATAGCTCAGCATTCTACATCACACATAGACTTGCATGATTGATCAAGGAATGGCCTAGGTGAAAGTTAATTCTTGTATCTATCATGTATGTTGATTATGCACATTCCCTAAGGGATAAATACATTTGATCTGAGACCCTAGCTTGAGGGTTAATGTAGGCTTTGATTAGGATAGTAGGGGTTCTAGATCATGCGATCATTCTTCCCCTAACCTAGATTTTCCCCCTTTTTATTTTGATACACTTATACTTTCCATGTGTGTAAATAGATATAAGATTTAGAGATTGAAATGGACCTATAGAGATCTCTATTGACTTTTAGCCTCTAAAATTTGGTACACATGTACACATAGACCTAGTGGATAGAACCCATAAAAATTAGACCTATATGGCTAGTTTGGATAATAATATCAAGAATAGGACTATAGCACTAGACCCTGAAGTGTCTTACTTTCGGTGATCCTATCCAATCAAAAAAAAAAAGCTAGATTCAAGTTTTAGACATCCTCCTAGCCCTATACCTTATTTTTTAGCTTTTGTAATAGTCATATCCACCAATTTTTTTAGATAAGTTAATTTATATTCATATGTAATTTATTTAATTAAGTTAATCAAAACCTATATTTTATTGTATTGGATTAAATTTTTCCCTTACTCTAGACCCTTTATTATTTAAGAACTAAACACTAATTTCTCAAAAATAATAAAAATAGAATACAAGATTTCTCCATTGTGATGTGTATCTAATTTGCTCTTTTAAGTATGTGGTGCTCACTCCTCTAATGAAAAGAGAGAACATGTATTGTTTGGGTGTAAAAGGAAGACTTTTATTCACTTTAATTTGATTTGTGTGTAAGATCTCAAAATCTTATGAATCCAAAAGGTATGATTACAATTGTAAGTATGATTGTGATGCTTTAAAATGGAAATTTATAAGCTTACTTATAGATGCTTTGAAAATGATCTAATGGTGGAGGATCATTTATACTTTTTCAATGCTCCAAATGATCAATGGTGGAGGATGGTTCCTCACCCATGAGGTTGGAGACCTTTTCAACCTAGTTGAGAAAAGAGTGGGGTTGGTTAGCTAACTCAACAAGACTTAGTTAAATTCATTGACAATTCATGAGAGGATTCATAAGAGGTGGATAAATTTATCGATTTGGTTGGGATGAGGGAGAAAAAGGTGGAAGAGGTTTAAATAGGTGAAAATTTAAATTTATTATTTAAAATAAGGATTTGAAGGTGCACAATTGACTTATTCAGTATGTTGAATTATTAAATTATTTGATTTTGGAGGGAAATGTTATTTATTAATTTTAAGAAGAATTATTAAGTATATTAGGTGAATTTTGACACTAAATGAAATTTAGGTGTTTACACCCTCCAATATCTTCATTTTGGCATGAACAAGGTGTCAAATAGACATCCAAGTCAAAATTTATGGCCTCTAGAAAATAACAATTTAGCTGAAAGCATAAGTTTACGATTACCACCACTAATCAATATGAGTTCACTACTAATGAATAGTAATTCACCACTCAATAGCATGAATCATCCACTAAATAGTATGAATACATCACTCAATAGTATGAATTCAACTCAGAATGAAATTGTTCAATAAAATGGTGAATTATTATTGTTAAGGTCAAAAACATAGAAAACACAAATACAAAAGGTCAAAATAGGAACATAAAATGAATGCCTTATAAAACTACCACTGTATTGAAAAAAATCACTAAATTTTATAACGAAACCATTAATGTTTGAAAAAATCATTGTATTATCCTATAAAACCCCTTTTTTATAAAATGACAAAAAATAGAAAAAAAAAAAAGAAACAAAAATAAGATGATTAAAAAAAACCATTTTATAGAATGAAACCACTAAAGTTTATAATAAAAATACTAAATTTGGTAACAAATTCACATAAATGTGTAACAAAATCACCATTTTTTGTTATAAAATAATTGCTCTACAAAATGAAAAAATAGAAAACAGAAAGAAATAGAAACAAAAAGATAAAAAATTGAGTGATAGGAAGGAACAAATGTTTAAAATACTTAAAATGAGAAAGATAGTTTCAGAAATAATGCCCAAAAATTAACTAGAATAAAATTATTAATATATAGGGTAAAACCATTGAAGTTAAACACAAAACCAATGTTCTATAGAATGAAACCACTGTTCTATGGAACAAACCCATTGTTTCAAAAGAAATGTACACTAACTTAGAAAACTCTAGAAATGACACCTGAAACAATAAATACCTTCTAGACTAAGATTAAGTTGTTATGCACTTTAATTTATTTTGAAAATTACTCAAAAAATATAATAAAATTATACAAGATGAGAAATATTTGGGAAAGGTCACACTGTGGGTACCAAAACATGATAGATATAATTTTATAACCTATGTAAGTGAGGAAATCAAATAAATAATTGTTTAACCCTAAATTAGTGATGTGGATAATACTTGGGGTAGATAGGGTTAAGAATGTAGAAATTATAATGCACAAGGGTTGTAATCAGATCTACAACATGTTAATTAAATTCTAAACTCATATACAACATATGCTAAATTTAATAAACTAATATAAGATAAAAATAGTAAATAAAACTATGCTAGATATGTAAATTATAAATAAATAATGTACTTAGTTGATTTTGATGCTAACATAATTCTAAATATAGAATAAGTAGGAAGTAGACTGGAAGAAGATTCTAGAACAATCACCAAATTCTATATTGAGTGCCTCTAGAGTCACAGACACTAACATCAGCCTTAGATGTTATCATCGATTCTAATCTCTAAAATAGACATAGGTATCCTATATAAAATACCTATTGGAAGAGGATGCAATCACTTGAATACTTCTAATTTTGTCTTTATCTTTGATCTAGTATATTTAGGTATAGGTCTTGGATTATTTCTCCTTTTGAAATTGTAAAACATGAGTTATTCATTTTCATAATGACCTTGTGAAAATGGGTTAATGGGATCATGGTTTCTAGATAACCTCAAAGACCCCTCTATCAATAGGTGATTCTTACATAACCACTACTCTGAAGAGTGCCTCAGACTGATGTACTTCACCCCTAATGTGATGGTTTGTATATGCACAAGAGTGTAATATGTAGAAATCAATTACAATAGTGACCTAGCTTGTAACTTGGACAATAAGGATTTTGGACTACTCCTTTATTAATTCATACCTTTAGATGTGTATTCCCCATGATTGGTATGAAAATATAAATAAATAGGTAAGTTTTTCTCAATTGAATGCCCTTTAGTATAAATTCTAAGTGAGAAATTAATGAGTGATTTTGATTATATACCACTCCTATCAGGAAATATGTCACATTAAATCACTTAGTCTAACCATTAGGATGCATTTAATTTGTGAAATAGATGACTTTAGGTCACTAGGCAATTGTCTCAAGGTAGGACACTAGTGTTGATGTAGGAGTCTAGGACCAATGCTTGTGTCATGGTAGTTATAAAATAGGTACATACTCAAAACTTATAGGTACATAAGCATATTTTTAAGCATTTTTGGGAAGATAAAAGGTCTAGGGTACTAACATAAGACTGGTTAGACCAAGAGATAGGCTAAGGGGTATAAAATAGAAAAAAATGTGAGACTTATAAAAGTGGTAAAGGTCCATGACTAAGATAAACAACCAAGGTATGAGTTTTCCAAGTATACAAGATAGGAGTGATATATAATTAAATAATTTATAATATATTTCTACATGTTCAGAGGAACAACTTTCAAATATGAATATACCTCCATTATCTCCTTTAGTGGTGAGTTTGGAAAATTTGCCTTTGATTACTTTTCTTATTTTTGAACTTTATGATGTAATTTTCTGATATGAGGTGATGAAATAATAGTTTATGCAACTCTTATAACCTAATATTGAGATCCACTCAAAATAAAGCACCAAATATTCTAGAGTATATTAATAATCCCCCTTAGAACAATATAAAAAGATTGATTAATAATAATGTCTTTAATATTTGTAGTGTTTTTCTCAATATTTCTTCCTTGAAATTATTGAGTTGAGGTTTAGGTTTCACTCTGGCTCTATCTTTTGTGCCTTATGAAGATTTTATTTTGAGTATAGAGGTGGGGTAAAAAATTTACATCAAGATATTATAGAGGAGCTGAGAGTGGAATGTTCCCTAGCCATATAAAAGGATAGAACACCCAAAAACATATTTCTAAAGAGGATATATTTTATTTAAAATGTATTTGGGGTAACAAATACATAGTTATTCTAAAGGCAAATAAAGGTATTACTATGGTTCTTTTAGATAAAGAAGTCTATAGTGAAAAATGTTAGATCATTTAAATAGTAGTAGGAACTATAGAAAGATATCCAAATCACCTTTAAATAAAGTTATTGTTGTAGTTACTAAAGCTATTAAGAATACATATTTAACTAATAGAAAGAAGCAATGGCTTACCCTACATGTGCCAATTACCCCTAGAATTTATGAATCTCATAAAACACATAAAGAAAGTATTCCTTTTAGGCCTATTATTAAAACTAGTAACTCTCCTACCTATCCTCCTGATAAATTCTTAGCTGATAAGTTGAAAAATTTTGTTGGTAGTTCCTCATCCTTTATAAAAATATTAGATAGTTTTGTTAGGTAAGTCAAGGAAAGAAGTGTTAATGATTAATACATTCTGGTTAGTTTTGATGTGGTATCTTTATTTACCAAGATTATTTTTAATGAGACTATGAATGTCATCCATGATATTACAGATCCCAAATAGAAAATTTTGTGTAATTATGTTTATAATCAACTTTATTCACCAAGTGAGGGGCTTTCCATGAGAAAAAAAATGAGTGTTAATGGGTTAATCATTATCTCCCATTGTTTTGAATTTGTTTATGGCAACTTTTGATGAAATAGATCCTATTTCTTACCCTTTAAAACTTGATTGGTGGGATTGGATGACACAAATCCAAAATGGACTCATGTGGATAAGTAATTGAATATATTTATTTAATATTTAAATGATAAATCCAACTAGATTCAATTCACTATGGAAAAAGAAGAAAATAATTGCTTACCTTTCCTTGATGTCCTCATCTCAAAATATCCAGAAGGGGCATTATCTCATGAAGTTTATATAAAAATGACCCACATGAATATTTATATATAGGTAGACTCACACCATCAACCTTTCCAAAAAAATATTTTCCTTTATTCATTAGATACAAGAGCTCAAAAAATATCTGATGGTGAGCACATTGAATCTGAAAGTTTTAACCTTACTAAGGCTCTCATGGAAACTGATTATAAAATGTGGGAGATTAATAATTTTTTTCATAATAATAACACTCATACTCAAGGAAATAATAATTTGGATTTATACATTCCAAGGATCATGATTACTTATGTGAAAGTAATTTTATAAAAATCAACAAGAATTGTGAAGAAGGTCAGAATACAGACTGCTTTCAAGACTCTCAATACCCTTCATTCTTCTTTGGATTCTACCAAAGATCTAGTTGATCCAATTTCTTATAAAAGTGTTTATCCTTTCTCATTTGGTGTTCCATATGTGGGGGAAATGGGTAGATCATTAAAAACTATAACTAAATAACATTCACATGATATTCAAAATTTTAAGGTTAATAGTTTAGCATTAGTAGAACATTCTTTTACCATGAAACACCATATTTGTATGCATCAAGATAAAATTATTGTGAATGAATATTAATATTGGAAAATAAAAGTGAGGGAAATAATTGAGATTTAAAAAAGGCTTAATATTCTAAATATATAGAACAACTTGGGCATTAGTGATTCTTGGTGGCCCATTATTAATCATTTAAAAAAGGTGTGATTCTCTTTTTTTGTCCTTTTGCATTTTTATTGGGAGGTCAACCTCCTTTTTTGAGGTTTTTCATGTATCTTTACTTTATTTATGGAGGTTCAATATTGTTTATTATCATCATATCTCATTAAATTTATTCACTTATGTTTCTCTCATTCTATTGCCCTTAGGATGGACATGCATATTATGCCTGAAATGTTGGTATCAAATTATCTACACTTGATGATTCCATAAATTTAATTTTATAAATTATAGCATCATATAAATTTAAATAATTTTACTCATAAATATTTTATATATTCCCCCCTTAATCTAGTAATGAAATTGATGGTTTAAAGGAGAATAAATGTGTAGCTAGGTGTGCATAACACACCTTTCCCTTGCATGAGCCCAACTTGAATGATTTGTTGATGATTGAATTGCAACCGTCTTTCCTATTGGCAAGTTGATCTGAAAAGATGTATCCTATAAAGATATAAAAATAAGATTAGGAAAAATATATAAATCTAAAAAGTGCATATATCTAAGGAGATAGAGATATTAGAACCTACAATCCCCCAACCTTGGAGAAAAGGTGAGTTACCATCCGATAGTCGAGATTAGCTCAATCATGTAACCCAATCATACTTATAACCTAGTAAGCATAATTGAATAAAGTTAACCCATACCATATATTTTTTGTGTTTGGATGATGTAATCAATTATAACCTATAAATTTGTCAATATTGAGTAATTTAATCACCTAAACCATACCAAAATTGAACCAACTATTATAGTATATTGGTTTAATACAATTTATAACAATCTGACCTAGTGGGTGATGAAAATCAATATAAGAGTTTTGAAATCTGAAACTAATTTATATTTTGTAATATTAGAGACACATTACATATAATATGCACCTTATATATGTATCATGATAAAATTGTGTATAACAGTGGTACCAATCTATATTAATTTACCATAAATGTGTATCCAAATTATATGACTATATACTTTGGCCAATTTGGAATTTTTCACAAGTGTGGGAAGAATGTTACCATAATATGTCACCACTATATATGGATAAATATAAAAACTAAAATAAGTTCCAATGTGGAGGACATGTTTCCAAACCATACCCCCACTGAAGCTGGGTATACGAAACATTGAATACGTGTAGAGAACATGCTTCCAAAGCATGCCCCCATTGAATCTAAAAATTATAAAAAATGTTTATAACAACCTATAAGACATTCCCCCCATTATATTCCCCCTATTTGAGGTGAGGTAATAATATAAGCCAATAGTTACCTCACCTCAAAAGGATAAGACAACTATATAATTGGTGAATGGAAATATGTAGCATATAAAATAATATGTGTAGGTAATTTATCATTGAATTACATAGAATAATGTGATCATATGAAGGCCTATTTTTAATGATAAATATCATGACAACATTTATATATAAATAATACAAGGTCAACAAAAACACAATCACACACACAAGAACACTCAAAAGCAAGTCAATATACAATAGCCCTAAAAAACTAAAAATAAGGGGTAATTTTAAATATTGCACAATCAAAGGGACACAACTTAGTCAAATGTACACAAAATCAAGAATGACATATTCAAAATTATATACAAAAAATAATGACATATTCAAATGTCAAATAAAACACACATAGGCACAAGATCCACGAAAAAAGGAGCATGTTCAAATAATCAAATAATCAAGACAATAGCAATACAAGACACTCAAGGAAGTATATAAAGGAAAGCATAAGCAACCAACATAAACATACCATAGCATCCTATGGATAAATTTTTTTTAAAAAATAATTTCAAGTGCATATCATATCAAGTACCCTATATAAGATATAATCATGGACAAAAGCATGTGTAACTATATAATATCTCAAACAAGATGATGAGATACCATCGAATGATATAACATGTGTGTATCAAGATAAAATAAGTAGATGCCCCCAATGTCAACATCACATGAGTAGAGGTAAGGAATAACATCTTAAATATGAATAAATCATGTATATGTGTATACTCGTATCACACTCACATAAAATAATGAATCACATTTGTATGCATAAGTAATTGATATGTCATCCATCAACCTGAAATTGACACACATTTGCCAAGGAGATAATAGAGCATGTAAGTGCCAAAAATGTTTTTATATTTTTTATTTTTTTTTATTTATGGAATATGTGAAGAGGAAATATCATCATATGATCTTATTCAAAAGGTGGTCATAGGTATCTCCCCACTCAAAATTTGGTGTAAGGAATTTGTGGTACTTTTAAGGAGCATGTATAGGTGTAATATTTATCACTATAGTATTTGTGATGCTTTGTGTCATGAAGTAGTAATAGACTAGATAAGGTTTCGTGTAACTCATATCTATGTACTTTATGGTTTATTTAGAATAACAATAATAGTAACATGCTTAGGTGATCTAAATATCTGAATGTGGTGCATAATAGGAGATGAAGATTTCATGGAATCCAATATATGTATCTAGTATAATGGTCTCTCAAGTATTGGACACCTATTAAAGGGTATTACCTATTGCTTACCCTTTTATGGTGGAATAACCTTATTAGGTTTGTTAATTAGTTGTACAAGTATAAATTTTTCTTGTTTAAGAGGATGCTCATATGTAATTCTAGAAATTATAATTACCTGAATGGCATGAATGTATTTAACACATCTATGCATCATATAAGGTAATTCTCAAAGTGTATAGATCCAATGTCTTCCCAATAACATATCAAATATTCCCATGGAATGTATAACTAAAAAGGAAGCAACCACATGTGTTGAATTAACATGTAAAGGTAGGTCAATATCACTAAGAATATTTTGAGATGTTCCATTGAATTTTCTAACTGATCTAGTAGAAGTAAAATTTTTTTGATTAATATAGCCTAGATGAATAAGTAATGTCATGGTGAATTTTTTTTGATTGCACCATTATCAATCATAACACTATCTATAGACTAGTGATTAAGGAATGCTCAAATGAATAAATAATGAAGAGTAAAGTCAGCATACTTAACTTTATTTTCATCAAAACTAATATAAGGTCTTGAAACCATAAGAGGTGTATGCCACATATAGGTACCAAATATCTGATCCAATGGGTGATCATAATGTGATGGATAAGGATGTGCATTATATTCAATTTTCACTTTTATATCCTTATTATAATGATCTTGAAAATGATTGTTAAATATTTTCTATTCTTGGTGATCACCAAGTTTTAAACTTGATTCCTTGGGAGGATCATCAAATACAACATTTTAGTCATCAATGAGGTCTTGGATCTTATGCTTCAAGGTAAAACATTTATTTTTAGAAAACCATTATCCCTAGTGATAATCACAATAAGGATTTTCATCATACCCTTTGGGTATAGGTCTATTCATATCAATCTCTATAGGATGAGGGGGAGATATAATATTGCACTCTACTAACCATGAGAGTAATTAAGTGGGAGACTTAGGTAAGCATGTAAATTATATCCTTAGTGATTTGAATCCTACTTGGGGTATATAAGGTTAATAATATAGAAATGAAAATTAAAAAAGGTGGTAATTATATCTAAACTAGGTCAATTAAATGATAAACTTAGATACAACATATGTTAAATTTATTAAATTGAGATATGTTAAAAATAGGAAGTAAAACTATGATAGATATAGAAATGACAAATAAACAATGTACTTAGAAATTATTGATGCTAACACAATTTTGGATCTAGAGTAGGTAATAATTAGACTGGAAGAGGATTCTATAATAGTCACCAAATTATGGATTGAGTTCTTCTAAAGCTATGGAGACTAGCATCAGCCTTGGACATTAGTGTCGTGCTAGTTTTTGAATCAAACACAAGTGTCATATATGGAATACCAACTGGAAAAGGATGTGACCACATATATGCTTCTAGGTTTATCTTCAAATTTACTCTTTTTTATTTATATATGGGTCATCGACTATAGCTCCTTATGAAATTACAAAATCCTAGTTCATATTCATAGTGACCATGGGAAAAATGGGTTATTGATATCATGGTGTAGAAATAACCCCAAAGACACCTTTATCGGTGAGTGTTACCTACATATCCACTACTCTGAATAGGGCCTTAGATTGATGTAGTTCATACCTAATGTGTTGGTTTGTGTGTGCACAAGGTTGAAATATGTTGAAAACAGTTACAATAGTGACCTATCTTATAACTTGGAAAATTAATTTTTTGGGCTACTCTTTTAGTAATTCATACCTATAGGTGTGTATTCCTTATGACTAGTATGGAAATATGAATAAATAAGGAAGTTTTTTAATTTAATTCTCTTTGGTATGAATTTTAGGTGAGTAATAAATGAGGAGTGATTGTGAATATATACCAATCATATCAGGAAATATCTCATATTAAAGAACTTAGGCTAACCATTAAGATAAATTTCATTTGCAAATTAGATAACTTTAGGGCACTATAAGCTTCCATCAGGGTAGGACAGTAGCATTGACATAAAGGTTTGGTACTGATGCTTGTGTCTTGGAAGTTAGAAAATAAGTATAGGCTCAAAAAATTTAATGGTATAATATAAGCATATTTTAAGCATTTTGGGAAATATTGAAGGTCTACATCATCAATATAACATTGGTCAAAATGAGATATAGGACAAGGGGCACAAGATATAAAATATGACAGACTTCCAAAAGTGAGAAAGGTCCATAACTGATAGGAATAGCCAAGGTCTAATTTTTCCAAAAGTACAAGACTGAAGTGCTATATAATTCATAAATATATTCTAAACTAATTAACTTCCTATTCTAAAGATTAAACTAATACCTTAATTATATTTATTCAATCAAATTAATTAAATAAAACATATTTATAATGTACCATCTTACCAATAATGTAAATCACCTTCTCCATTTATAAACTTTGATTTATTATTATAATGTGATATGTGGATGCTCAATTCATTCTCTAAGGCAAAGGTTATTTCAACAACATATGGACATAATTTATTGATTTTATTATATAAACACAATGTGATTTTGATATTAATTTGATAGTTTTATGATGATTCAATCAATAATGAAGGATGATGCTTCAAATTATATATTTTTTAGTGAGAAGATGAGAAGATATGATAAATCCAAATTTATTAGATTATGTTAATTTTGGAAGTTCAAATTTGAGTCCTCATCTAAATGGAAGATACCACTTCCTCATGTGTTTGAGAAATTATGGTAAAGTTAGTTAGTAGCTGAAAGTTTGTCATGAATGAGTCAAAGTAGTTAGATTACTCACCATGTTAGTTGAAATGTTAAATGACAAATAAATAATTTGTTGAAGAAGTTAAGGAAGTGTTTGGATTACTCAATGCTTGGTTGATATAAATGTGGAAGATGTTTAGTGATTTGTAAATTCTAGATTCTATTATTTTTATGGAACTATGTGCCCATGATTAAGTAATTATTAAAAAAATGAAGGGAAATTATGTTAATGGACCTTAGGCTGGAATTCATATTTAGGGCAGTGGTTTAGTTAGTGTGTAAATATTAATAAAATTTAACTACAACATTAAATATGGTATAATAAGTGTCTAAAATAACATTTAAACATTATTCAGAAAGTAGTCATTTATCATACGACATTCACTAAAAAGAGTGAAGTCTTCCACCTATAGTAATGATTCTAATGAAATGTATTACCCCATAGTTTATAGTGCACTCTTTCCTATCTACCTATGAAACATTGCATAGATAATATTTCAATAATTACAATTAGTCATTAAAGCCATGAAACCATCATTAGAAATTTCCCTCAATGTGAACCTAGGGCTAAGATTTTCTAGTTTGAGGTTAGCAGTGGTTTCTATTTCATTATAATATAGAACTAAGCTAGGTATAATATAATGTTTTATCTTAATTTAATTCATACCATTAACATTAACTCTTTAATACCATTATTAAACACATTATTATTTTAAATTGAAAATACAATATAAGACCAAATGATTAAACTCCATAGTTTATCTTAATAATATAAGTTACACAATGAACAATACTTTTGAAGTGATAAAAAATAAATGTGTGATAATAATAAATCTCAACTAAAGATTAAAACCTATAGGTATCCTTTTAACTAATCATGAAAAACACATTCATGGCTTTCTCTTTCACCAAAGTATCAAAAATCAAATATAAGATTAATTGTATTGACCTTAATTGATATAAGTGATAAATAAATTTCATCTCTTCTTGGAATAGATTATGTATCTTATTTATCACAACCAATTATCCAATTAAGTCACAAAATTCATGCCATTAATGATTATTATTATGATATCATTCATTCATAATTTTATTTTCAAGTGGTAATAATAACATACAATATAAAATAAATAATCAATTAACAAGAGAAAACCAAATTAAGGTTTTCTAGTAGGGAGTCCATTTTTTCAAATGATGGTTTATAACTTATTAAAAGTACTTTAAAGCATTATATTGACATATGAATAACAATATGGTTCATCTTTCCAAAAATATATGATGCATTAATAATATCGATATTAGTTAATAATATTACAACACATAATACTCCAAATATTCTTTAATTTCATTTTCAAGGACCATCAAATATGGCTTTTTCAGTAATAAAGATTATATCCATACAAATTTAAGATAAAAATCATAGTAATAGAATGTATAGGACTCTTAAAGTAGACCTATTCCATTCACTATTGTTCAAAAGCTATCCATTTACCGATACAAATGACAATATGATTTCATATTTGTTCATGACATCAGTTAATAAATCTATCAACTCAATCATAGTCATGCAATCAAAATATACA
Organism: Torreya grandis; assembly: GCA_037957365.1. NCBI lineage: Eukaryota > Viridiplantae > Streptophyta > Pinopsida > Cupressales > Taxaceae > Torreya > Torreya grandis. Next base: position 2,791,082 of record JARHVA010002113.1, read on the forward strand.
GCTATCAGATTAAAATGCATGCTACAACCATGTTATTCTTGTTAATGACATGAAGCCACTGGCAAATCCAAACTGATATTTTCAACATAGTCTAGATTTATCCAAATAAAAAAGAACTCAAAAATAACAAGGATAATCCTCGATGACTAATTTCTTGGGATAAGTTATTCCCAAAATCATTATACAATACAATAAATTCAAGCTCCAACATTCATTCACTTAATAAAATAATGAATATAAGAATTAAAATGAATCATAACTTAGTTTAACTAGAGTATTGTATACATAACAACTAGTTCTCCAAATTATATTATGACCATGTAATAAACATAATATAGCTAGCAAAAAAACTATGATGGTCATTTAATGATTTTGGAAATATTGGTATATTATTTATTATTTATTTAAATGGTTGGAGTAGTAAAATTAGTAAATATATAGACAATAATTAAACTACTGATTTTTGCAAATTAATTGCAATTCAAAGTTTTCTAAAAATAGTAACAAGGAGAAGAAAATAAAACTTAGCTAGAAACTAGTTGATCTGATTGAGATAGAGGCTAGAATTTACTATGTAGGACTGGAATACTATCATAAACTAAGATCTAAAATTTATTTTGTGATTAGATAGGATTGTTAGAATTAGACAAGAGTGGCACCAATGCTATAGTCCACCTTTGCTACTTTTGTCCCAAGGATCTAAGATTTTTGGGTTTTGTTCACCAAGTTTGTGTGACCATGTCTATGAAGTTTCATTAGATGGAAGTTTGTAGAGCTCCCTATAGAGTATATTTTCTCTTCAAACCCTATGTTCTATTGTGATTTGACAAATTTTGAGAAAGAGGGGGGGGGTTAGTGTGTGTAAGATTCACTGAACATTGATCTATACCCCTTGTGTGGGCATGTTGCCTACATAATAATACTTTGAAGAGGTACCAATCCATATGTAGTTCTCCCACTTGATGTGCTTTGTGAAATTATGTGTGTGAAGATGTGGAATGCTAAACTAGATGTGTTTGAGGTGGCTAGGGATTGGTATAAGGATTTGGATAAGCTTTTAAGTATATTTTTTGGATGTATGTAGAGAATAGGGAAGATTTATTGAGTAGTATTGCTTGTATTCTTGCTTGTTTAGTGATTATTTCTAACCCTTTACAAATGATATTTGAATAGGATTTTATAGGGATGTATTGGTCATGGGTTAAATGTTCTCACATTAAGCTAACAAAGAGAAGGATGGGGAACTAGAATAAATTAACCATTAGGTCTAGAAATGGACTTGGATAATAGTAAAAAAGGTAGATAGAAGTGGAATCAGTGCTATAGTCCTAGTGTGGTTCTATTTTCCTTAGTAGATAGGACCTGGGGGGATGGATCTATCATAAAAATAGGGGTATATCTTAACTAGGATCAAGTATAGAAGGCTACAAATGATTAGGAATTAGTAAAAATATGTTTATGAGGGTCATGAGAGTAGGAAATTGGGACCTAAGGGTTGGGTGTCATTATCCACACTCAAATTACCAATTTTCACATTTTATATAACTACATTTTTCCCCCTTTATTGTAGTGATGTAGTAAAGAAAAATACTAGGATAAAATAAAAATATAAATCATACCTAAACTTATCTATAAGGGTGAATCTCATGAATTTGTCTGATGCTAGGTGTGCATAGAGAGTACACTATGAAGTGTGAATCTATTATGATGCTAAGTAATGTTAGATGATGTTGTACCAAGATTAATATCACAAATAGAATTGAGTGCTCAATTCCTTATAAGTGGCTCAAGAATGTAAAGTTTGTACCTTTGGTTCCATCATCACCCAATAAGTGAAGATATATGATCATGCATGCATTAGTTTATGTTTGGACTATGTGTTTAATACCTTTGAGTAGGTGGCTCAAGAATACAAAGGCTATCTAGTCCTTTGGATCCATCATTGCCCCATGAAGTGAAGCTATGGACTAATACTAGTATGAAATTTATGTTATTTAAGATTACTCATAAATCCAATGAATGTAATATGATATAAAATTTTTGGAATGATATCCAATGTATGCTGGAAACTAGGCCACTCTTGGCCACTCTGAAAGATGGAGATTAGGCTTCTGTGAAAGCCACTCCAAAACTGGTGCACTAGACTTATATGAAATCCACTTAGGAACTCAAGAATGTGGAATTTAGGCTTGTATGAAATCTATTAAAAAATTATTCCAACCACCTATAGATAGAATAAAGCATGCAATTGCTAAGAATGCTTGGGTAATACTGAACTCAAAAAGGAAAGAAAAGAAATGTGCTATGCACATTACCCCTAATTATTGGTGTTTATAAAATGGATTATGATATATAAGTTATATCAATTATCATGTCTAAAATTGGAAATGAGATCCATCATGTCATGCATTATTCCCTATATATCTATATTACCTGAGTAAAAATGTACTAAAAACTACTAATTTTGAATTGGTCTAGCTATACAAAACTATAGTTGAATGTACTTCTCTACCTATTTTTGGAAAGTCTAGTTTTTATATTATTTGGATAGGAGTGATAAAAGTGGACACTAGTGGAACTAGCACTGTATTCCAATTTGGTCACTATTGTCTTTAGCTAAATATGGTAACTATTATGATATTCTCACTATCTACCTAGTTTGTTCTGACTATTTTGATGTCTAGTTACTATTTTGGGTGTTATGGAAACTATTATTTAAATTTTTAGGGGATATGATCTATATGAAAAAACACCTATTTATTTCCCCCTCTTTTGAAGGTTTGAATGAAGACCCTCCAATGACTACCATCATAATAAATAACCTTACAAGTGTGTTAGATGCAAAGATACATGATATAGCAATGATAATTGATAAGATATCTCAAAATATAACAATGTTTGTATTAAGATAATGTTAGATCAATATGGGTATGCCTAGATGGATATAACAATATAATAATAATTTACAATGTATTGAACTAAAAATGAAAGTCTAGTTAGTTTCTAGTTGTTAGTAGGAGGGATGGAACATGATATCCATCATGGCATCTAAGAAAGTAAGATAATGCATGATGTGGATCATGGAATTACAAATAATGAGAAGTAAATAATAAATAATCACACAAGGAAAGAATCAAGAAAGTATACAAGGGTGGCTAATGAGCCACAAAAATAAGGGACACCGGCACATTCCACTCATACTAGAAGGCAAGCATATAAGGCATGTTAAAATGGCACATACACATATAATTAAAATAAGAAAAATTTGTGTAATCCATATTCACATAGAATATTACATGCAAAGGAAATTGGAAAATTTCCTAAGTAACCCACATGAATAGAAGAAAATGACATTGGCAAATTTCCTAAGGCACATATAGGAGACAAAAAAGAACTAAGAAATGCAAACAATCTAGCTATGTAAAGAAAGAAAGGAGAGCATGTAATAACTGGGAATACAATTACATATAACTAATCAAAGAAAGAGGGAAAGTATGCAAGAAATGTTAGTAAAATATGAAGTATATGCTAAGAAATACACAAGTGTTATATACTAGTGAGTGTCAATAGAGTAATTTGTGTAAGCTAGTAAATAATGTACATCAGCATAATAACTAGAGTGTGTGGTGTAGGAATGATATAACCTAGATGGTGTAGTCATGTATAAGATGCCCCCAATGGGTATATATATCTATGTGTGTCTCAATGTAGAATTAGGATGCCCCCTCAATGGGTAGAGTAAAGAAATCAAAGAGCTAGATGTTACTGTACACACTCAAATAAGATCAAGTAAAACATGGTAATGTAGATAAATTTGACAAATAATAGCATAAAACAAAAAATTTAAGTCTAGCATTATAGTAGAAATGTAAATCATGGATAATGCATACAATCAAAATATTTTTGGTGTCTTGGAGTTATTTTCATGTTTTTGTATTTTGAAATATTTGAACGTTGTATTGTTATTGGTATTTTTGATATAAGTTATGTACAATCAAGAATATGAAACTATGCACATGAGATTTGAGAAGGAACTAGGTATAAATAATTTGAAATAAATATATATACAATCATATGAATAAAACAATATGTACATAATGACAACAAATATTAGGTTGGAAGGGGTAAAGGGTCCAAAGATGGAGCTCAGTAGTGATGGAGATGGAGGAATGGATCAAAACCATCATCAAATGCCTTAACATAATCATCATAAGTATCATCATATGCTATGGAAGCTATGTACATGCTGTCATCTTGCCGAAGGAAAATTGAATGTTGCTCTAGTGGTGGAGATATTGATTCCCCTCTAGGACATTTAGCTCTGGTAGTAGATTTATTTTATGGAAGTGGAAAAGTTGGTGATGGTGTTGTTTTAATCTAAATAATATCCTAAACATGTAGTTTATCTAATCTCTATTGTAAATATATATATGAATTTACATCATGGCCTATGATCTTATGAAAAACATAAAATGGGTGACCATCCTAGTATGATAATCTATTAATGGATCTATGTCATACCATAGGTAATGTGATTAATCCATGATCAAGTAACCTCTGTAAAATAATATATTGTTGATGTTATGTTCTACTTTCATGAATATAAATGACTAGCTCTATATCCATAAAGGTAACCATGTGAACTATATGTGACAAGTGATCTATTTATGGGTGTGAATGTGGAGTATATATTGAGACTATAGTATGATATGATAAGAGTGATGTAAGATGAATAATGAGAGCTTTAGAGTCTCTCAGTACTCTCCTAGGCTAATAAATATGATGATAGCAAAAGGTTTCTCTATCAAAGTTGGGTTTGGAAGTGAACTCTACACTTTGGACTAACCTAAAAAGGGCTTATAGATGTGTTTAGTTATTTTGTCATTGGTTTCAAAGCTTAAACCCTTAGGTGGAGAAGATGGAATGGTTTATATATCCTTATTTTTGATGGATGGTTAAAAAAATTTGTGGTTAGGTAGATGAGATAATCTCCTCTTATGGAATGTTTTTCAAAAAGTAAATGGATGGTTATATGATAAGGGAGGTAGGTATGGTGTCTTTAAGTGAAGGAATGGATATAATTTCTTCCATTATTTGGGTATTTAAAGGATTGGAGGGTAGTTCTTCCACAAGAATGGATGGAGTGGAAGAATAAGCAATGGTTATAACAGAGGTTATCTCTTTTGGTGTTTCAGTCGAAGGAGAGGTAGATAAAGCTAGGGTCTCATCCAGTGAAGAGATAAGGGTGGCTAATTCCTAAATTTGAGTATCTAAATAAATAGGGGGTGAGTTTACTACTTTCATCTAGGTGATTAAGGTAATGGTATCTTCAATAATGGGCTTGTTATTAATAGCATTAATTGTATGTGCCTCATAAGAATGAGATGATTCAGGTTGGTTATCATGGTGCTGGGTAGAAATAACATGATTGAGAAAAGGCTTGTGATAAATTTCAAGGTACTAATTGGTAGGTGTATTAGGATTATCATATGTAAGTTATCCACTATCAATTAGATTTTAGATAAGACTTTTGAAGGTATTGCATCTATTAATGGCATGTCGTATTACTCGGTGAAAGGCACAATGGTCATTCTCATTATACCAACCTAGCATAGGGTGAGAAGCATCAAATTATTTGGGTGGATTGATTAGTGGGAGTTGGATGAGGTTGGATTTGAGAAATTTATCCAAAACTAATGCATAAGATTCTCCAATGTGAGTATATTGTTTTAGAGGAGCTTGGTTTTGGTTTCCATTTTGTGTATAGGGAGTGTTATAAGAATTGGTTTTAGATAGTTGGTTGATAGTTGGAGGTGGAGTATTTTTTAGAACAAATAAGTTCTTAGATGATTTTGCTTTGGTATTGGATTGGTTAGTGGTTTTGGTGGAGGAAGGGTCATTGGATTTTAAACTAGATTTTTTTTTGTAATTTCAATTTCCCTTCATTAATGGCCTAGATTTCTAGTTTATGTGACATGGTGAATGCCTCATCAAAAGTTCTGAAGGTTTGAACTTCAAGAGTGGGGACTATATGTTTGGCATGACCTCAAGAGAAGAGTTAAATCAACTCAAGTTGGGGTAAGGATAAGGAAAATTGGTTGATGAGACATATTCATCTAGCCATGAAATCAAAAATTGATTCATCATCAAATTGTTTATTAGAGTAGAGTTCTATAATAGAGAGGTTTTTAAATATATTTACTAATAAATACTATAAAAGGATTTGGGCTAATTGAGAAAAGAAGAAGATGGAGTGCATGAGAAGAGAACTATATCAATCAAGGGTTGGTCTTAATAAGGACATGGGGAAGGTTCAAAGAAGAAGAGCATCACCATATATGATTAAACAACAAGAATGATGGAATGCTCTCAAATGTTGTTGGGGGTCCTCCTTGCCTTAGAATTCTGAAAACATGGGAAATTCCCATTGAGGAGGATATGAATGTATGGGCATAGATGGATGAATGGTTTCATTACAAATTTGATCATAGGATAAAAGGTTATGAGACTTATAGATAGATGACTCCAAGTTAGTCATTTTGTCCATTAAGATTTTGATCAAATCTATTTGGGGTTGGGAAGCTACATAATTAAGGGGTAAATTTTTTTGAGGTTGGGTGATAGTTATGTATGGATAGGAATTAGAAAGAATTGAATAAACCACATATTGGTAAGTGGTCACAATAGGTTGAGATGGTGTCACATAAGATTTAATTGTAAAAAATGATTGGGTGGAGGGTGATATATATCCCTGTGGGCTAGGAACATATTGATAGGTTGTCATGGGTAGTTGTTGAGGGATGGATGTGGGTTGACTTAAAGGTAGGGTTGAGGTAGTGGGTTGAAGTTGAGTAAGTTGAGGTTGGGTGGTGACCCTAGTGATAATGGGTAGAAGTTTTTGAGGTATATAAAACATCAAGTTCTGAAATGGGGTAGAAGTTGGTAGATTGGTCATAATAAAGGGAAGGGTAGAAGTAGGGGTAGAAGATAAACCCATTATTGGTGGAGTATAGGTAGATATAGGTAAAGTTTAACCTATATGTGAAGTGTGGGGTGTGGTAAGAGGTGTTTGGTGAGAGGTTGGAATGTTGGATTAGGTTTGGGTAGTGGTAGTAGATGGTATGTTAGAAGAAGAGGCTTGGGTCAGCAAGGGTTAGGCTGAGGTGGTACTGACCATAAGATGGGGAGGCATACCATATGAAGGGTCCATATGAGGAACCAAAGTAATATCGGTATGGTGAGTTAAGTTTTTAAGATAATTTTGAAGGGTGATCAAACTTTTGTCAAGGAAGGTAGCAATGTCTGCATCACCCTCTGAAATAAGTAAGATTTTTGTAGGAGGGGGAGAAAATTGAAGTGAACCCTCATCATTAGAATTATATTCCATGGATGAAGAAGAACTTGGTGATTGATTGGTTTGGTTTCTCAGTTGTTATCTAGTAAAGACCATGTGAGAAAATAATAAATAATATGATGAAACTCACACCCAAAACAAAGAGAAATCAAAATAACCATATGAAGGGTCCATATGAGGAACCAAAGTAATATAGGTATGGTGAGTTAAGTTTTTAAGATATTTTTTAAGGGTGATCAAACTTTTGTCAAGGAAGGTAGCAATGTCTGCATCACCCTTTGAAATAAGTAAGATTTTTGTAGGAGGGGGAGAAAATTGAAGTGAACCCTCATCATTAGAATTATATTCCATGGATGAAGAAGAACTTGGTGATTGATTGGTTTGGTTTCTCAGTTGTTATCTAGTAAAGACCATGTGAGAAAATAATAAATAATATGATGAAACTCACACCCAAAACAACGAGAAATCAAAATAAAATAATTTAAGGCAAATAATGAATGCACTAAAAGTGCTTTAAAAGCTAGGATTCTTTTTTAGATCACTTTTGGATTATGCCTTAGAAAGTGTGAAGAGGGAATTTGGCTTGTAGATTAGGTACTAGAGAGGAAATATATGGTTGGTTTCAAGTTGTTTAGGTGCTTAAGAGAGAAATATATGTTGAAATTCAATATGTGGCTTGGTATTGGGGCCTACCCCCTCACTTCATGGTCCCACATTAGTAAGAGTATTAGGTGCTTAGCCAAAATATATCAAGTTTAGAGTTTATAATCAATTAGAGAGCTGAGTTGGTTCTCCCCTAGGTGGTGAAATCCAAGTAGGATAGTTAGGAAGGGGTAAGGTTACCACTAGGTGATGAAATCCTGGTTGGGCATTTTTTCAAGTATGTTTTGATGTGTTAATTATTTTATGGTTTGGATTAAGTGTTTGATAATAAGTGTGAAATATATGAATAATTACTTTGCCTACTAATTTACTAGATGAACTAAAACAATCAGACAATCAATGTATGCAAGAGGTTTTTTTATAAGCCCAAAAACAAATTTTTAGATTTAATTTGATGAGAAAACAATAATAGAGGAAAAAGGGAACTAGGTCCCACCGAGCATGCCAAAATGTTACAGTTAATTTCCTCTCATTTCTTAATTTGAAAGAAAATAATGAAACCAGTAATAGGGTGTGTAGAGGAATACCTAGTAAAGTGCATACATGAATCTAGATGATGATGGGAAATCCTCTTTGGCTAGGAAGGAATAACCTATAGATAAGAAAAATTCTAGAAAAGGGTGTTGTTAGAAAATAGATGAGAGGAATACCTAACATGAGCTAGATCTAAGAAGCGTATTAATTGATAAGAGGCTATCAATCCACTATTATAACAACTAAGTTGGGAATGATAAATTAAAGATCTACTTGCATAAGATAAATCAAGTGAAATTCAAAGAAAGTAAAATTTTAATTAATAGAAAACTAACCAAAAGTAGCAATGCTAGTCAATACTTATGCTAAAATGGTCAAGGTCTAATCCAAAAAATTATAAAAGGTACTATAATCAAGAAGAAGCAAAGAAATTTGGGTTTGAGTAGGGTTATAGGACTAAAAATAGCTTTTTGTATTTTTATGACACGGTGACCATCGGTGATCAGGTAACCATCAGTGGTTTAGGCTAACTATCAACAGTTGGGTAATCATCAATGGTTGATATGACCATTGATAGTTGTGTTAACCATCAATGGTTACTTGTATAATTCTATAAATGATCAAAAAAGAAGGTGTAGACTAGGTATTTAAGTAAACAGAGGTCTTATGTGGTTGAGGGGTAGAAAGTAATATCCTAATGGATCTGATGGGTCTAAAAGGTTAAAAATAAGATATATCAATTAAAACAAGTGAAAGATACTTAAAAATTGATGGTGGAAGGCTGAAGTAATTTGGATAGAGTGACATTAATTTGGATTCAAAGGTGATTTTGGTAGAGCTTCGATTCTTTAGTGGTGTTGCTTGCTTGTTGAAGGATGTTGGATACTTGTATGCAAGAAAGCTTGGATGTTAGATTATCGATTGTGGATATTTTTCACTTCCTCCTCTTCTCCTTTTACAAGATGAAGTTGCTAATTCAGATAGAGGAAGTTATTAACTAATAAAGCTATCAATTCATGATGTTTTAAAGCTATTTTTAAAAGCAAGTTTCCATTTAGGGACATACTTATATTGCACAAAGTTGTTAATGCTTTAAAACATTAAAGCAAGCTTGGAGACCTGACCATTGATGGTCAGGGTAACCATCAATGGTTGGACTAACCATCAGTCATTTAGAGGCTAGAATAAAATGGGTTTAATAAAATTAAATGGGGTGAATTAAATGGTTTAGATAAATGTGTTTAGTTAGGGTTTTGATAGGGTCAAGTTGGTAAATGAGTCTAATTGACTAGGTGATTTACTAGATGTGAGGTCAGATGAGGATTCAAAGGTAGTTTGACATCAAAATCCATCTTGTGTAGTTTTTGAGTGTCTATACCTAGTTTAGATCCCACATTATGAGGTCATCCTTGTGTAATAGGTATGAATCCCTATGACATGTTGCCACTATAACATCTTACCATTGTTTCACCTTGGATCTCTCTAGTTGGTAAGGAGCCTTGTATGGGGTATCTTTTTCTTTCTCTTGAATAGGCCATCGATTCCATAAAATCTTTAGTAGGCTATCTCATATTCTACTAAATTTATTTGCACATACATTGATAGCCTAAGGGGAGATACCATTACTCATACTCAGATGATTGTATAATCAAGGTAGAGCTAGGAGTTACTTGTGTCTCTCAGTGTCATTTTGACCTTTGATGGAACTCTTTGCATTTCACATTTTATGATTGATTTTTAGATAGAGGGATAGAAATCCTCTATTATTATCTTGATATTCTACTTGAAGCAATAGATTTGTAATGTAGAGAATTATCAGGGCACAACTTATTAACTCTCAAGGGACCATGTATTTAGACCTAATTTAACAATTGCACAAATGGCATCCAAAAGATAGATCACCATACAGAATGGAGCTCCATTATGGCATGCATCATTCATAATAGAACCAAATTATCACTAATAATATCCACAAATGGGGGAATCTCTTACTCCTCTACAATTAAATTTAATAATGAGATAATCCTCATGTCTTCATATCCAATATGTAGATTACCAAATACCCTATTTAGTAAGGCCATGCCAATCCTTAACCCTATTCTAAATTACTAGATAGGTAGGTCCTCCTGGTCACTCATGTCTATAATCTCATTTGGATTAATTACCCATGAGGCCAGGACTTTATCCAAAGTGTGCACCTCATACCAATTTTTAATTATGCTTAGGTTATATATGACCTACAATAGAGGTAGGTTATAGTATTTTATAAAACTAGGTCCAATGATGAAAGCAATTGGGAGCCCTTGATTTAGGGACTTAATAAATACATATTTATACTTTGACATCCTGAAGATGCCATATACTAGGTCTACATATGGCATGACCTCTAGCTTTGTTGTCACTTTGTGAAGATTAATAGCTTGGATTGTTAGGATGTCATAAGTGAGATGAATGATGCGGGGCATGGTCTTCAAATTATCAAGATCCTCGGCTTCCTCAACATTGTAATATGCACTACCATAATGTTTTTCTCTTATGTTTATGTCCTTGGTGAGAAACATTGTGTCCTTAAAAATGATTTAATTTCCATATTAAAATAATAAATCATCATTTCCAAATGAAATTCCCTTAATATGAGTGGAAGGTCTTACCTATTCAATTTTTTCATTCTTTTGAGTAGTAAATGACATATTTTTTTATCTCTATTTATAACTCTAGAGCTCCAATAATGGTATCTTAGGTGCAATCCATGAAGATATTGACCTTAGTTGAAATTCAAGAGAACAAATAGCAAAGAGAGTAAATGTTTAATGATTTCAAATGCAAGTGTAGGTCTCAATAATTAGTTTGGGGAACCTTTTGTAGATTTATTCGATTAATTCAAGGTTTGATGGTGATTTTAGTTTTAACACATTGATGGTGAGCTCATTATCTTCACATTCTAAACACTCAAAAATATTACCTTTAGATTTTAATTGCCTTAAAATTAAAATTTAGTGTTGATTTAAATTTGATTAACCATAATTTTTAGGTTTGAAGCTAAAGTTTGCCACTTTATGACACATGTCATACCACCTGGGATCTAACTAGGTTCTCACATGGCCTAAAAGTGACTAGGCTACTTAATTAGATCAAATTTGGGCACATGGTATTTTTTTATTTCTTTCAAGCTCTCTAGATGCAACTTAATGTGGTGAGAAATTTATACCCTACCACGTGGCATTACTATATTTGTGGTGAGCTATTGGGAAGCGCTCTCCATATTTGGTTAGTTATGAGAGTGCCACATGTCACTCCTACATGCAATCATAGTTTTTCATCTATTAGGTGGCTCTGTTAAAAGAAATCAAAACCTTAATTTTACAAATATTTCCTTTAGAAGGTCTCTCACCAGCTGTCATTAACTTTGTTTTGAATGTATTGCTTAGGTAGAGCCACAAGTCAATCTCAAATATGATCTAGTTGATTTGAAGATGAAAATTTATGGGAGTAACATGTGGAATATTATTATGTGCTTGATGTTTAAAATCATCAATCTTGCCTTCTTATTGGCCAAACACATCTACAATTGACTCAAAATCAGATTAAGGCCTATGTTACTCCTTACTCTCATGAACTTCTACCTTGACCTAATTTGATTCCTCCAAGTCTAAAATTTTCTTGACATTGGTTTTGATTTCTTATATATGCTCATTAGGTTCACCCTTAACTTCATGATCAAGCTTATGTTCCATTAGAGGAAGATTAGGCCTAGGTATGTGTTCCAACACTTACACTATCACATGGTACTACTACCATAGATCATCACATTATTTTTTACTATCATACTCATGAACTTCTTAATTATAGGCAAGAATGATTACATAATTTTCTTCATTACCATGCTCTGACATAATTAGAACCTCATCATCACCATCCATATGCAAAAAATAGTTGCCCCATGTAGCTTGTTAAATGGAATAATCAAGATATTCATCATCTTCTTCATGCATAATGTATGTGCCAATAATTGTCTCTTTAATATGCTTATATGGATAAAACCCATATTGATCATCTCCCCACTCATTAAGGTATAGGTCAGATATACCAACAAGAGGTGTTAGAAGTTCTTGATCATTAGGATGGTATTATTCTTCATTAATGTTGAAGTTCATATTTGAAGTATTAGGAACATATGTATTCACATGAAACTTATCTAATGGTTTAGACTTGATAGAGACATTAGCACCATACCTAGTCCTAAATGCCATAGAGGACCAATCTGAAGTTAAGTACCCTCCAATCTTAGTAGTGAAGTACCTTGACAAGAAAAGGGCAAAGTGAGGTGGCACATATACAACCATCACATCTTATGATATGGAAAATTTAGTATAAGTATGAAGAGTGAGTTTTAGACCTTTTATAATGCCAAATGTCTTAGCAGTTCACCCATCCAATTTTAACACCCCTTAGAGTGTGACTCATACTTCAACTTTAGCTTGTCTACCACTTATTTAGGCGTGAGTGATGTGATTTCTCCACTATCAATCAATAAATTGTGCACCAATTAGTTTGAAATGATGATGGAAAGGTATAATGAAGTAGTTTTATCTTTCCTTTCAAATTTCATTGGCTATCCATATATGGTCTTCATCTCATTTATCAAAACTACCCCTCCTTTAGTAGGCTACCTAGATAATGTGTTGAGTTTGAAGAGCTCATTTTGAAGTAGGTATATTTATATAGGTATGTATAGTGTTTCACACATTGGAATGATTAAATGATACTTATTCATATTCTCCATAATATTCATAAGATAAATACCAACTTTATCATGCATTCTAGAAGCCATAACACTACCACTAGCTTGTGTAACTCATTGCATAAGAGAAGGCATTGAAGTAGATCTAACATTCTATGTTTTATGATTTAAATAAGCCATGGGGGATGTATTTGTCATAACTGGTCCTTTAGGTGCTTGATATTTCATATTTGGACCACTAGTTGTCCCTTAGACTTCTTCAACTGCTCTCTTCTTTGACCTTGGATTTGCAACTATGGAGCTTGAACCAGTGTTGAGATTACCTTGATAGTTGACTAAACTTGAATATCCTTAAAGGTAATTAATAAAAATAGCATTATTTTTATAATATCCTCCAATTTTATCTCATCCACTAAGTATTTTCTCTTGAGTCATAGAAGTTATTGTTCCCTATTGAGCCATATAGGCTTGATTGAATGAATCATCTGTGTAAATAGAAGAGTCATGAGGTTCATCCCATGAAATTTTCTCTTTATTATATTGTATAAGGTTATTTTTTATAGGTAAAATTAACTTATAATTATAATGAACATTCTAATTTTGTCTAGTATGTTACCTCACTTGAATTAGTTTACCTTGTCATTGATATTGACCTTGAAAAGGTTGTCTAGGAGCTTGATAAGATTGGTAAGGCTATAAAAGGCCTTGAAAACACATCCATTATTGGTTTTTTATTTTATCTTGAAATTTTTAACATATTATATAATATCCTTAATCATATCTTCCTCTTTTTTCTTTCTTTGTTGATTAGGGGTAACTTACTTGTGCTTGGGTGTGGGAATAAGAGCAATGGTAGGCATACAATCTTGCACATCAAGAAACAAAGGCATGGGATGTATATGGGATATATTATTAGCTTAAATAAGGTATTTATCAACACTTATATCAATTTAATAGGCATTAATAAAATTATCTCCTCCCATGGATTGAATCACCATAGAGATATCACAATTGAAAACCTCGAGGTAGTAAAGGAAAATATGATGGTAAATAGGCCTTACCAAGAGTGGGATCCTATCCCAAGTATTTTTTAATACTTTTTTGAAGTCTTGAATGTACTTTTTAAGTTATATTTTTATTTTAGTTAGGTGCTCAATCAAATACAACTCATTAAATTTGTCTTCAAACCTCCTTCTTAAGGCATCACCTAATTCACCTCATGTAGTGATAGAGTTTTGAGCCAAAGTGAAATAGTAATCAAGTTCATTTCCCTCTAAATATACAACAAAAAATATTATATCAATATCCTCTTTAATTATACTATGTATATTACCAAAATTGGCATTGTTTCTTATGTTTTTAATAGGAGTAGTGACAACTTCTCCTATTTATGACTACACAATTTTGAGGGATGACATAGGGATGTCATTATAGTGAGTAAGAGATAAAGGTATATGGATATTTAAATAAATAAAGGGAAATTTCCTTTAGGATTCCTTCTTTCAAATTGGACCCAAGAAAAGACTCCCAATAGGTAAATGAACAACCATGGACTTTTTAGAGTATGAATGGGTATTAACAAACCTCTTTGTTCTAAGATAATAGGAAGGTAAATCTAAAATTACAAACGTAATTACTTTATTATAATATATTGTATTTACCTTAGGTGTGAAAATGAATAACTAGTCTAAAACAAAGAGCTAATGAGTGTTGGAGTTGCCAAATACTGCATGAAGGAAGCCTTAGAACTTTAAATTTACCAAGGTTAAAATCTAACTTTGATAACATCTTGGACTATGAATCCCATTAAACATGCTAAAAATATTATAAATCAAATTTTCACCCTAAAGGAAGTGTAATCCATCTTCCTTCAATTTGATGTAACATGGAAACATCTCTCAAGTTGTGTGTGGCCTATGGGAGAGATGAGTCTCTAGATTGAAGGGCTAACTCCCTTGCATCGCACCTCAAACTAATGAATAATATAATTGATTTGAAAGAAAATGGATAAAAGGGATTAACACTAATATAAAATAATTGATTCACCAATATTAACTCCACAAGACTACCATGAACTTTCACTATGAAAGGTAATCTACAAAGTTGATCTCTACACCCAAGGTTCCTCTAACAAATGTGTTTCAACATGAAGGTAATATGCCATGAATTTCTCAAGGTATATGAATAAAATGTATGATTATAGACACTATTACTCATATTTACACTTAAAGACACATAAAAATAGCTAACTACACTTCATGTGACTTGTTAGAAGGTAGATTACTTTCAGAAAGTGAGATGAACAGAAGGAGAGATAACTATTACTTCCATTAAATTGTTCACTAATTCACACACTTAGACAATAAGTTGAGAAATTAAAAATATATTTAAATATTTTATTCAAAGTCAAAAATCAATACTCAAAATAGTACAACTTTACCATACCAAATGTGGATATCTTACAAGGCCAAAAGTGGCTACTTATATAGAAAATTGTCAAGAGAGAGAGGGGAATAAAAGGAGAATATTGAAAAGTTTCCATGTGAGATGTAAAAATAAGGAGTTATGAAAGTTATAAATAGTCTGGCAAAGCCATGTGTCTCTTTTTTGAAGATTCTTTAATCCTCCAAGTGGCATAGGAGTTCAAAATTAGCTTGACACCTTGATCATCTTCTTGAAAATTGCCCTTCCTTACATAATAAGATTTAAAAATAGAATTATTAATAATAAATTTGATAATAATTCCTCTATAAATTCTCATTTGACACCTTACCTACACTTATAAACTCTTTCGATCTAACATTTCATCATTCATGTCTAGGTGTCTTGAAACTCCTCACTTCCCATGCAGGGTTTTATCCAAGTGGCTCAAAACTTGAGTTCATATTATTGAAGGAACTATATCTCCATTAATGGTCTTAAAATATATTATCATACCTTAAAAAAAACATTTTGGTTCCTAGAACAACCCCCAAGGCTCCTTTGCTCTTTAAGTTCTCATTAGGCTTATTTTTCTTGTATCCCTAAAACCTATAAACCTCCTTGTGTAGAAGAGTGTATGGATGGTATTAAGAAAATGGGCACATATTTTTTGACATAGTATCCCCTTACATCTTCATGTCAAATTTTATGTACATACTTTGTGGGGAAGTGGCTTTTTCTACTTTTCTCTCTCATCAATTAGGCCTCAAATAGACCTTCTTACCTATAACCCTATTTTTCTGATATATACCTCTCCCACACATGTGAAATCACCCAAATAGTTTTATTACCTTTACTTAGGATATAACCAAACTATATATTAAATTTTAGTCCATGATACCCTATGAAAGTATGGAAACCATGAAATTGCCTTGCCACCTAGTCTCATTTTAGGCTTGTTTAGGACTACCATGGAAAATGAAAATTTTTAGATCACTTCAAGGATATTATATACATATTTTTGGTATCTAAATTATTAAATATATTAAATTGACCTCCTCTAATGGTTTTAAATTTCTCTATTACTCAAAACCCTTAAAAACACCAAAAACCATGCAAAATAGTGCATTTATTATAGTCAGTACAACTGCATGTATAGATAAATTACTCATGAAGAATACACTTGGAGTCGTCAACAATATTTAGGATATTTTGGATTCAAACCAGGTAATTACATGTGATTTATAATTAAAATTATATTGATTGGTCACCATAGGGTTTTAAGAGGGTTTAAAGTGGTTTTATTTCTTAAGGATTGTTTTTAAAGAATAGATCCTCTTTATTTCTCATAATGCCACAATATTGTATTTATGGGACCCCTAAATCAATTTAAAACACCATTGGGTCCCATATGAAACCTCATGAAAGTTTTTAGTGTAAGAATTTGACTCTCAAGTAACAAGCAAGCCATCAGAGAGGGGTCTGAACTCTTATCCTTTGTTCATGAAGGTCATAGACTTAATAAAACAAATAATGTCAAAAAAATTAATCATGGGGACATTGATACCTCCTATTAAATCCATTCATCTCCATGAATCAGGTTTAGGTTACAATAGGTGAGATAAAATTACCTTTTAGATGAAGTGGTCATAAGGTCAAAATTGGCATTTTTCTTGATTTATCTTTATTTTTGATGATTATTTAAGGTCTACACTTTAATTATTCACCTTCTAATTCCAATAGGCCTTCACTTTATTTATAACAATCCACTTGTCTCATGACTATACCTATAAGCCTTTATGTGGTCTTAAGCTCATTAGGCCTAGAAAATATTTTGACCTTCTTCAGTCTTATTATTAGGTCTGAGGATCTAAATGAGATCTTGATGGAATTATGAAACCATTTTAATGGCTTTCATTTCTTAATAATTCCTATCTTTACTTTGGACAAGTTATATTTAATCAATCAGGTAAGTAGGCCTGTAACTTATCCTAGTTTCTATATGTAAGGTTTAAATCCTTATTTAACCAATATCTTTAGTCAATAATTCATATCTATTTTATATTAAAATATCCTCTTCAAAATATATCACTTTATCCAATCTTCCCTCTCACCGATTGCTCTTTAGATATGCCTATGTGTGAGTTAGCCTACACATGGCCTAGATAGGGTTTCTATGTCTGATTCAATTATATCATTATGGGTATGAGGGTATAAATTAGGTAATATATCATCATGAACCATATTTAAATGGTGTTCATTTAGTTATACCTTTTTATAGACCTTTACCCCTCTATAAACAAGCAAAAAACTCTCATAAAAGTAGGTATACGTGTAGATGGTCTTGTTGATTATATATGCAAGGTTTTGAAATCTATTTTGACTAGTCTCATTTATCATTTCATAATATTTAATTTTAAATTCATATGACCACATGACTCATTTTTTCTCTTGAGATATACCTCAATGCTTCTCATATACATTCTACTTTTTAGTCGGTCTTAAAACTAGCTTATTCTTGATTATAGCTTGTAGATGTCTATTAGGAGAAGTATGAGTGAATTTATGGGTTTTAGGAATCCATTTCCATTATTTGACACTTAAAATGGTCTACATCATTTTTTAGAGTATAAAACCCTTATTTATAAATCTCAATTCATTACGACTTCATAATATAAATTATTCAAGACTGCTTTCTCAAAGTGGTTATAGGTGTAAATTAAAAAAAGGGTTTGAACATTGAGACTTGGAAGTTAATATTGAACTCTCATGGAATATACATAGTAACCAAACTAATTGATAGTTATTTATCATCTCTTCAGAATTTTCCTTTGTTACTTCATGATATTCTCATACCTTTGCCTTCTTATTTTTGTACACATACCTATGTGTATGCATAAGGTTTATGAACCCAGTCTTGTAACCATTTATTGAATTGAAAATGGTTTAGTGATTTCTAATGGTTTTTTTCCTCTCCATCATATGAATTACATTACGATTCCTAAGTTCATTTTTCTTTTGTTAGTTGGTTTGATTCCAAAATGTGGGCCTATAGGTCTAGGGCTTGTAGGTCTTCATTTTTCTTATATGGATTATAAAAATAAACCTCTTGAGTTCTTAGAAACTTTCAAAACTTTTACAATATAAACCTTTTCCAACTTATTTTTAACTCTCTCAATAGATATAAACCCTCTGATCAAGCTATACATCATTTCAAAATTTGAATCACTTGTACAGACTGTATGTATAGTTAGCTTATGTATAAGGTCTATGTACTAATAGTTGAGGTATCTCATTCACTCATACCTTTTTGGTGATATTAAAAAAAAATAGTATTATTTTAATTATTATTAAAGATTTTAAGTTACACACCAATATTTTCAAGACACCTTCAACATAGAATTGGACTCATGAATGTGTACTTGTAGGCTTTAGGCCTATGTGTGATTGAAACATTTTATGAATCTTATTTGAGGGTATAATTATACAATGATATTGATTATCCTATACTTTAAATGGTAAATTGTGTATCTTTACCTTCTACTATGATTTATTATTGATATTTGAGCCAAATGTGAAAATCAAACATGTAGAGGACTATTCATACATTGGCAATGTTTCTAAGAATGAAAATACATAAATACTATGGACAATAATCACATATTAGGGGAAAAAAACATAAATTATGTGAATTTTATGGGTATTTCATGAATTATTAATAATTTATAATCTCTAAAGGTGTGAAACATCTAAGAAAAACCAAAATAGACTTGTAGTAAGATGTCATGCCCACACAGTCAAGACACTTTTCCTTTTATTAAAGACACTTAATGGAGATGAATTAGATAATGAAAACCACATTGAAAATATATATTTTACCTCTAAAAACATAACTCAAAACCATTATTCTCCATCAAATTTTGAATTGGATAAATAGGAGCAAAATCATACCCT